>JAQFJA010000020.1:555957-566992 GCA_029874485.1 Naso brachycentron
AGTGCGTAATAATGAACGCTGACATGTAAATATGCCAGATTGTAGCCATAGGCTGGCTTCCATCTGTCGTCCCTTGGCTGGTTGATGTTGCACATTTATTCAGAAATGCATACAACCAAATGCCATGCACGTAACACAACAAAATAAATCAAAAACACCATGAACTGTACACAAGCTGACATATATATATACGTACAATAAAATAAAAGTGGCTGTGTGATGTTGCATAATACAAACCAGGAGTAAGTGACCATCAGAGTTCATGTGCAAAGATGCGACAAAAAGCAGGAGGTAAAGTGCCCGACAGACTAAAGTGCTCCATGGAGGTATACTGTATTTCATATTAAAGTGTTGATATAAAGTGCTGGAAATGCACATCGTAAGAGAATGAAAATATTGCACATCATATTAAAATGCTAATGCAAATTGCACATTTGCCCTGATGCAAACTGCACATTTGTCCATGATTTAAATTGCACAGAGCCCCAATGCAAGATAATATAAAGTGCTAGTGTAATTGCACATAGCCCTATTATTCAGAATTTGCATAACTTAGACATGGTCACATGTTTAGTTTATCCTTATCCACAGCTTCAAATGACTCTCAAAGGTTACAAAGGTGGAACACTCTGACTGAAAGTGGAATGCTTTTCCACAGTGCGCAGCCTGTATTTGGTCAGAGAAGTTTAAGGTTTTTCTGCTCACTTACCACAGCCGCCTCAGCGTAAAGTTTATCACAGCAGCGTCTAGTGGACATCGGAGGAATTGCAGTGAAACTTGTTTCCAGAAAATGAAAGTTGCTTTGACTGTTTTACTGCAATTGTGCGAGTCTGAACTCTGATCCTTTTCTGCAGCCCCGACGACGACTCTTGTCAGAAGTTTGTTCCCTTTATCGGGGTAAGAAAAACTGTCAGCATTCAAAGTAACCATGGTTACTCCATCTATCCATCTATGTCATGTTTATTAGACTAATGGTTATATTACCACTATGACGCACCCACCATGTATATGTGTTAATGATTGTACTGATGTATGAACTTTGTAATTCAGTTTTTGTTATTGAAAATCAATACAGTGAAAAAACAAGTTCTGTTTTTGACACGACACTGACAGACAGTGAACTAACCACAGACACACAATTGTCCCGTTATTATTACAGACAGTGAACCAACCACAGACACACGACTGTCCCGTTGGTGTTACAGACAGTGAATTAACAACGGACACCTGATTGTCTTGTTGTTATTTCAGACAGTGAACTAACCACAGACACATGACTGGCTTGTTCTTGTTATAGACAGTTTTGAGTCATTAGTGGGGTTTTTTTAAACCTGTGATTTTGAATGAGGTTTTCTTACTGTGATGAAAGAAACCCAGTGAGGTCTCGTTGCCTTGGAGATGGCAGAGAGTTACTGCAGTATTATTTCTGTTCTCAGATGACTGAAGAGCTCAGACTGACTTTGTGTGTCTGTTTCAGCTGGTGAAAGTCGGCATTGTGGAGCAGAACTTCCTTTCCACCTCAGGTAACCGTCCAGACTCACCTGTCATCTGCTGACCTCCCCCTGGCTCCTCCCCCGTCACCTCCCTGTGCCCGCGGTCATTGACTCGGGTTATTCAACATATATTCAATTATGATATGAAGTTTTAGATTGAACTTGACGTCCAGTCTCGATACCTTTCTCCACAGTTGACTCTGATGACATCATACTGGGATCTCCTCCCTCTCAGTCAGGAGCACCAATCAGCATCACGTCCACTCCTCCTCCTTCCCCCTCCGCCAGGTACTTCCTGTTTTAGGCAAGAAAACTTGTTTCAAAATGGAGGCTGTTTCTCTCTGATAAGAATCGTCTCATCTCAAATCTCTCTCCTGCGTCGTCTCCTCCTGCCCTTCCTTCTCTCTGTCCAGCTGTCCAGGGGAGGTGATGGGTCTGCAGGTCGACTACTGGAGCAATCAGGGAGGAGCAGGAGGAGAAAAGAGGAAGGAGGTGGGGATGAAGAACACTCTGAAGAGCAACTTCCGCAGTCTGCAGGTATCAAGGATCAGCGGAGGAGAGCTGATGAGCATGACGGTGGTGACCAAAGAGAAGAACAAGAAAGGTGAGGAAGAGTGGAGATGATGATGATGATGATGATGATGATGATGATGATGATGATGATGATGACAGTTTGTGTCTGTCAGTCATGTTTCTCAGTAAAAAGACGAAGGATAAGGAGGCGGAGTCGCGGAGTCAACTGATCGAGGGAATCAGCAGACTGATCTGTACCTCCAAACACCAACACACACTGAGAGGTGTGCACACACACACACACACACACACACACAGTAATACTGACAGCAGACTGATGTCTGTGTCTCTGTTGTCATGCATGCTAACACGCTCTCAATCACAGTGCAAACATGCTAATGTTTGGCTGGAAGAGTGTTTACCTTCTTTACCATCATGATTTAGTATGTTAGCATGCTAACATTAGCTGCTTAGCAATTAACACAAAGCCAAGCTGAGGCTGATGTTAATTTCTTTAGTTCTGCAGATAATTGTTCATAAACCAAAATATTGGCTGTGTTGAGCTGTTGACCACATGATGGCGCTAGATGAAAAGTCAGAGAATCGTCGTCAGACGTTTCCCTGTTATTGTCATCATCAGAGCCCTCTGGTGGACAAACTTTGTTAAAGCGACACAGTTTTTAAACAAACAAGATGTTCACTGCTGAGACCGCATACTGACTGACGCAGCAGCACCGTCTGTATCTCTCTCAGTCTCTGTAGACGGAGTCGAGTGGAACGATGTGAAGTTTTTCCAGCTGGCTGCTCAGTGGCCGACTCACGTCAAGCATTTTCCTGTGGGGATCTTCGGCTACAGCAAACCCTGAACCCCTCCCATCCCCCACCCCTTTCTTTCTCACATCTTGTTGAAATAGGGATTTTGTACCATATAACTTACTTTTTAATTATTTGTATTTAGTCTGCTATGGATATTTATTGGTTTTAGATATTATTATTTATATTTATTACTAAAAAATACTGTTCACAGCCTGAAGTCTGTCTTACAAAAAATAATAATAATGCAGTTATGCATTATACAAGTCAGTTCTTTTTAACATTATGGAGAGATGTTGCCATAGCAACATTACCTTAAAGTGACATTTTATGGCAAAATTCTATTTCTCATATCAGTTACTCACCCTTAGATGTCTTGAATTGAAGAATGAAAAACGTCCTTCGGAACTTCTCAACATCTTCGTGTGGTATAATCCAAGTCTTTTTTATTAGGTCCGAGGCTCAATACCTCCAAAACACTTTTATTTCGGCTTAAAAGCTCCTAAATCAAACACGTCAGTTATCACCACCAGTGTTTTGAGTTGTGTGTTATGGTTATTCTAAACATCAGTAAACTCCGAATAGCTGAATAAATATGGTCCTGCCTGTCTGCACCAGCCATTTTTGTTTACGTATGTTACTTTATTTAAAAATACGAGGAACTTCTCCTAAACTTATAAGGGCACAAAAATGTCTGGTGCAGAGAGAGAAGACAGTTTCTGCAGTTTTTGATGGAACCAGATTTATTCGAGCCGGAGTTTACTGATGTTTAGAATGACCGTAACATGCTACACAAAACATTGGATTAGATTTGTTGGATTTAGTGGCATTTTGGCCAAAATGAAAGTGTTTTGGAAGTTTTAGGCCCACAATATAATAAAGAATACTTTGACTTTTAAAGACTTCTAAAACACGAAGCTGTGGAGAGTTTTGGATGGACGTTTAAAGATTCTTTTGGTGTTTTTAAGAGTGAACATCTATACACTGCCAGCAACAGGGAGCGTGCATTTTAAAAATCAAAAGCCGGTAGATTTTTAATTCAAGACATCAAAGGGTGAGTAACTGATATGCCAAACAAAATTTTGCGCTAAAATGTCACTGTAAACTCAAATCTACAAAAGTGCAGTTTATTCACATTTAGAGCCTCTGAAGTGGTTTTTATTATCTCTTCTATTTTATTTAAACAACTGCAGAGAGACAGCCAGTCTGTTTCTACAAAGATCGACTCATGAGTTCACAAAGTTGAACTAGCCCTAATGAGGGAGACTTTTTTTCTTCTTCTCTCCTTTCATCTCACAGTGTCACATTCTGTATTGGTGCTGCAAATCGGCCTTTAGGCTGAGATGTCACAGAAGCTAAACTTAACTCAGCTGCCATTTTCTTCCTGAGGGTTTATGAAATTTTCAGGATGACATTAATGAGCAGAAAGTGATTTTCTTTAAGAGGGTGTTGGGTGTTTGACGGCGGTCCCAACAGGTGATAAAGTACCCATGATGCTCAGCTGCTGTTGCTATGGAGAACTGACCCAACAAGCTTGGCCTCAGAATGAGATTGTTTTGTGTTTCATGTTGTTTTCTTGTGTTTGTGTTATTGAAGCTGTCACACTGCCATCACTGCTCGCAGCAGAGCTCCAACCCTTTAAAGAGGCAGTCAGCAGTTTTGTAAAATATGTGGAAAATATGCAGGATGTTTGAAACAATAAACAAACCGTAAAGTTATGGTCTCTTTGTTCACTGCGTTAGTGTTATTTCCAAACGTGCTGCAGCTCGGTCTGTGGATTTTATCCAAAACCTCTGAACTAGGGCCACTCTACGGACAAACTTCAGCGTTAGCTTCACTACTGATCACACAAGTTGTTAACGTCATTGAGATCAGATAAATCATCAGAAAGTTATTTGTTCGTATTGTGCTTGTTATGAGCACTGCAGCCTCTAGGGGGCCACAGCAGCACCAACACTGTTCAGACTTGTGAGAACACCACTGTCCCTGTTTTAGTTTGAAGACTCGGGGTTGAATCTGGACGGGCAGAAACAGAGACCTTTGGAAATGATGATGCTGTCACCCAGGATCACTTCCTTATTGGATTTGCAGAATAACAGCAGATCAGTTGCTCACAGAATGATGGAAACAGGCTGATAAACAGGCCTGACTGCCCGAAAAAATGACAGCAGTTTGTTTTGCTGTTGCAGGAACTCTTCAACCTGCAGGGTTAAACCATGTCTGATACAGTCAGTAACTTCAGGTGTCAAAAAATCAGCCAAGATCTGGGGCGTAGATATAGGCAGTGCAGGCAGTGCAGGCAGTGCAATAGCACTGGGGCCCGCACGATTATCAGGGCCCGAGTGCTGTGGTCTGCAAATATAAGCCCAAGACGTGCTATAAGAAAGCCAAGATTGTCACGCCATCAGGCATCTCAGTAGAACTTGGAACCATTGTGCTATGGACAGGTGAAAGTTTGATATACAGGGCTTTATATATGCATGTCTACTCTCATCATGGTTGTATTGATTTTACTGAAAACAAGTCAATAATACGAATAATATGATGGACTTATTTTGCACATAGAATACTAGAAAAACTATTGATGACTATTAAAAATGATTCAAAAGCACAAGTTGTTTTCTAATTTTCTTTGGTATTCATGCAATATCGACGTGCAACAATGATTGCTGGGTGATTTTTATATGTCGTTGGCCAATCTTAACTCTTTATTTGATCATGTGGCAAGTCTCCACGGCAAACAAGGCTGACAAGCGAAAACAGCAGTCATGCCGATGCCATACATAGATACATTTGGGTTTTTTACAAACACTTGCCAGCCCGTGGACAGTTTCCATGTACGCCTTTGCATGCGTCAGCCGCTACTCCACTGTCAGCTAGCATACAGCAGGACTATTTGCCCTTCAAATAGGTGAGTACAAGTGCTTTGTAAAGGGATTTGGATGTATCTGGGCTGCCGTGCCCTTGTTTAAATGGTTGTTATTATTTCAGAGTCAGGTTGCCTATGGGCACCTGCTTCACTGTGTGCGTGTGTTTTTGTGGGTAAACTGTGTGCATGCTGATTGAAGTGGTCAGTTTTCGGGACATGGCATTGTTTGTTGACAAGAATTGTTGCTCTTGTTGCTTTCTTGTTATAATGTCTATGTTGAAGAGGATAGCAGTTGTCCTGATTGGTGAACTAATTTTACTAAAAATACCAGAAAAATCTTATGGTCATTTCAGCACCACAGTGAAATGGACGGCACCCTTGCACTCAGGTGCTTGTTGTTATGTGTCAGAATTTTGACTGTCACAGCACTCTCCGTGGTTCTGATAACTTTCTCTTTGACTTTTTGTACTTTGCAAATAAAATAGTTTAAGAAGCATCCAACTATAGTTTAAGTATCCAAATCCAGCACGTGGTTGGTACTTTATGTATATGCTTAATTTTGTGTGCATAAGTGCGTGCGTGCTTTGTATCTGATTAGCCCAAGGGCCCGTCATAATAGCCTGCACTAGGGCCCATTGTTACTAACTTCCGGCACTGGCCAAGATGGAAACTTTTGTGATTTACTTAATCAACTATTTATGTGTATGTAATCTACAAACATTCAAGAGGAAAAACAACAAGTCACTCACTGAACTTTAATATTTGAAGCAAAGACATTGCATCCTGTTCTCAGGTCAAATGAACAGCTCTCATGTTTACAACAGCCAGTAGGCTTCCATCTTACATTGTGCTGTTGTTGTCCAACAACCAATGACATCACAGAATATAATGACAGACGTCTTGGCTTCTCTGTGTTTTTTGAGGTTACATATGCGCTCTCACACCCTCACACACAAACATACACAGTTATATATCCGCTGCTGCAGCAGGTTCAACTCAACCCAGTGCAGAGTTTCTGTTTAAAGAGTTCATGGTCAGCAGAGACCTTCAATCATTTTAACATCAAACAGGATTCTCCTACGCTCAAAGTTAACTATGTTTCAAACTCAGTGCAGATATTCTTTGAGGTGCAACACCAACGCTCCAGTCTTCTTTAGCTTGCAGCACGAACTGCCTTGTTCATCACTACGGCTGTCTGTGGCGGCTGTTGTGGTTGTGGTTCAAAGTCATTGCACAACAAAATTTAAATGGTAAATATAATACATTGCTTAAAGGTACAGATAAAAGATGTATGATACAGGTAAATGTCTTTATATGCTCTGGAGGTACAGTATGTGAGGAGGAAGATGGTCCAGTCTTGGAGGTCACCAGCACTTAGCAGCTAGAGAACAGTCCAACATGACCAAGTCAAAAACAAGCTTCAGGAATTTTAGGGTTTCGGAATATCTTTCAGAAGCCCGTCAGGACCGTCAGGAACATCCACAGAAACCCATCAAAGATGTTTTGAACTGGTTAGACTTTTAAAGAACCTAAAATAAACTTTACATTTCGAAAATGTACAGACTAGTCAAAATTTTAAGAAACCTGTAAAGGTTCCTCTCAGATCTATTAAAAGTGTATCCAATTTCTTAGGAAAGTAGAAAAACCTGACATATTATGCAGAAACCCACTGGATCCTTTTTTGATCAGGAACCTGTTACAACTGTTCGACATAGACCTCATCTAAAAGAAAAAAACAACAACATTAGAACGATTAAGAGTCAATCCAACATTTCATCAACCTGTCAGAACTGGTTAATGTTCTTTGGAATCTTCGGAAATCCATTGACTGTCAGAAATCTGTTAAAAGCTTTTGACATCTACCTAACCTTTGTACAAATAACAGAGCTTATAGGAACCTGTCAGATGTTATTGAAACCTTTAAAAATCCACCAGAGCTGTTCATCATTAACCTGTTTGACCATTTTGACACCAGTCAGAAGCAGAACGTTTAAAAGCCCTCTATGTGGCAGTAGGCCTCTAGTGAGGAGAAGACAATGTACATTAACCACAGGCTGAAGAACAAGCTGGTGGTGAGGATTTTGGGCACTCTGGGTCCGCCGAGCTCCCCACCGATCTCGGGCCGACGGCGGTAGATGAGGACGGCCATGCAGATGAAGGCAAAGATGGTGAAGAGTGTGACAGAGAAGGCCAGCGTGCCTGGGTCGACCCTGAACTGTTTGCCCTGGGAGTAGTGGTAGATAGCAGCGATGGACCAGGCCACGCCAATACCCAGGAAGACATTGACAGCGTTACTTCCAGTCACATTGCCAATGGAGGCGTCAGCATATTGGTCCTGGATAGCTGCAACCTTACTAGCAAAAGTATCTGAGAGAAAGAAAGTAAAAAGAGAGATGTGGAGTCTGAGTGGCTGCGAACTTGAACCGTTTACCTTTTAGACTGATTAGTTTGAGATAAAATTTTTCACATGAAGGTCAGTTTACTGATGCTGGTTAGTCTGCCCTGTATGATGTCCTCTGAGCCACTGAAGGAGATAATATCCTGATGATGTCACAGTGATGTCATCGGCATTATGTCTACTTCGGCCTAGAGTTTGACGGCAAGGCTGTCTAACAAAAAACCCGTATAGATGCATTTTGGGAAGGAGGTTTGCCCATACAAGGGGCCAAAAAAATCTAGATATCCTAACATCTTCCCTTTGACCTTTTTTTTGTTCAACCCATCTATTAGAGATCAAACTACGTGAAGCAAGTGAAAGAAAACCACAGAGGTTCCCTGGAAAGAGCAGCTACACCCAGAAAATGATCCTGAGTTCACTGCCATCTAGTGGTTGCTGCATGCATTACCTACAGATTGTGGTGTGTGGTCAGAATATGCGCATGTGTGGTAAAGGTACTTTACTGGTCACATATGGAGCTGATTGTTAATTTTGATGTGAAGACTTTCAAATAATAATTTTATTCATCTTGTACATGTGTTACTCACACTATAGATTTTAAGAACCTTTTCTGGAGCTGCGATGTACTAATCCTATCAGATTCATAGTTATTGTGACGTTGCTTTGGACACCAGCATCCGCCAAGTGAAAGTGATGTATTGCTTTTTACTTCAAAACAAGGACAGTGGTTGGTTTGTATCTGACCTGGTACAGATGTCCCCAAAGCTACAAACACCACAGCAGTGACGGAGTCTTTGAGGCCAACAGTGCAGCCGAAATGCGACGCCAGGTCACCGATGACTGCTGTCAAAAGGCCAATGACAGAGATGGAGACGCAAAAGCAAGCCCAACCGTTCCAGTAGTCAGTAGGGGGTACGAAGGCAAACAGAAGCTTCCAGAAGACAGTGAGGAAGTGCATAACGTAGTCAAAACAGGAGGGCACCTTTTCCTCGCCACATTCATCATCATCTTCATCACCTGAGCGGGAGAGGGAGGCAGAGCAGGAGTCAACACTGATTCCTTTGAAAGACTTCAAACTTTTATTTTTATTTGAGTCAAGTCAGCCAGTCGTCTGACCCCCACGGTCATACATCCTCATCTGTGCCACCAGTAAAACATTCTTAAACACAGAGACGTCTGTGAGTTGGGCTCAAGTCAAGTTCTTACCAGAGCTGACTGTGATAGCCTCCGCAAACTGCTGTCTCCAGCTGTTTGTCCCGATCACCAGGGCCAGGTTGGTCTTCTTAATGAGTTTGTCCACGGTGCTCTAAAGGACAGCAGGTCACAGGACAGCATGCAGCGACTCAACTTTGATATAAACAAACAAATCAAAATAGGTCCGCCGCCTGCTGACCTTTATGCTAATCGTGCCATCAGTTTGGTCACCTATGAGATGATTAATCTGAAAAGTGACAGAATACTTTAGATGTGACATCATTAAATGACCCACCTTGAACTCGTACGACTCCTCTATGATGACCTCCAGTTTGAAGTGCTCGCCCAGCATTGGCCTGCCCATCTCCGCGATCCGCCTCTCCTCCTCCTCCTTCTTGGTCAACATGTCCTGACTCCCCTCCTCTAAGAGAAAGAGGAAGTGGTGAGGAGACTCATTACTGATGCTTACAATCAGCAGAGATTCAGAGAAACAGAGTGTGATGGATGGACAGACAGACAGATGAACAGACTGATGATGAATGGATGATGACTAAAAGAAAGATGTGTAAAAAAGATGAATGATGGATGGATGGATGGAGAAACCGATGTCAGGAGAAACAGGATGGACAGAAAGACTGATAAATGGATGGATGGAACATTTTCCAAACATACAGAAAGCATGCGAAATATTGCAAAATGTGAAAAAACAGATTCACTGTGAGCTTTGTCGCAGCGCGAGAAAATTTTTCCTCTCTCTGTAAATGAGAAAGCTAACATTTTATTAATGGCTGATTTTGTCCTTATTGTATCAACAAATTTGGAAGGTAGTTAGCTTATTTTAGCTGCCTGATTTCCCTCCAAACCTCGTCATATTTTAGGTTAACCTAATAAAATGGTGTTGTGAGTGACACAAAATGAACCGTTTCTGCCTCTTGCCATCCATGTTGACTGCTGACTGAAGGTAAATATCAGCGATCAGCACTGATTTTGACTGATTTTTAACAGGTTGGAGTTGGATGAAACTTTGCTAAAAAGAAAAAAAGAACCAAGGCGAGCATTTTTCAAACAAGAGACACGTTGCTCGGCCTGTTTGCTGACACATGGAGCAGGTCAGAACGTCCTCATTCACTCCATCGTTTGCATCACTTCTAGTTTGGGAGCGCTGTGACAGGACAGATGAACAGACAGGCAGACTAATGAAAGGATAGATGAAGGAACAGATGGTGAACAGTTACCTGTAATGCTGACGATGGTAGAGGGGGCTGGGTGGTCTCGTCCCTGGACTTTCCTGTAGACGTCTCTGCCTGAACAAGTGAACAGAAACTGAACTCAAACACCTTAAATTCCTGATATCAGAAGCACCTCCAGAACCAGAGGACTTGAGGACCAAGTCATGGTCCCACCTCAAGTCAACCCCTACGAACAACAACCAAAACAATACTTTAAATAAAGTTTAAAGTGAAGGCAAAATTCTGTGAAAATCTTAAAAAACTTTTGTCTGTTGGATCTGAAGTGTGTAAACTCAGTGTCCATGAGTGTTTGATGTGTTTTGAGCCATGTAGTGATGAAGCTGAATGCATGTTGTGTTAAGCGCTGAAGGAAAACTCAAACATCTGGATCTTTCGTGCTATTATGTGGAATTCAAACACTGATTCTCCTAAAATATCTATCTATCTGTAGACCCGTTTCCACCGAGAAAGTTCCTGGTACTATTTGGGGGCAGGAACTAATACAGGAACCTTCCTCTCTCTCGGC
>JAQFJA010000020.1:631258-648684 GCA_029874485.1 Naso brachycentron
CATGAAGAATTCACAAACATGAAAATCTTCTAGACTCTATGAAAGTTTGATATGAGCACAGGTCAAAAAGCTGTTTGTCGTCCTGGTTGCAGTTTTACAGACATCTCTTTCTGAGTGGAGGTTTATGGGGAAATGCTTGTTGGGCTGCAGGGATAATTAGAGCATAAAATCAAATGACCGCTGGGGCAAAGTGGGCTCAGTATCCAGCTTTATTAACACATCCATGTTATGTTTCTGTTGTTCAGCGTGTTGGTGATGCCACAGTGACATGATGTGACACAAATGTTCATTTGCAGCAGCGCTGGAATCGCTCTCAGCATCATGTTGAAGGAAAGTATTTACTCAGATTACAAACTTTGTTTCCTGTTTTTAGGTTCGACACCATCATTGTCGTTTCAGCTCTCATCGCCACCATCATCAACTCTGCCACGAAATCATGTGAGTGCTTTCTGTTTGGTTGTGTATGTGACTGCCTGTGTGTGGTTTCTTTTGAGCTGTGGATTCGAGTTTCCCTGCCATCTTTCTAAATGATTCTTCCTGTGCTGTTGTAGCGGGCGGTTACACCAGCCGTCAGATCCTCGACATCGTCTTCATCCTGAGAGTCCTCAGACTCATCCGCGTGGTGGACAGCATCAAAAGGTTGGATTGTTGTAGCTGATGGAGAAGCTTAAACTGACGTTAGTCTGTTGGAAAATACTTATTTCTGGGACTGTGTAATTAAAGGTGTCTGACTCATCAAAGCTAAAAAGTCATGAAATGGTTAATTTTTCTGTAATAAGATGCAAGTCACCTGCTGTGTGTCATCATTCACTCATCTGTCTGATTGTTTGTCTCCATGGTTACTAACGATGATGGCCGGATTCCCTGTTAGGTTTCGTACAATCATCAACACCCTGATCCGGATTGGACCAGCCATCCTCACATTTGGACAGCTGATCATTGTAAGTTTCTGAAAGCAGCACCTGCTGACTTATGTTGTCGGGCATCTAAAAGTGTTTTCATTTCTCCCAAAAAGCTTCAAAGTGGTCCTTGTTTTTAGAGCTAAGCTAGCTGAGCGTTTTCAGCCATGGGAGCAGCAATGTGAGGCTGTACTTGGACACAGTCATTTTCTTGGGCTTGATGCTAATGGGCGAGCATGCTAACGTGCTAATGTTAAGCACTTTTAATGTTTACCATGTTCACGATTCTAGTTTAGCATCATAACAGTGGCTGAATAGTTCTGAAGCTGATCGGAATTTGATTAGTTCCGCAGGTATTTGGTCAGAAACCAAAGTATTGGACACATTAAAGTGTTCACCTGATGATGGCGCTAAATGAACAGTCAGATAGGTGGTTGATATAGTTGTTGAGCTATTTCAGCTTGGACCAAAATGGCGATCCGATCAGATGTATCAAAACTGCTGTGCTACTAACTTGGTAGTGAAGCTGGATCCTCCTCCTCCTCCTCAGGTGGTGTACTACATCTTTGCCATGGTGGGGATGGAGCTGTTCAAAGGGAAGGTGAAGTTTTACGGGGATAACTCCAGTGACCCAGAGAAGGCATACTGTGGAAACCCTCTGCTCAAAGGAACGGCCTTCGCAGAGCTCAACTACTGCAAGAACAACTTCAACAATGTGGTGTCCTCGTTCATCCTGCTGGTGGAGCTCACCGTGGTCAACCAGTGGCATGATATCCTTTTCCCAGAATGCCTCCACACAAGGAGTGCACACAAAACTCTAAAAGACTAATACCATACTAAAGGCAATCTTCAAATACATAGAAGAGCATTACTTTATTTTGAGAGCAGGTACATTACCGTAGCTATAGCTAAAGAAGCTAGCTGTGTTGTCGTAGCACTGAGTTAACTAGCAGATAACTCAAAGTATGGAAGCAGTAAGTGATTTCTGTTAAATTCAGATAGATAATTAAAATTGATTAGTATCATTTTCAGGTTAAAAAAGTAATTAAATTTCACAAGAAGATGTTTAAAGCTGGGGTCAGCAACACCTGGACATCAAGCTAACTGTAGCATGAGACTTCTGAGGAAGCAACTCTGCTGAACCTTCCCCTCCCTGTTTTTGCTCCGGCTCCCATTTTATTTCATTTGGTTGTCACTCTCTGTCTCGCTTGCACCAAAGATACATGGCGACATAAAACAGTTGCAGGGAAAGTTGCAGTGGTGTAAACTGGTCCGGCTCAGCTCGACTCGAGCTGGTTGACGGTGTCGCCTGCAACTCAGCTTGTCAAGTCGCTAGTGGCCAGTTTTAGAACATAAGACACGCCACTTGTTCCAACAGCCTTTCAGCTTGTAGTAATGAAGGGCAACATAGAGCAGCCAATCACATGCTCTCTGAAATGACCTGTGAATGGCTAAATGTCCCATCAAGATCTGAATACAGAGCCGAGGAGAGAAGCAGAAGTCGAGAGTTCTTTCAGACCACCTTAATTACAAAATTCTTTTCTTTTTGTCTTGTGATTTTGTGTGCGGAGCGATTTTGGAGCGGAGCGGGGTCGAGTGAAATCTGTGTTGAACGGAGAGCGAGATGGAGCGGAGCAGTGTGGAAAGGTGTTGAGCGCTGGAGCGCATGTTATGGACAGCTCCACGAGCTGTGAGCGGCGAATCGTCCTGCTCGCGCTCCGCTCACATGCTCTGGACAAGACACAGTTTGACCAAGCTGGGGTTCAAGCAGGTGTCAATCAAAACGTGATCTGCCCACATAGTCTTGAGAAATGGTGTTACCCTCGCAAGAAGCTCTTTTTTGCGCTTGGTTTTGTAATAGGTGGGAACACTTATTTTTTTCCCAAGTCGTTTGTAGATATGAGATGTTCTGAATTGATTCATGCTCATGTTTCTTCCTTAACATGACGCCACTGCTCAGCAGCGGCTTCGCCACCGTCACCCACATATCGGCCAAGATCTTCTTCGTCCTCTTCCACATTGTGGTCGTCATCATCATCATCAAGTAAGAATATTAGTTTATGTGTTATTAAATTAAAGGTGTTAAATTTTATATTTTAGCTTTAGTTAAAGAAGAACTTGGTGTTGAAAAAATGTGGTTAAATCTGCTTTAAATCATTCGACTCAATCTCAACTGATGCATCACAATGTAAAGAACAGTGTGTGTAATGTTCACGTCCTCTGTGCTCATCACACAGGCGGCTGTAACGCTTCCATTCACTTCTGTAATTGGTTGAGAATACACAGCACTCATTGGATAATTCTTGGTGCTGTTACCTATAGCACCTTTAAAGAGTAACTTCACCCCCCAGCCAGCTCAGCTGACATCACTTCCTGTTGTCTTTCAGTATCTTCGTGGCATTCGTCCTCGAGGCGTTCTTTGTGGAGTACTCGGTGGACAAGAGCGACCTGCTGACGTCTCTGGAGAGGAAGATTGAGGAACTGGAGCTGGCTGTGGCCCAGTATGTTACCATGACAACCAGGACCTGTCACACTTCAGACATGAACACAAACACACACACACACGTCAGAAACAGTTGTGTGTTCATCATATCATCGTGTTGATGTTGTTAATCTTCAGCATCATAACTGACGTGACCTCAGAGTCGTCTGACCAATCACGTTTTTGTGATGTCATCACCTCGTGACTCAAGAAAAGGTCAGAAAATGGGAGGAGTTAGCTTTTCAACGTGTGTCGACATAAGCCCTGAGTTTTGTCTGGAGGGCAGCGCTATCTCTTCAAATGAACGAGAAGTTCGGTTAAATGGCGCCTTCAGATGAGGTTGTGCTTGCCGTGTTCTCGAGAAGAGACCACAAGAACAACCCCCTCATGTCACATCAATGACATCGTAAGTCACATTTATCAGAGAGCTCAGAGTTCACGACTTGTGACGTGTTTGCTGATATTTTCAGAAATGGCGGAGCCCATATTGGCCCGTACAGGACCAAAAGTAAGTGTAGACAAGTTGTTAAATTAGACATAAATCGGCACCTTCATCGCCTCATCTCTTGTTCCTCCACTTGGCGGTAAACACAAAGTGATAATGTAACATTTTCAGGTAGAAAGCCAGGAGGAGAACAACAGATCTTCTGGTGTTGATATTACCATTTCCTAACAACACTCCTTATGCGGTTACCACTTGAACACCAAGCCTTTCCTGTACACGAATTCATGACACAACTTCACGACTTCACAAAATCCAAATGAAGGCAGCATAAGATCAGGCTCAGATTAAAGAACATGCTGTAGTGTTCCTAAGAGTCTCTACAGGTGCATTTTTACAGCTGTTGGTGTTTTTTATTCTGCTCTGCGATTGGTCCATGGCTTGAACAGACCGACGTGCTCAGTTATTGTCTGTGTTGTTTTATCCACCAGAGAGAATTTGGAGGATAACTTGGTGAACGCCATGGAAACCATCGACAGCGACCAGGGAACTGGACAACCAGACAACAACAAGCCCAGCTTAATGTTTAAAATCGCTTCAAAAAGTAAGAAACTGTCCGAGCTGCAGGCAGAGGACGAGATGAATTTAAAGAATAAATGAAAGAAAAGGAGTAAGAGATTGAAGAGATGTTTTTTTGGTCACGTAAGACCATTTTGTTCGCATGTTTGTTGTTTTGATCAAATGTTTGTCGTGCTGTATGAATAAATTGTCGGTGATTGACGCCCACTCTGTGTCTGTTTCCTGTCAGGGTATCGAACGGTGGACGCTCTGCTGCAGCGGATGTTCGAGGCCGATCTCGACTCTGAAGACTTTGCAGAGAACGACGATCCTGAAACTCAGACTAACGGGAACTTTGCGAACCCGACGTTCAGCTCTGCATAATCGTTCATGTACAAACACATAAGAAGGGAAAGAGATTGTATGATTTATATGCAGTTTTTATACTCAGTATCATCTCATAGGTTTGATGTTAATCCAGTGCAATGTGTCTACAGTCATATCCAGTGTTATATTTTTATATTTCTGTCCTAAAACTCTGTGTAGAAACACAAAGAAAATCTGTATTTGCACATAAAGAATATTTACACTGTTTAATCTGTGTGAGGTTTATTTGTTTTTTTTAATTTCTGACGCTTCTGTCGCAGCAACACAAAAACATCTGAAAGTCTGTTTTTTTCATAAGTTTCACCGAAACCAGCAGACAATCAAACGACATCAGGAACCTTCAAAGATATATTTTGAAAATAAATAAATAACCTAAATTAGGAGATGAAAGAAACAAAAACAGCAATCAGCCAAAAATCTTTTCAGATTCATTGAAATATTTTCCAGCTGCTGTAACAGATTTCACTGTTGGCCTGTTAATAGAGGATTGATTTAAGTAAAACTCTGTAATGATCCTTTACAGTAAAAACATCTGATGAAACACATGGGGTGTTAAAAAAGTTTATGATAGTAATTTAAAATTAGAAGATAGAAGTCGTTTTATTATTTTAAGTTATTATTTTTCAATATTGTAATATAATAATATTGATTATTTTTAAATCCCCTCCCGTTGTGTTTGGTGGCCGTGCAGAGCTTTGTGAAAACGCTTCTTGAATCGACTCCGTGTCAGCAGGGGGCGCTGTGAAGCTGCAGCTGTGACATGGAGACACCGAGGAAGCCTCTGTGTGTGTGGATTGCTTTTAAGTGTTTGTGTGTGTTGTGTGTGTGTGTGTGTGTGTGTGTGTGTGTGTGGTGCTGATGCTGCCGGAGAGATGGAGCAGAGGGAGTGGAGGATGCTGCTCGGCCCCGGACGGAAAACAACATTCAGGTAACAAACAAACAAACAAACAAACAAATATGGTCAGATTCACAGAAGCGAACCGATCCGAACCGAGCTGATCATCGAACAGGAAGCCGAAGCGACGTAGTGTATGTGTGAGTGTGTGTATGTGTATGTGTGTGTGTGTGTGTGTGTGTGCGCGCCACAGGCAGGATGTCGGATCACTAGAATCTCGTCAGGGAACAATCGATCACATTCCATGTGGATTATTAGCTTTTTTATTTGTTTATTAAATCCCGCTGCTCCAGTGCGGGGGTCCGGAGGCGGAAGTTGTTGTGACGCGTTGTGACAGCAGTAGAAACACAGTAGAACAACATTAAAACAACATTAGAACAACAGTGGGATAAACGTCTCGACGGTAAATGAAGGGGATGCTGAGACGTTCAGGTGCTGTGTAAAGGCTGGGACTGAACAGCGCCGCCTGTCTGTTATTGTCCGATCTTAAATAAAAAATTATGTCAAGCAGGACACAAAGAGTACAGCTTAAAACGTCCGGTCAGTATTTTCAAAATAATAATAACAACAACAATACACTGGGCCTATATCATGCAAAAAAATTAGGAAAGAAAATTAAATAGGGTACATATTTTAAAAATAACTAAAGGAAGAGGAGGAAGGAAAACAATCTCATCATTGACGGAAAACTTTCCAGAAAAAGCAGCTAAAAGCAACGTCTCATTTTTACTCCCACTTATTTATATCACACTGTGAAAATACTCTGCTAAAAAAAGCTGCATTCAGTTTTACTCAGTAAAAGAACAGAAATATTAAACGATCAAAACTTGAGTAGGTCACTCATTATGGCCTACAGAAAGTTGACTTTCAGTGATTTATACAGGAAATATTGATGAATAGGCTATTTATCCCTTGCAGCATGCTAGTATTAATGCTAATTGGGTAGAGCAGATTTTAACAAGCCTAGTTTAATGGTGATCGTGTGGTTATATTTTACACTGCAAACAAACCTCAGTCAAAGTCCTGAACGTCTTTTAGAATCTGAATAAAATTAACTGAGGAAAAAGTTTTGTCAGATTATTTTATTGTATTTAATGGAAATAAACTGTTTTCAAGAACTTGTTATAAATAATGTCACAGCTCCAAAATCAAGCAATAAATGAAAGAGGAAAGAAAATTTTGCTTTATTCTAAATAATTCGTGAGGACACAAAAAAACTGAAAACAGAGTTTGAATCTGTTTATGCAGAAATAAAGAGAACTGAAGAAAACGTTTAGACCACGGCAACTGAGAACACTTTGTAAGTTTATTGTAGAACAGAAAACAAGAGACATCAACTGAGAAAAGACGTGTTTTAGAAACAGTAAAAACAGAAGAAATAGGATATATGGTTTAAAAATGTAATTTGATAAAGGCAGTTAATCATAGTGATGTTATGGCAGTTAAATTCATTATGGTTTCAAAAGGGTTTATCCTGTTTATACAAAACCCTGCAAACTGTGTTTATTACGCCCTAATATGCTCTTACTTTGAAGGTGAAATTGTCTGTTAATTTCTAACTAATTTTAAACTTTAAGATGAATCAACTCAAGATGTTGATGGAATTTCTCCCACTTTGGAACTGAGAGACAGAAAATTAGTCTGAAAACTCATATTTGTAATTCATCACGTTTATGATCTGGTTCTAGCTTCTCAAATATGAAAATATTCTGCTTGTTTCTGAAGTGCTGGAGAATAGAAGAGGCTATTTTCAACATTTTTCTAATAATCTATGAGCAAACAATGAATGAATGTTTAGACCTAAAGTTGATAAACAAACCCAATATTAAAACATTGATAATATGAACTAATATTTAACAACAACAATCAAGGGATGAATGAACAGAGAACAAATCTTCACTTTTTTGTGATGACTCGTTTGTTAGGAGGGGTTTTATTTTGAAAGAAGGGACCGGATAGTGTGCTAGTGTCGGGCGACGCAGGTTTGACGCGGGTGGATGCGGAGCTGCAGTGCGGACAAACAGGCTGGAGCCGGAGAACCTGACATCCACAAACGGCTTCTGACAGCCGGCCCGGGTCCGCCTCTGCCGGCTCTCTGGATCTGGTTTCTGTCCCGGGTTTGACCCGTAGATCCGGTCCAGCAGCAGGAGGATCAGTCCCCATCCTCCCATCCTCCTCCTCCTCCCCTTCTCCTCCTCCTCCTCCTCCTCAGCTGCAGCAGCGGAGAGCCGGAGGAGGACCCGGACAGCATCGCTCCTGGACTCTGAGGGGAAATTACTTCGGTTTTTGTTTCTTTCCGGACCCGGTGCGTCCCGGTTCCGCAGCAGATGTGCTGCGCACCGGACGGCCGGTCTGAGCACGGAGCCGGTCTGGTTTCATATCGGGGACTGTTAGAGGAGAAATAAATGGTGGTTTAGTCCTTCGGGAGTCTGAGGCCCAAACCCCGGCCACCCTTAGAGGAACGGTGGGTTTTCTGGACCAGGACGTTTTGTGCCAAAATAAAATCCCAGATGAAGATTCCCAAAAAGCGGAAAAGGAGCGGACGGTGCGCCAGGTAGGCCCGATCCGGCCAGATCTGGCCCGGACCACAGAGATCAGTGGGTGTGTGTGTTTCCCGCAGTGATGCCTAACACGAAATGAATTTATTGATCCGTGTCCACATGCTTGATCAGAATGAGCCCCGGTGATCATTTAGACCAGAACCGTTACGGTTTTGTCATTGGAATGATCTTTAGTTAATAACTCGGGTCAGTCCGGGCCAGATTTATTGATCAGCAGGATGTGATGGTGCGCATGCGCATAGAGGACCCATGACTGTGCACTGCAGAGAGGATTCAATATGGGTGATGCAGAGCAGGGAGGGGGTGGGGGGCTTACCTGGACCAGAGCGGAAGTGTGTCACTAAAATATTAATTTATTCATTTCATAAATTTATCTCAGCTTCTTTCTCTTATATAACAACATAATAGGAAGGACGTTAAATATGTAGAAGTCTGAGGTGCAGAAGAACTTCTGTGCCACAATCTCACGGAGAGACTTAAAACCAGATGACAGCAAATACAGAGAAATAAATAATGTCTTCAGATAAGTAAATAATCAGGAAGTAAAAAGCAGCAAACAACAAAAGAACAAGGGAATTAAGCTTAATTTAACTTTGATGTTAATATGGTGTTAAAATTATTATGTAATTTACTTTTGAGAAATTCGATGATTTTATTATTTCTAATCCAATCACCAGAATTCTTGTCAGCATTCTACATTTCTGCAAACCACAGATATTTTTACATTTAAACTTTACATTTCTGTGGTTAGGGTCTGGTTATTTTTAGGCATAAAAAACACTTGTAAAGGGATACACAAACTTTTTGTTTCTTTTCATTTGTCTCCCCACCAAGTTCAAGACAAGAAGATAGATATTTTTTGACTGTGTGTGCAATAACACAGAAGAGACGGGCAGAGCTCTCCCACTGCTAATTAGCTTAGCTCAAACACTGGTAGTCAATGGGAAGTGTTAGCCTGCCTCCACCTAGAGTCATCAGGTTAACTTTCCAACATCTCTAATTGGTCTGTGTGCTTGTTGTGACTTGTTTATTTACCATGTTATGTTAAATTTAGACTCAGATTAGCACTTTACTTAGTACTTTATGTATTTTTTTGTTTTTCTTCCTCTTCTTCTTCTTCTTCTTTTGCTATTTACTGGTGTGCATGCGCCCTGCAGTTTAAAGTGCTAATCTGAGTCTAAAAATAACGTAACGTGGTAAATAAACAAGTTACAACAAGAACACAGGACCGTTTACAGTTGTTTGACAGTTTATCTGGTGACTTTAGGTGGAGACAGGCTAGCACTTCCCATGGACTACCAGTATTTGAGCTAAGCTAATTAGCGGTGGGTGAGCTCTGCCAGTCTCTTCCTTGGATGGTATCTATCTTCTTGTCTGGAACTCAGGAGGGAGGCAAATAACAAAAAGAAAGACAAAAGTTAGTATCCCTTTAAGCTCAGAAAGAAGTCATGTTTTGGCTTAAAATATCTGGTTTTGTCACCACAAACACGGCAGAAAATGTTCTGACGGTTGCTAGAAATGTTCCCCTTCATTCAGCGTCTGTGGACCTTGATTTGTTCTCAAACATTTGTCTGTTGGTTGGCAGCCGTCCTGCCAAATCCAGCTCAGAGAGGCTGACTGATGGTGAACCATGTTACACTTTCCAGTGAGCGACAATAATGTGTAACAAATGTAATATTAATATTCACAAAGCAACTACTGAACAGAAAAAGACCAAGTATGGAAAGAAGGAGCTTCATTTAATTTAATTTGATATAAAGTTTTTTCAGTATGTGTTGTCACCACTCTAGTTGTTTCAGTATTAGATCATTCATAACCTTCTCTTGTTTTTTGCTTGAATGACGCTCAAATAAAAGAAATGTTTACAGTAAGTATATAAAGCCAATGAGAGTGAGCTTGCAATGTTTACTTCATATTGTTTAGCGATGTGGGGGCAGAGTTTGACATATTTTGCATTTCATTGTGTGTTTTTTCCTCTTGATGAGTTGTCGTTGATTCCGTTCAGACTCTCAGCAGCATCTGATCACAACATCTGAACTCAGACAACAAACTGTTGGTTGTTGTTATTCTTTTTTCCATCTGCTGTCAGATTCACCAAAACACCTTCAGCTCAGTTTAAAACATTTGATCTCCAGCTTAAGTGAATCTATTCTGTGAGAGTGTAGACACACGGGAGGAGGTCGTGCTAAAACCAAGACAACGTCACCGCTGCAATGGACCAATCAATGAAATTATTGTCTGCATGTTCCAGGTCCATGGGAAACACCCAGCAAACAGGATCTACGTTCCAAAATACCCAAGTTACCCTTGAAGCATAACAGATGCTTGCACATCCAGAATTTTCTCACTACACAAATGCGGGTGTGAGACTATTAGAGAATTTGAGAAACTGCTGGTGGCTGGTGAGTGAAAAAATAAGTGAGAAATCCACAGAAAGTGTGAAAGCACTAACCTTTTAAATCCCGACTCCGCGTCGGTTCTGTACAAAAACAGAAACCCAGCCTTTATTTTCTTTCCTACGACTCCTCCGATTAATCATGTGCAAATGTAACAAGACTTGCAGTGCAAACTGTGTCCTGAGGGTGGCGCTAGAGGAAAGATTTTTAGGTTACCAAAATCATTCGCCTTCGTCCGCTGCGGAACAGGAATATGTTCACACATTTAATTAAAGTCTTTGTTTAGGCGCCTTCGTCTGAAAAAAGAGCAGCATCTTTCTTCTTCTGGTGTTTTGGTGAATGTGGCTTCAGGTAAATCAGTGTTGTGTTCAGGTTCCATGGGAAAAATCTGCACGTCTGAAGCTGTTGATCTTTTACTTGGTGTATGAAGGCCTCTCAATCCGCTCCCCGCCCCATCCCCTATGATGTCACAAGCCTGTGTGTGCAGGTCGGACGTCACCCTCCTCTCCTGGTTAACTATGCCCTCTGTTTTGGCTTGTAGGCTAACACAGGAACAGGAAGGGTTTTGTCCCGCTCAGGATTTGTTGTAAGCCGTCAGGTTTTCCGGGAGCTCAGAACTATGGTGAGCTCTGATTGACTTCATTAGATCAAAACTGGAATGATGCAAACCTTCAAAGCTTCTGGCAGAGCACCCCGCCACCTTCCCCCCAGTAACAGACTAGTAGTTTTGTAGATTAAGAAGAGGAGGAGAAGAAGAAAAGCAGACTGAGGTTTGAAGGTAGAGAAAGTGTCTGTCAGGATGTTTCACTCTGATCTGCTGCTGAGACGCTGCTGGGCCACAGAGTTTCTCTCTTTCACACGCATTCACACTCCAGTGTTTGTCGTCAGTAATGTCACACTCAAACTGTATGTCAGTTAACAAAATAATGTAGGAGATTATGTACACACAATTGTATTATGTTAGTATTGAGTCAAAATGTATTTTAAACTGTGAAAAGCGAGACTTGGTTTTTTGTCAGGGGCCCAGATATTTTAACTCACCACTGCTGAGACACAACATGCCAACAGGAAGTGACACGTAGGATCACAGACTGTATAAAACATGGACGCCACCCACATGTATTTGCAAAGCTCACAGCTCACATGAACAACACTGGGCGTTAGTGGTGGTGAAAAAAATCAATTCTTAGATGCATTGTGATTCAGATGTGGACGAATCTGAATTGATTCAACAATGTCCAATAACCGCTAATCGAAATTTTAAATAATGCAAAACAGACAGAATGAAAAAGGCGTAAAACAGAAGTGCAGCATGCCATGCACCTGGACAGTTTACAGGGCACACATAGGAAAACAAAAAAGAAACATGGCTGACTACAAATTTGGAAGCACTTTGGCTTCTACAAAGTTGACAGTGACAGTGAACTGGACAAGAGCCATGCTATATGTAAGCTGTGTCACACTAAGATAAAATCAAGATGCATCAATTCCAGTTGCATACAGATGCATCGGTAATCATTTCATAATCTAACCTTGGGCCCTGAATCGTAATTGAATCGAATTGTTAGGTGCCTAGAGATTCCCACCCGTAGTGGGCGTTTTGCTTAAAGACTTACTGCAGGCTGTTTCATTAGCTTTTCATTGGCTAATTAGCTTGTGAAGGATCTGAGCTAATCAGCCAGACATTACAAGCTCTTACTCCAATATTTGCTGACTATTCCTCATATAGCACTAGTGTAACACATGAGAAAACACTTGAACTTGACTGACCTTAAAATTTTCAGCCCAGATTTCCTGGATGGTTTTGTTGGCACAGTTAATCGCACAGCAGGTGTAGTTATTTGCCTGCTTATTTGATGAAAACTTCACCAGATGGCACCAACAGTACAAACATGTCAGAGAGGTGAGATAGCAGACGGCTAGCAGCTAGCTGTCAGCTTTAAGGCCATGCTCTTAATTATGCATAACTTTAAGCCTTAATAGGATAGAAACAAGTGAATTATATAAAAATTTGCCCAGTTGTCATTAATGAGGGATTTACATTATTTGAATCAGTCTGTAAAAGTGTTTATTTCTGCTGCAGAGTTGGGTGTTTTGATATGAAGCTCAATGGGGACTGACACATTTTTGGAGGCTGCCTCAAGTGGCCATTTGAAGAACTGCGGTTTTTGACGCTTAATTTTTAAGAATACTTAATACTACACTGTATTATACTTTAACATAATACATGATTATACAGAGCTTTATATATAAATATAACACTAATATAATACAATACAATACAACACTAAACCTATAATTTCATACACTATATTACATTATACTTATCTCGTCTATGCTAACTATACTGCAGTATTAAACTACTGTATTATGTATTATTTCCATTGTGATTGTTGAGTTTCCCTCTCCTGTGTCAGCTGCTGTGTAAATCGGTGACTGTGTTCAGGGGAACTCTGTGGTCCCGCCCTCTGCAGTGATTGGCGGCTCAGCAGCGTGTTGAGGCCTGCAGCAGGTTTCACTTCATCTCCAGTGTTACAGTGACGGCGAGCTGCTGCTGGCTGGTCAGCTGATGATGATGATGGTGCCGTTGTGTAACAGAGCTGTATCACTGCAGGTGCAGAGAAGCCTCCTCCCCTCCTTCCCAGTCCGTCCAGTCCTCTTTCAGAGCTGGTCTGACTGGAAACACAGCGGACACTCTCCATTAAATCTGCAGTCCGCCTGAGCTCTGCATGCACCGATGACGGCCCGTGGCATTGCATGCAGAACAGCATGTTTTGGGGACTGACATGCATCACTTTGAACTTTAAATTTCCCCCACGAATCCACTGAAAACTGACGACCATTCAAGGCAGATACGTCGTGTCAGAGTTCAGTTCAGGTCAATGGAGTGGAGAGCATTTAAGTGGTGTGTGTTTACAGATTAATGTAGCTTTAGACAGCAGCTGTAGGAGTGATGCTCAGTAAGATACAGGCCTGCTGATGAACAGGGACATCACTTCCTGCTCTGCTGATCCATTTTTATTGATCAGGAACAGAATTTATGGTTGCTGAGCTCAGACTAATCAGCTCCTCCAGGATGCAATTACTTAGTTTTATATTATATTTATTTAGTTTTATAACTTCAGAACAGGTCAAATCAGGAAAAAAGGGTTTCAGTCGTTAACTTCAACAAACCAGAATGTGTCCAAATATATAAAGGCCTTTGGACTTTTTCCACCTGAAGTCATGTCATCAGGCAGAGCTAATTCACAGGCTGTTTGGTCCCCAACAAACTTTCCAACCTTCAGCTCAAACGCCTCCCACTCAATGGCAAATACAAACATCAGTCCAACTGTTTAATCAGTGGAGCTTGTTTGGGGCATCACTCCACCTGGGAATGAACTCTGCCTAAGACGAGTTCAGGGCAAAATGTTTTTTATCTTGAGTTTAACTTCGTGAACAGTTTAGTTGATGAAGAACTCGCTTTTACCTGATTACTCTCTTTTACTGATTACTGCTTTACAAAACGAATCTGGTGCCCCCACCAAGAGGATGAAGACACTGCAGCAGTGAAAATGTTTGTGTTCACTGGAAGAGCTCAATGTCTTTTAAAAAATGTTTGGTACTCGAGTTAAAATGGGACCAAAACAGACCTTTATTTCCAAAAACATAAACCTTTTTTTCTTTTATATCTTTTTTTAGAAATTATTCAAAAAATTACTCATAAATTACAGATGTGAAAAATAAAATGTGCTTAAGTCTGATTACAGATATTTGACACTAGCTGTCAGTATTTCACAGTAGAGAGTACTGAGGGTTAGTACAGTGTCACTAACTGTGCCAGCACTTCGTTAGCTTGGCAGTAAGACCATAAACAAGGGCAGACAATTCGTAGCAAAAGCCTCGTTTCCACTGAGCGGTACAGGTCAGTTTGGTACGGTATGATATCCTTCATAACAGTACCACTAGATCTGGCTTGCATTGCCACTGTCGACCATACCCTGGTGGGCGGGGTATATGCCGGAATCATAAGTGTTGTGCTGCGCACCATAAGAGCGCTCTGCCACTTTTTTTCCTCAAACCAGTAGAAATTAACACGTATTTTACAAAGTGTTTGAGCATCCAAATCATTTCTGAAGCGTATATCGTCATGCAAGAAATCAGACACTTACAACAACTCTTAAAAACAGCTTTTTGCCTGCTTGCAGTCAGCGGACTGCAGTGTTTTGTAGCTCCACCCTCTTGGGACCACATGGTACCCCAATGAAAGGGTGACCAAAATAGGTATGGTATGGTTATTTGGAGCCTTTGGTACCCTTTTGACAGTGGAAACACAAAAAAATATGTAGTGAACAAGCCGCTCAGTGAAAACAGGGCTAAAAACACAAGTTTAAGAACTACACTTGTGTTTTTACATAAGTTTTATTGATAGGCTACTTCCTGTCTGGGTGCAGCAACTTCCTGGAGTTATGTAACCACAAATAACATGACAGATTACATGTTAGTTTTCTTACCAATGAAACAAAAGATATAAGATGTTTATCACTGAGTTTCAGAGGTAATGATCCTTAGCTATTTCTCCCTGTTTTCAGTCGTTATGCTAAGCTAAGCTAACCTGCCGTTGTAGCTTTAACTGTACACACAGGAGAGTAGAATCGATGTGAGTATCTCTCAGAGGCTGTTCATGCTTGTTATTACCGTAGTCTCAGGTGATTTGATCACAGGTGCACAGCTGTCAGCTCAGGGGTGAATGCAGATGTGATCGCTCACATTCAGAGGAGATTTGATTCACGTCTGGCTTCATTCTTTCAGTGTGAATACGAGTGTGTGAACTCACCTGTCGTCTTCTGTAAATACAAACGTCGTCTGTTTCAACTGATTTCTGGAACATCTCCGGACTCCTTTTGAATTACTTCGATTTTAGGGTTTTTGAGTGAGGAGAAACTTAATGAATGTTTTTAAAAGCTGTTGATGACAAATTCTTAATTATTTGAGCCTTCTTGTAAAGTTTGCTGATGTTCTTAATGAAGTTATTTCTGTCTTTGAGAGAAAAACATGTCAGTTTGTCTCAGTGTGTTGGCTGCTGTTGGCCGGCAGGTTAAAAGCAACAACACATTCAATTGTTGAAAACAGAAAATTGTGGGTGTTTATTTGAAAATAGAGCAGAGAAGTGAGCTTAGATCACAGCTGGTCATTGGAGACTCAGCTCTCAGGTTTCTCAGGTCAACCTGAAATTGGAAATGTCTTTTTATTTTTTTAGATCATTATTCCTGCATATTGTTCACTTATTCAATGATACGAGCCAAAAACATCAGTTTCTTTATATATCAAATTGAAATCACATTTTATCCCTTTATCCCCCCAAAAAGTCACATGACTTTTGTTATCTTGCCCACAGCAGTTTTGACCAATAGTAGGCCTCTACTCACCACCTGTCTGAAATTGTTTATGGAATAAAAATTTCAAGTCCTCTGAGTTCTTTTGCAGCTTAGAGATTAACTTTCAAAATAAAAGGCAGAGCTGCCTTCAGAGCTGTTATTCTGAAAAATTCTGAAGAAGGTCCAAACAATGTTGCTGGCAGCTTGACTGTCGTCTCCTGCTGTTCATGAGTCCCTGATTTGTTTACTGATTTATTTATTTCATGTTTTGGATTTGACAGTGTGAGAAATAGGGGGTGTGGCTTGAGTATGTGTGAATGCGTAAAAGCTGGCACCTCTGATTACGTGCTAAAGTTAGGCTAACGTTAGCTTCAATCACAGAAATCCTCCATATTTGTTCTGAGACGTCCCACTTTTTCAATAGTCCAAACAAATTACTCCCAACACTTTATCCCACCTGTATTTCCTGTTTATACCACAAAGATGTCATGATATGGAACTCATGATATTCTCGAAATTCTGTTTCAGGTGGACTTTAACAGCAGGTGTGAACAGCCTCTCAGAGAAAAAGAGAAGCAGAAGTTCCCAACATGTCAGTCTGTTCCTTAAACTTGCAACAGTTTATAGAGCAGGAAGTGTAGTGCAGTTGGAATCAGAGCTCGGTGGATTGTGTCTCGATTAGTTTCTCTGCCGTGCTGAAGGTTCTTACTTCAGTCTGTCGGTTAAAAACAGAAACCAGCCTGTTCTGACCTCTGATGATCCGTTTGAGTCGATGGTTGACGGGCCGTCGCTGCAGTCAGGACGAGAGCTGAGTGTCCGGCCGCTTCCTCTGCACTCATGATATTTGCTCCAGTTACTGCAAATACCATCACACTCCCTTCCCCACCCCCCCACCGGCCTGTAGCCTGATCCAGCTGAGGAATGGCTTCTAATGGCAGCCAGCCATCCCTAATGCCTGCTGTGACTGGGCTGTGGTTAGACTGGGAGCCTCCCAGTACCAAAATGATGTTGTGAGTTCACTGACTGTCCTGCCTCCGTCCCTCCTCACAGATAAATGGCTCTTTTAAGCTGGGAGCTGCTCGTGTTCTGTCTGGCTGGCAGATGCAGTGCCTAGTCCCCGGCCTCCAGGACAACGCCAACATGAACGGGACGTCGGAGCAGGCCGACATCCTGCCGCCAAACTGCATGGTCAAAGACCGATGGAAAGTGGTGAGTCTGCTCAGGTTACAGAGGCAACCGTGGAGCTCTAAAAGCTGTGACGCTGCATTAATCAATTTTAATGCATTTTCATGTTTATTCTATTTATTCTTTACTCTTGCTTATTTATTTTATGACTTTTTTTTTTTCTCATTTATTTATTTTCATTTTTTGAGGTATTTGAACAAGTTAAAATTCAACAAATTACATAAGAAATGACAATAGATCAAGAGGCACACAGAGAGAAAAAGA
>JAQFJA010000020.1:681313-697270 GCA_029874485.1 Naso brachycentron
TCCACTTTTACATAGATGGCTTCTTTTACTCCTCTTTCAAACCATCTGTCCTCCCTGTCCAGAATCTATTAGTTTACTTACAAACATCTGCAACAAAATGAAACACAAGCCATCAAAGAGCAGGAAGAGCAGTGAGTGTTTTTGCGACCAACAGTTAGCTGACGTGTTTGAGAAGATTCTTCCTGTTATTATGTTTCATGTTAAACCCAGCACTGACAGCTGAAGATCTTAAGATGTGCAAATGGCCTGTCTGGTAAATTTCTCCAGTATATCGAGGACGATATTTTCCACTTCAAATGAGACATTTTGTCTTTTTTTTTTTTTTTTTCAAACAGACAGATGATGGCTTTCAGTGGAAAATGCTCAAACATTTTTGTGGTTTTTTGGTGTATTTTTGGTTGATGGTCTCTGTTACTGAGAGACCAATGAGCCATTGGAATGGTTGATTGTCAAGTTGTGAAACAGATATGAGACGGTGGCTGCTGACATCATACCAAAGCAGCTCTCTATGATCGGTTATCCTGAATGTGAATTGAACAGCAGTCTCAAAAGCAGAGTCTCTTGAACGTGTTGTGAAGCGTTTTAGGGTTAACCTCCAAAGCTGCATGAGACCAGCTAGAACGGCCATTTTGTGCAGTGAAAGCAGTTGCTTTGTCAGCGTGTTAAAGGGCTACATTAACAAAATATGCACCCCTTGCTTTTCTGTTCAGCTTGAGGCATTGACATTAGCTCAGCCTGAGCAAGGAGATGCTCCTCTGTGCTGAGGCTCATCACAGCTCCAGTCTGATGAGGAGACGACTGGAGTTTGTTTTCATGCTGCTTCATGGAGAGTTCAGGACATCCTGCCCATTTTGTATTTAGCTTAGCATTACACTCCAACCACTTGGAGAATGTATGAAGTGGACTAGCTGCTAACTCTTAACTTTTATGTTGCACGCCTGCAAAATGATTCACCTACCGTACAAGATTGTCACTGATATGTCAGTGTTTTGTCCAGTGTCACCATGAGCGCAGTGCAACAGTCAGTAAAAACCAGGCGGGGGGGAGACTGTATGAGAGAGTGCTTTTCCTGCTGATGATAAACGATCCGCAGCATCGGTACTTCGCACCAGAAGACTGTTTACTGACTGACGCAATTCTTTGCATGAGGCCTACTGTTTGTACGACATGCACCTCTGACTGTAAAATGACTGAAAACAGCACTGTACTGTAATTACAACAAAACACAGTAAATATACACATCTGACTGAAGAGCGTCTGTGATTTTTGTAAATAATTCACGTGGCTATTAAAGAGGATACTCACGGATCACAGCAGCTGATTTTAACATGACGAGAAGCAGCTGAAGCTTTTTTCAGTCCTGATGGTCAGAGAATCTATAGACCTTCATCACATCTTTTATTATGCAGCACAGATGTGAACATTTACATCCAGTGTTTAGTTTGTTAGCAGAGGAAGTCATGACGCACGATGTGATGCTTTTTGAGCCAACAGTTCTGGATATATAAGATGTTTTTCTCATTTAGCTGTTTTGGGCATAGTTCCCATTGTTCATGATAGAGATTTTGTCATTAGAGGCACAGTGTTGCAATAACCAAGTCAGTGTGAAACTGTCCACCTGGTACCTGCTTCTTCCTTGACTTCAAGCCATTATGCTGTCAAATACATTTCAAGTGCGTTCATGCATTTATTGTGATTTTAACTATTGCCAAAGCAATTAAAATAAGATCCAGGGCTTCAAAGTTTTTACATGTGTCAAAAATACTTGTCAGGTGGGCAGCACACTCCAGACAAGTCTTTATTGAAGTGCAAAATTAAAAATAATCACATATATGTTTGCTTACACCTCAAAGTCGTCCTGACATCCTGAGGTGCAGCATCATGTGATGCCAAACTGGTTCAGTGGTCAAACTAAATATTAGGCTACTTTTCTTATCCACAGATGAATCAACATTATTTAAGGTTTTTATTAAACAAAATTATGTTTCCATCACATTAACATCACTGCGACTTTAAAGACTTAATGACTTTCCTCAAAACTAGTGCAAATTTAGCAGAAACAGAAAAAAATGTTCCACAAACTTTTTCACTGTCACAGAACATTTATACCTCATGAGTCACACACTGCTACTATTATATAAATGTAAAAAAATGATATTATGCTCTTCTTAAACATACGTTTTATTGCATATTGATATGTTAGTGCTGATCTTTATGGAATGACAGGGTGATATTGTACAGATAATGTGTGTAGAGAACAAAACTGTGTTGTCTCCATGTTTGTTTTGTTTAGACTGAACGCCACAATCACCAGTTTGTTATTTGGACCTCATGTATAATTAACAGCTGATTCTCAAAGGAACATTCAGATTTTTAAAAAAATCTCTTTGTATGTATTTTTTTTTAAGATAAAGTGACATCAGTTTTATCTCTGTGTGCAGATGTAGCTCCTGGAAGTGTTTAGCATAGCTTTGTCAGCACAAAGACATGAAGCAGACGAAATATGCTAGCTTAGCTCCTACATATATCTTATTAGCTAAAAAGCTAATCAGCAGTCAGCTGTGTAGTACGTTGGATTAATTAGTTGACCGCAGAGTCAGGACAACAACATAACCAACAACTCGATTATGAGCTCAGGTTTTTAGCCTTGCTGTGCTTGAACATTTTAATTACTACATTTCTGTTTTGAAACTTCAATGAAAAAGATGCAACATGTTAATGACACAGACTCAGGTTATTTCATGGTGGATTTTAGCTCACTGTTAGCTTTCATCTAGCTAGGCTGGTATTTTTAACATGGTTGTAGACTCTGCTAAGCTAGGGTAATATCTGTGCCTTCAAATGGGGTTGTGTTTACTGTGTTTATAAGAGGAGACCATATGAACGTCACCCTATAGTCATATTCACAATGTTGCAGGTGGAATTTATCAAAAAGCTCAGAGTTCACGAGTTGTGATATGTTTGATGACATTTTCATAATGGCAGAGCCCATATTTGCCCCTACAGGACCAAAAGAAGTATAGACAAGTTGTTAATATGGACATAAATTGTCACCTTTGTTGTCTCGTCTCTTGTTCCTCTGCGTAGCGTTTCAACACAAAAAGAAAGAAAGCCAGGAGGAGAATAAGACATCTTTTGGTGACCAAATTACCATTTCATAGCAATGTTGTTCTTATGTGGTTACCACTTAAACGCTAAGCCTTTCCTCTGCATGAATTCACAACACGACTTCATGAGTTACATTTGTAGGAAACATATGTTTCTTTACAGGGCATATCCAACATTTCTTTCCATGTCTACATCTGTTTATCAAACAACACAGAAATTTAAATCAGACAACTTTGGAGGTTTTGGGAAGTGGAATTTTTTTCCCTTGTCATGGTGCTAGGCTAACAGGTCACTCACTGCTTCCAGTCTTTGTGCAATGCTAAGCTAAATAAACATCCTGGAATATCTCCGTACTGGATAAAACTGTGTGTCAAGTACAGTTCTCATGTGACTCTGAGGATGACAGAAAGAGTTGTAAAAAAATAAAATGAAATACTGAGTGCTCCGTTATGTTTTTGCAGTAACAGCAATGTTTCTGTTGTCTAAGTAAAGAGGACTGAAGAGCTCACAGCATTAGTTCAGTGTGATGATCCGTGAGTGTCTGTCACTTGTATGATAGTCACATTTTTTTTCTATCACTATACAGTATGATTGTACAGTACTGCTTGTATAATTTACAGGTAAAGCATGTATTTTAAACTTTTTGTAAATCCAGATGATAACTGTGTACATATATACAGAAATGTAGAAAGTAATTAGGTTTGCAGTTAATCTCTAATAGCATGATCATTAGCGGGGTTTAGTTGTATGTACAGGCTGTATGTAAAATCTTTATGAAGGGAAACACTTGAAAATCACCTGATATCAAACTGCGTGCTGTCTAAGGAAAAACTCTGCAATGCATTTTTTGTGCCTTTTATATTAATGTATGTAATCTAGACAATCTTGAAAAGCTTGTGTACAACCAAAATAATATTAAAATGGTTTGGGGGGCAAATAAATCACTTCCTGCTGTCTTTATTACTGGAAGAGGGACTGCTAGCAAAAGCACTGAAAAGTACTACATGGTCGCTTTCTCTAAAATATTAACAAGGAGTCTTTTTTTATCATGAAATGATTGAATTCACAATGGTCAGGTATCTTCTAAATTTGTCATAATGCTCCCAAACACCACTTTCCTCTTAGTGTCCCAAAACTTAACAGTGTTCAAGTTTCAAACATTGGCATCAGACTGGGAGCATATATGGTTCCACTTTGACAAAACAGGAAGTCAAAATTTTAGCCAACGAAATATCTGAATTAAAATGAGCCCCATGAGAGACTGTAGGCAACACATACTCCATAGTATATGTCCATGTCTTTGAAATTAATATGAAATATTAAACTTGGATGAAATTGGTTTAGAACCTGTCAGATGTTTGATTTATTTTTTCTATAATTTTTTTCAGTTTCAGATGCGCTGATACGTGTGTGTGATTGTGCATTCTAAATAAAAATGTACAATTTTTTTTATTCTACTTCTCATAAATTTTCATTGTTCATAGATCGTCTATTAAGTACTAAAGAGTGCTAGTCCTTGGGTTGATGCATTTTGATGTATCTAAAGCTTTTTTAGTATCATGTCTGTCCATAATGTTTTGCTGTTAGCTCCATACTGTCTTATTTCGAGTTGATTCAGTTGGAATAAAGTGTGTTGTTGCATTGTTCTCAGGTGTTGTCACCTACGGAGCAGAGTGCCCCCTCGCCGCCCTCCCCAGACTATCGGACAAAGGGCCAGAGCGACGAGAAGGAACATTTCCACATCCTTCCCCAGCTCCAGGCCAAGAGAGCCGACTTCCTTACTGTTATGCTAACTGGGACCTTGCCTCAGCGCCGGAGCTTTGCCACGCCAGACGAAGAAGTCCCAGAAACTCCAGGGCCAAAGGATGACGACGTCACAAAGAGTGAGTCCAACAGTGAGGCCAGTCAGAAGAGCACTGAACGTAGCCAGGATGCCGCACCTTCAACACTCATGGCAGAGGACCAGAGGGGCCAGAGGGAGCATGCCTCAGCTGCTGATGCTGACCCTGACCTGGAGGACGCTTCTAAAACCCTAGTCCTCTTTTCACCAGGAGACACTCGCAAGTCTCCGTCTGGTGGTGATCATGTTCTGGAGGCTGAGTTGGCCACACCATGTGCCCTCACTTCCCGTAATGACCGCCTCCTGGGCGGGGAAGCAGTTCAGCCGGAATCCTCCGAGACTGGCCGTTTGTCACCCCTTCTCAGGTCAGACCTGAGGCCATCCACTCCAGTCGCTCCTGCATCACCACCCTTCACCAAAGTTGAGCGCACTTTTGTCCATATTGCAGAGACTTCACACCTCAATGTCATGTCTTCCAACGGTCACTCTGCCAAGGACAGTGACCGGGAAGTCTTGGCCATCATGAAGACATCGGATCTAGAGCATGAAACCCATGGGCAGGTGGGGGCACCAGTGACAGGAGAGTCTCCAGAGGAGTCCGTGCCTGACAAAACTACACCAGTTGACAAACAGCCTCATCCTGAGAATGGACCGTCGACTATCCTGGCCCAATCTCTGGAGCCTGTTTCAGAGTCACCAGTTTATGAGCATAAAGATCTGTCAAAGGAGCCTGAGAAACCACCGTCATCCAGTGAAGATACTGCTAAGCTTCAGGCCACCGGATCAGAGCTACCTGCTGTCTTAAAGTCCAGAATCCGAAGCCGAATCCCAGTTCTCATCTCTGAAGAGGACTCAGGCTCAGAACAGTCCTCCTCCCGCTCAGCTCGAATTCGGCTTCAACAGCGGGCCAGGCAGCTAGACTTCGCACGCATGCTGGTTCAGAAGCAACAGGGTCGCTGGATGAGGAGGAGAATGCTGTCTGGGACATCATCATCATTGTCCTCTGGAGATGATGAGCGTCGGAGGGCTTCCGAGACTCTGTCCACCACCGGTTCAGAGGAGGACACACATACCTCTGATGAATCGAGGAGGAGCTCCCGTCTAAAGCCAACTGAAGAGCAAGGCTCCAAGGAGTGCAAGAGCAGGATCCCTAGGCCCGTCACCCCCATCAAGAGGCTCTCAGTGGGACTTGCTGCTACTCCTTCTCCTCTCTCCTTGCCAGACTCCAGTACTACCAAAGGAGCAACATCCCTGTCAAATGGGTATGTTTTTTTCCTCTCCTCCTTCTCTCCTCGCATACAAAGTTTATTTTTAATGGTGTTTGATTAAAGATATGTAAGATAACACTTTGAATTCATTCTTATGTCAACAGGAATCAGAAAATTGGACTAAGTACTCTCAGCACTCAGCGGAAATCCAAACCTGTCTCATCCAGGTCCTCCTCCTCATGTCCCCGTCCCTCTGCTGCCCCTACCCCATCCGGCAGCCCTCGAATGCCCCTAAGAGTGCTGTTTGGAACTCAACGCAGCCTTAGCTCCACCCACTGCAGGACTGACAGCCCCTCCCCACAGAGAGTATGTCCATCCAGGCAGCCTCTCTCAGTTCGGGCCCCAACTGTCCCAATGCTACCGCCCAGGACTACCACAACCATGCGGCGCAGCGCCTCACAGGAAGCCACTGCCCAGACCTCCTCTGGCACCATGTCTACAAAGACCAGGCCAAAACCAGTTGGTGCCGCTAAGGGGAAGCCCAATGCCAAGGAGAAGGTGGTGCCTGCTAGATAATACAAAGAGACTCATCACTGAGACAAGTTTGTGTATAGTCATGCTTTGGACAAGCTACGCCTCAAAGGTTCTTACCTGATTCCATATTAGACTGTGATGTTACAATGACCTCCTTCAGTTCATTTAATGTATACAAACCTCTTTAATTTTGCAAGGACATCTTACTGAACTCTTTTCATGGGCTTCCAGTAGTCTTCACGAACTGTCGTACAGGAGCGTTGCTTCCATGGTGCTATGGATAAGTCTGCTGCTCCCTGGTCAAACCCCAACTTAAAAAGTTTCTTGAGCTGAGAATTGTGGCCTCCTACAAGTCCAGTTTCAGAGACTCTCACCTTACACAGTACTCCCAGCTTGTCCACAGCTATGCTACTCTTCTATTGGCAGTACCCTGCTTGGATCACATTGCATGGAGAAGTGTACCACTAATACAATGAATCTGTAGAGGGAAAACAATGTGTATAAAAAGCTGTACCTCTAAATTATTTCATATAGTTCTCCCCTTCCTATTGGGATAATCAGACCAAAAAAAGTCAGATTGGACTGGTTTGAATGCTGGAACTATGACAATATGATAAAAGATTCCTAAATATATCCTGTACTTATTATGGTCTTGGATAAAGAGAAGAGTTTGATGTGAACACAAGATAAGTACATCAGCGCTCCCCTCCTCCTCCTCCTCATGGTGTGACAATGGGCATGCTTTAATCATTCTCTGTTCTGGGTGTTTTTATTTTGTTTATGCTCTGAATTGTATATAATAGAATCATTTCCCATAAAGACATCTTTATTTTTTATCTTGCCAAGCAAAGTGTAAATTTCAAGTCTCTATCCTTTTGTTCCAATGTGTTGGCACTAAGCCTGTTTTTTACGCATGAGAAAAACAGGGTTAAACATGAGAGGACATTTACCTGCCTGGATTCTGCCAACGGTGCAAAGTTCCGCTGCTTGTTGGAGCCCATGTTGTGTATGTTTGGGGGTCGATGGGCACTGAGCTGTGAAGTAAAGTCTTGGTCATGTGGAAAGGTGTCTTGTCTTTCTTTCTCTCTGATTTCCAGTTACTCCAAGGACCCAACCTGATCTAGACTTTCCATCAAGCCTTGGGTCCAGGTCAGGTCCATCTTGACTTGCAACCAGCTTCAGGTATGTAGGTCCAAACCTTGATCTTGCTGCCGAGGCTGATCGAGACAGATTATTGCTGTGATTATGACTTCTTTACATTTCTGTCTTGACTAATGTTAACAGGAACAGTAAAGAGAGTCACAGTAAAGCCACCATAGCCATGTAGCATCGTAAAGTCAGCAACAAATATAGCTGTAAGCTAATCATTAACCATACATGGTAAAGTCATGAGTGATAAATACATCATGCTGTGTCATATCATCATTTCTGTTTAGTGTCTGCAGTGAGTTCATTACATGCATCATAACTTAATTGGGCAAACAAACTATCGGTTCCTTTGGATCAGGGAAACAAAAATATTGTAAGTAAACACAAAAATAGTTTTTACAAAAATTCTTCATGACTCTTCAGGGACTCCCATTATCCAAAGGAGAGAATGTGACTTCAATGGCACTGACCAACAGGAAAAGTAAGATTCCCTTAAAAATAAAAATTTGAACAACAAAAAAAGCAGTTATTTAGATGATGAACACTTGTTAATGCGTGTATAAATATAGCCTGTTATTTATAAAAATACTCAAATATAGTGCACTTTTGACACATCTAAATGAGGGTTATTAACATGACATTCTATGAAATGAACACTGTTTTCTGCTAAGCACAGACAGCCACACTCTATCAGCCCTGTGCAGCAATACAGCAACACTACAGAGCTTGATGTAAAATCTGTTCTCTACCAGTGACCATAGCAACATTATTATGGGTATATCTGCTATCTGCTAATGTTAAATGTAAGATTTATATACACACATGTTATATAGATAGATAGATAGATAGATAGATAGATATAGATACATACATACAGATATATAGATATATAAAGTCAAGATAGATAGATTGTATTATTTTTAATTCATTATTTCATTATTATTATTTGTAGTAGTAGTACTAGTACTATAGACATATAGGAGGGTGAAATTTAAATGTTGTAGTTTGTTTGATCGTCCACCAGGTGGGGGTAACGACACGCCGGAAGGAAAAAAAAACTGGCTATGACGCAGTTCCAAGATGGCGGTGCAGGTTCAGTTGTGTTGTTTGGAAAGTTTTCCTTCGCACCTGGGTCCTCTGGATGTTTTATTATACAAATGTCATCTAGATAAAATTTTCCAGAATGACACCGACCCACCGACTGTCCTCTTCACCCCGCAGCGGCCTCAGGGCTCCGGCAGGCCGGGCATTTTACTTCGCGTTCACCCGACCACCGAGGAAGAGGCAGCGTGCTGCGGAAAAGGAATCGTCCCCAGGTCGGACAGCGGTAGCCGGGTTCGGCTCTTCACAAGCCGCGTCTTCATGCGGCACCACGGGCTCCAGCGGCTTGGCAGCTTGGGCAGTGTCCGCGCTCTGGAGCCAGTCAGCTTGGACAGAGTGGTGCTGGGAGCCCGCAGCAGACAGAGCCTCCGCTGGGCCGCAACCGAGCAGTTCACCGGCGCGCTGCTGGAGCTCTGCCGCCCGGGACAGTGGCTGCTGGCCCGACAGGGGGACCCGCTGCTGCTGCCCCGACAACTGCTGATGGGAGAGGAACCGGGACAGGTGAGAACCTGCACTGGATCAGATAGTGATACATCATTTTCATGGATTATGAATTGAACACTATGGATAAGTCAAATATTCATTTAGTCCATAAAATAAGCCAGTGAGGACAAAATACTCATTTCAAAATCACCTTTGATTCGGTCCGGAAACTCATTAAGAAAAGAATTCATTTGAAAAAGTAGGAACTCGTAACATTAGAAACTAACTAATATGAATATTGTAATAAAATATGTTTGGTCACTCTTAACCCTTTTGTTAAAAGCTGTAATGTAACAGTTTATAAGTAACTGCTTCTTCCTGTCAAATGTTTCTTTTCATGGTGAGAGACTCACTAATTTTTTTGCATGCTCAATCATTTCTACTGGAAAATGTGAAAAATGTGCCTCACAGGCTCCCAGAGTCTGTTTGTCTGTCCAACTGTCCAAAACCCAAAGATATTCAGCTCACACTCCTTCTGTTTGCTTCTCTTCTTCATGTGTTTCAGTCGCAGCAGCTATTGGAGCTGCTCGTGTTGGACTGCAGTCCTGTAACTCAGGGACGGATCACAGCTGACACGTCCGTGCTTCTGACAGACTGCTGGGACTCAGTGGACCCCTCAGTATCTGCCCCGCCCTGCAGACCGCTCAGACTGTGTGTGTCTGACTTCGCTCATTACGCTGACGGCCTCGGTGGGGGCCGATCTCTTCTTGACAACAGGAATCTGCTGAGCTCGGGGTTCTGTGGCATCCTGCAGGCGCTGGAGTGCAGGCTGGACGTGCGGGTGGTGGACACTGAGCGATGGCTCGGGGTCAGAGGTCAGCACGGAGCCGCGGTGGACGTGGACAGCTGTGTGTTTGTGAGCAAACAGCTGCTGCTCAGGCTGGGGCTCTTCGACCAAGAGTGGGTGAAGCTGTGGAGGCCGGGCGGCTCCTGCAGACGTCCTGCAGGTCAGACTGACGCCAGCAGGGAGCGGCTGGTCTCTGTGCTGGTGGTGGATTTCACACCAAGTCCAGAACTGCAGAAACACGACGAGGCCGCGTTCGTATCTGCAACACTGTGGTTCAATATGACAGACGGAGACGAGGTCCCTGAGAGGAGCTGCACGCTGAGGATGAAGGTGAGATGCACACAACACACACGCTGAATAGACATGTTAGTAAATAATCTGAGAAAAACAAGACCTTTATTGTGAAAAATCTTCAGGAAGTGTTACATTCACAGCCGTTGATGAGGACAAACTATGGAATGGAGCTTGGTACTGAAAAATGACACTTGTAGCTGTTTCCTGCTGACAGGTTCTGTACCTTCATCATCATTATCATCATCATCATCATCATCTGTTCTCTTTTATATCAAAGAGGTGGAAACCGTCTCCTCTGGCGCCCAGCAGGTGTCGCTCTGACAGCGTCTGTCGCTCAGCTTCTCCACCGTTTGCCCGCGAACTTCACATCCAGCTGGTCACTTCTCCGCTGTACAACAACCTCGGTTGCTACGACAACCTGCTGTCTGAACACTTCAGCACGCCCAGGTCAGCTGACAGAAGTACTGATACCAAAGTAAAAGTACTGGTGTGCAGTAAAATGCCTCCTGTCAGTGTTTTTCTTCCTCATGTTCATGCTGCGTTCATGTGTTTGCTGCATTTTTCTGCTGTCGATATTGAAGCTTGAGCTCATTTGAATGACTGCATATGCTGTTGGCTAGTTTCATCTACAGCAATGCATCATGGTCTATAAGATTATCATATGTTTGGAGCGTCAGCTCATCCAAAAGGCTTTTTACAGCCCTTATTCAGCTGACGAATGAGGAGAATTTTCTGTGCACATGAAGGAAAAACTTCAGTGAGACGAGTAAAAGTAGAAAGTAGCACAAACACTTTGTGCAAGAAAGCAACAACAAAAATACAGGAAGTAATGCGATGCATGTGCTGTCAGCAGTCAATCAAACTGTGACTTTACGATGATGCTGCAAACGAAACTTTGAGCTAAAGAAAAAATCTGGACTCTGTGTTTCTGTATGTGTGCTGAGTGTGTCCTGATCTGGTGGAGAATCCCAGTCTAACCAGTGTGTCCTCTTCAGACTGGTTTCACAGGGAGACATCCTCACGGTCCGAGCTGGAAACCATCCTGATCTGCTGGAGAACAACTCCGAGGGAACACACAGGTACAAACATTAGACATGTGCTCAGTGATGTGACGAGATTCTCTTCACTGGCAGTGGAAACGATCACACTGTGATCTGAAAATAGGAAGTGATCAGATTTCTGTCACCTGTCAGGTGTCCAGTGCTGTTCTTCAGAGTGCAGAAGGTTTGTCCGTCTACAGAGAGACCAGAAGACAAAGACGGAGGAGGAGTAGCAGCAGCATACCTTGCCGACAGACTGCACACCTCACTCTACATGGTGACCTTTGACCTCTGACCTCAGCCTATTGTGTATAAATTGCTCAGATCTGTGAATGATGATGTTGTCTTTTGATTACTGGAATCCACATCATCAGTTTGTGTCTCTGTGTGTCTCCCCAGCGAGCGTCCACCAACAGCCCCGCCCCCTGCTGCTCCGTGGAGGGGACGTCTCTGTGGAGCCGTCTGTCTCCTCCAGGCCTCAACAAGACCGTCGACCTCATCAGCAGCATCATCCTCCCACACCTGCACAGCAGGTAACTCACCTGTCTGCTGGGAGCTGAAACTATAAAGCTACAAGTGACAGAGAGAAGCATGATGGGACATGTGGTCATGTGATCAGTGATGTCAGTGTTTTGTCTGGTCGTGGCAGCTCTCTGTCTGGTTGCACTGTCCTCCTTCACGGTCCTGCAGGAAGTGGTAAAGTGACGGCAGTGAGTGCGGCGAGTCGCAGGCTGAACCTCCACCTGCTGAAGGTACGACAACTAAACTGACTGTTGACAGTAAACATACAAACATGTTTGTCTTCTTCTTCTTTGATCTCTGAATTTGAGTTACAGCTCAAAACTGACCTGACTTGAGGTCAATAAATTTACCGAAATTTATTTGAATATTTCACATTTTGAACAAAGCTTTGGAACATTTCCCTCACTTTTTTTGTGTTCGTGTCTGTTACCATGGTTACACTTCCTGTTGTTATGGTGTGTGCAGGTGGACTGTGTGAGTGTGTGTGCTGACACTCCTGCAGCCTCGGAGGTGAAGCTGAGCTCGGTGTTTCAGCGGGCTGACGCCCTGCAGCCCTGCGTCCTGCTGCTCAGGAACCTGCAGCTGCTGTTCAAACCTCGAGGTGGCGCCGAAGAGGACGGCAGGGTCCCTGCTGCGCTCTGTCAGCTGCTCAGCAGTGCCCCCACCAGGTCTCTGACTGCCTGTAACCCTCATGCTGCTTAAAGATTCTAATGGAAATGTGTTGTCTGTCAGCTTTGGACTAAATGTGTCAGTGTGAGCTGCTGCTGTTTGTGAGAAACCAGCAGACTGAGTGAATCACAGTTCAGAGGAAACGTCTCTGTGTTTCAGTGTGGTGGTGGTTGCGACTGTCTGCAGACCTCGGGATCTATCTGCAGGTGTCGTGGCAGCTTTTGTCCACCAGGTGGCAGTTGAGAGTCCTAATGAGGAGCAACGGCGCTCTATGCTGGTCGAACTGAGCCGAGACCTCCACCTGGGGAGAGATGTTAACCTGGAGAGGCTCTCCAAACTCACTGTGGTACGGACCATTACAGACTAGTATAAACTTGTACAGACCAGTATAGACTTGTACAGACCTATGTAGACACGTACAGACCAGCACAGACATGTGCAGACCATTATAGACTTGTATAGGCCCATACAGACGAGTATAGATTCGTACAGACCAGTACAGACTCGTACAGACCTGTACAGTCTCGTACAGACCTGTCGTAAGGACCAGACCAGTACAGTGCTGTATAGATCAGTGATTATCAGCAGTTAATTATGCTAACTCAGGTATTTACAGTTAATAACGTCTGATAACCGTCTGTTCCATAACAAAAAAAAAAAAGTGTTCCTCCAGAATCCATCATGTGACAAGTTAGCTCCATCATGTCGGTTTATCTTTGTTGCTTTTAAAACTAGTTAACAGGCGACAACATTTGGACTGAGGTGAGTCGTCTAATGTGTTGTGATGAGCAGGTGAATGCTGGGTAATGTCAGGCTCCAGGTTTCGCTCACAGCTCAAGAATAAAACTCAGTTTAAATTTGGAAGCTGCTCGGTTTGTGTGTTCATGTCTGATTTCTCCTCGTCAGGGTTTCGTGTTGGGGGATCTGAGCGCTCTGCTGGCTGAAGCGGGTCGAGCTGCCTGCAGGAGGCTGATTCACACCTGGTGAGACGGAACACAGACACATTTCAAAAACTCATAGGCTGAAATGAGGCTCCGCCCCCTCATCACACACAGAATTAGTTTTACATAAGTGTGGAATGAATCACAACAAAGCTGATGTATGTGAACTCAATTTGTGCCTCTTCACCAATCAGAGATGAAACTCTCTGATCATGTGACCGTGTGTTTACAAACAATAATAAAGGAATACTCCTTCATTCTGTGTTCAAACTATCTCACAGTGAAGGTTTGTAGGTACATGCTGATGGAGCTGAGAGCAAACACTGGTTTTAGAAGCCCGGAGACTTTTGTCATGAATTATGAACTCTTGTCATTAAGAATTTCATCACGTGAGGCGAGCAGACACACTGACGCTGTCCTGTTGTTCTGCAGCGGCGGCCGGCAGGAGGCGGACCTGTGCTCCAGTGGAGTGACCATCCGGAACCAGGACTTCACCTCCGCCCTGCAGACCCTGCAGGACGCCCAGTCCACAGCAATCGGAGCCCCCAAGGTGATAAGATCAACAAGCCTCTAAAACTTGATTTATCGAGAAGACAGTGAGTCGGAGATCAGCTGAACGCAGACACCACGTGTCACTGTGTGTTTCTGCCGCGGTTAAAAAGCTAACGTGTCATATAAGACAGTGTTAAGTCATGTTTAAGTGTCAGTCAGCTCGTTGTGGAGCTCTTTTGTCTTCTTGAGACTAAACATCAGTAAACACAGCCTTAAAAGCTGAGCGGTGCAATGAGACGCTGCTGTAACTGTAACCAGCTGCTGCTTGTGAACAGATCCCTGACGTACGCTGGGAGGATGTTGGAGGTTTGCAGCAGGTGAAGAAAGAGATCCTGGACACAGTTCAGCTCCCTCTGCAGCATCCAGAGCTCCTGTCACTGGGCCTGAACCGGACCGGAGTCCTGCTGTATGGACCACCAGGAACAGGAAAGACTCTGCTGGCCAAAGCTGTGGCCACGGAGTGCTCCATGACCTTCCTCAGGTAGAAATTGGCAGCAGCCAGGACTGAATAATCAAGCAAATCCTTAAACCTCATTTCCGCATATGCATGTGACTGGTGTCTGTAGATCCGCAATTATACGGATAATGCCCCTGGTGTCCCGCACAAGGAAACGCATCTCTGTACAGAAGGACAAAACTACCTGTTAAACCTTTAACCTTATTTGATATTAAACTGATGAAGACAATCAGACTATATATAAAGTATTATATATTAATTTATGCATTTCAGTTTTTCATCACTTCCTCTCACTGAAGAACTCTGAGCTGCTTGTTGAACTGTTGAACTGCTGTTTGTGTGTTTCAGTGTTAAAGGTCCGGAGCTCATCAACATGTACGTGGGTCAGAGTGAAGAGAACATCAGAGAAGGTTTGCATCACCTGCACGATCACTTAGTCTCATGTTCAGTTTTTTGGTTTTTTTTATTATTTCTATCAGAAACAATTTGATTCTTCTCATGAAGTTTATATCTGAGACCAAAAATATCTGCAGCCACCATTCACGTGTTCATCTGCTCAGCTGTAATGAAACACAATGAAGTTATTTTCAGAGTAATGAAAGAAAGAAATCACTTATTTTTCCTTGCAGAAAGTGAAGCTTTATTTATTTTTAGCCTTTCAGAAAAATGATTATTTCTTTATTTAAGACAGTTTTTGCAAGAACAAAAAAGTGTAAAAAAGCTCAGACACTCACAAGATCATCAGCACATTTCAGCCTCTCTCACTTCAAATGCTCTGTGTGTGTTTATGTGTGTTCAGTGTTCAGCAGAGCGCGCTCAGCAGCTCCCTGTGTCGTCTTCTTTGATGAGCTGGACTCTTTGGCTCCCAGCAGGGGGCGCAGTGGAGATTCTGGAGGGGTAATGGACAGGTGAGAGTCTACCTGCAGGTCATTAAAGCTGCCGTCACTGTTCGGATAAAGTTTTCGCATCATTTTGTGGATTTTTTTTCCCTCCCCAGTTTCAAATGTTCTGCTTTGTTTGCTGCCTTTGCTGTGAATCATAAAAGTTTGATTTAATCAATAAGGTTTGATTTTTTTTTTCTTTTTTTTCTGCAGAGTTGTGTCTCAGTTGCTGGCAGAGCTCGACGCTCTGCACTCGTCTGTTGGGGTTTTTGTGATCGGAGCCACAAACCGTCCAGACCTGCTGGACCAATCACTGCTGAGACCCGGCAGGTCAGAGGTCACACACACACATACACATACACACACACACACACACACACACACGCACACA
>JAQFJA010000020.1:722667-734683 GCA_029874485.1 Naso brachycentron
GGACATTTCTGTAAAGTTTGGTGAGTTTTTGCCCATGGGAAGTATGATTTCCTCGGAAGAAGAAGAAGAAGAAGAAGTATAAAAGAAGAAAGAAGAATTCTTCCGATTACAATAGGGTCCTTGGCTGCTTAGCAGCCTGGACCCTAAATACAAATAACAGTTTAAAGAAATGGGAAACTGTCATATAACCATCATGCTTTGAAGAAACCAAAAGGAGAATTAGTGCTACTAACTAATGTGTAAAGAGACGAGCCATAAATTGGCCCCAAGCATTTAGCTACCCACAGCATCATCTGCCTCTTGCACCAGCTCTTATCGTGAAGATGTGGAAAAGAACTTTTCTGTGACTTTTTGATGTGACAGGGCTTATGCCTGAAAACAAAGACGTAAAATCTCCTTCAAATGTCTTGTTAACGTTTAATCAACATCTTCGGCCACCAGTCCTTGAGCTCTTACACTCCTTATTAGTTTTAGTTTTGTAAGTACTTAAAAAACATGGTGGCATTTTTATGTTGTATAGAATCATAGAGTTAACATGAAGGGATTTGCACAAGTAGAAACCTTAATTGAGCCCTGAGTGAGGAGGTTGTTGATGCGTGATGAGAGACATGTTTACGACAGAAAACCATCCAGAGCTTCAGGCCATGAATTAAAACTGCATGATCAGCAGTGTACAACAGAGCAGTCACATCTGAAAATGTGCAGATGGAGCTTCTTAAGAGGAGTCATTTGTTATTGGAGCAGGTGTGTCAGCCGTGCTCTGGGCTGCTTGTGTTGCAGGTGATGCAGGAAGTGAAGCTTATGTTTCAGCTGACCAGGCTGTCTTTAATGTGCATTAGGGTGCTGGTGGAGCGTTGGTCACATGTGACCGCCTGAGTCCCAGTGTGTCTTTATCTGCAGCGACAGCGAGGCTTTCCCCTCGGCGATGTCATCAGTACGTTGAACCCTGAAAATGGATTGTGTGGAGGAAGCAGCGGCAGCAGGACGTTCTATCAGAGAGCTCTTAAAGATAATGAGAACAGAGGAATGCAGAACGTGAGAGAACTGCTTATGTTCAACAACTGCTGCAGTTTCTCATACAAACACAAAGATCAGACACGCTGATGTCAGCATACAGCAGACTGAGGCGTCGCTTTGTGCTGCATTCTACACAACTTAAACCGGCAGTAACTGAACTTCTGTCCTCGTTTTCAGCAGAAAAAAGTCATGAAAACATTCATTTATCATCAGCTTGTTGATGTGTTAGACTTGTGACAAAACAGTCGTTTATTTCAGCACAGCAGCTTGATCATTGATGTAGCTGTATCAGAGCTGTGTGAATTCACTCAACATCTCCTGCTGTAGCTGCTTCACATTAAAAGCTTTGCAATGGTGAATGAGCAGAGAGCTTGATTGTGAAGCAGCAGCGGCAGCAGCAGGAAATGCAATGTATTTACTGACGTCTGCATCCCCCGGGACCTGTAACAGCGAGTAGCCCTTTTACACAAAGACTCCACAAGGCTTGCCAACTGTGATGGAAATTTCTGTAATAAATTAGAGCTCAGAACCAAGAGTGTCTTTCAGGAGTTCAATACACTTAAAGCGAGACAGAGCAAACCAACAACATGAGAGGTGTTTAAGGCAGCAGTGGCACTAAGGCTCTCTCACTTGACAATCTTATACCCTTGCTATATCACACACACAGAGTTCAGTCTATCTTGACAAGCCCTGTCGTTGACCACTTGGTGGCCTATAGCCGACCCGTTGCCTGACTATTCTGAATGGACAGTCAGAAGTGACAGAGACAAAAGGCCTCAGACTAAGAGACTGGAAACAAGAGACAGAAGGTGAAGACAAAAGATGGTTATTTTCCCATCACACAGATTATCTGCCTTTGTTAATTTACACCAAACCAAGCAGCGTTGTCTTTAAGCCGCTCCAGTCTGTCATTTTATGCAGCAGCCACTGTTGAGGATTCAAAGGAGACGTGACTGTTGTGACGTTCAACACAACAGCATCAGCATCAGCTTCCTCTGTTAAGATAAATGTTCCTGACTCGGCCCACTGACTGATCCATTTAAACAAACTCTGGCTTGCCTCTGATGCAGCTTTGATACTACCTGCAGAGGCGAATCAGAGGCAGACTGAAACTAATCCACCTCCATAACTCTTATACAGACAGCAAGATGAAGAAAAGGCGCACAGAACTTGCTTTGGAAAGACAGTCTGAATGGGGCTAATGGTGCCAAAAATTTGTTTATTTTCTTAGTAATACTAGCCTGGTTAACCAGATCCATAATTCACTTTACAAATAAATTCTCTTTGTGAAAATGGTCTGAGAACGCTGCCATTCACAGCGATTTCCACCCGTCTGAAAACTCGATGGGCCCATTGCAAGCTTTTGCAACCGCAGACTTTTTGAGGAGCGCCGGCGAGCCAGCAACTCCGGCCTGTGTTCCCGGTAAGAAGCTGTAGAATTATCACATAGATACTGTTATTTGTGTCGTGACTGATATTTGGACCCATGATGCATCATGGAAAGAGACAACTCGACGTTTATTCACTTGAAATCACATCACATTATCATTAAGCAGTGTTAGATACAGTGCAGCCAAACCTAACGATGGTTGCTGCCCAAGCATAGACAGTAGCGGTAGCTGACACAAAGCATGGGCAGCCTACAGACTTGATGGCTAACGTTACTTTTGCACAAGTAGTAAAATAATCACATCGATCTTGTGATATTGTGTTGTTATATTAGCTGTTTGCGTCAGTTTTAGTGTTTTTGTACTGTGCTATTTTAATGTGTTGTGTTATACCAAGGCTGCTGAGTCCCACGTCGACACTGCACAGACTGGTAGAAAGATTCCCACTAAAGGCTCCTATTCTTCCCTACGTGTAGTAATCCCAAAAAACAGTATTTGCTAGCACTCCAAGGTTGTTATCCATCTCGTCAGAATGAAGAAAAGAGGCATATTTGTCTGCGCCTGTTTGCACTGCCGCTTGGAAATGAATGTTAAAGCAAGAGGTACCACGCTGGCTGTGGCAGGTTATGATAACACAGCAAACTTCCTAATGACAAAGTATAAAAAAGTGAAATTTTACCCCATCAGCTCAAGTTTTGTCCGATTCAAGAGAGAGAGAGAGGTCCTGAGAAGGAACATGAGAGTAGAAGTCTGTGGTTTCACACATGATGAGGTCAGTTGGTGTGTGTGTGATGCAGCTCTGAAGTCTGAGGGTGCGGAGGTGAGAGCTGCCGGCAGGTCATTTTTCTTCTCCGGCATCGTTATTGCACAGCCAAGCAGAACAGGACACGATGGCTTTCACATCGATTTACAGCAGAGCCACAGAGCAGCTCCTGGCTAACATCACAGCATTTTATAACCTATTTTCATTCAGGCTCTCCTTGTTTGGTTTCATCCGAGGAAAATGTCTCCTCATAAAAATATCTTGACCGAATCACTTTGAATAACATCAGTTAAAAGTTATTAATGAAGCAGCTATGAGGTGCTGCACAGGGAGATTAACAAACAGCACAAAAAAAGAAAACAGAAACAACAAAATCATTTACGAAGAAATAATTTACAGCCCTGATGTTGGTAAGACAAGTTTGAAGTTTTTGGCAACTGATCGCAATAATTAATATTTATAGATCTCAAACTCTCCTGGGATGGAGACGCTGATGATCTCTATTAGAAGGGAGATGTGAAAAACAGCACCTTCCTGTCTCTGAGGTCTGAAGCAGAAACTGATTGTGTTTTGACAGCAGATGTGTGTGTGTAGGTTTTACTCATCAGGTGTTTTTTTACTTCCTGCAAAGAGTTTTGGGTTCGACAAATCGGTTTCTGTGGTTTTAAAGCAGCTGCTAGTTTCAGTTCTTCAGATGTATATTTAGTTTCACCTCAGATATTCAGAAATTAAATTCTGTGCTGCATTCACTGACTCGAGTCTTGTTAGCTCAGCTTCTGTGTTTTTCTGTCATATCGAGCGTTCACTGCAGAGAGACGGGGCAGAGACAGAGGTCAGGTGACTGGATGGAAACAGGAAGTGAATTTATGTCCCTCTGTCATGAACAAGATTAAATGGATCACTGATGAAATCTGTAAATCAGTGCATTGATTGTTGCTGTTTCAATCAATAAAAGGTTTTATTAAACAACCTTATAGCTAAAGGACTGAACTCCAGCTGCTGCTAATAAAAGAGAAGAAGAGATGAAGAGTTTAAAGACACAAGAACAAACCTCAGCTGGTGTTTATCTTCTGACTTACGCTTTAGCATTAAGCTAACATGAAGGTGAATAGTGTTTAAGGTAGAATGTTTGAGCTCTCTTCAGTCTAAATGAGCTGAATTATAGGGTAAAACTGAGTTTGTTTGCGCTGCAGCATCAGCTGAGGTGAGAACACACAGTCTGTCATCATCCGCCTCCACACTGTTGGCTCCACATCACACCTGCTGTGTGGAGGAGGATGAGCTGGGAACGAAGAGACAACAACAACACGTTTCTAATGTTTTCACCCCTTTGTTCTGATTTTAGAAGCATTTTGTTGTTTATTCTGTTAGTTTCAAGTCTCTGGTGTTCAAAACGTCTTTTATCAAACTAATTTTGTCAATGGAATGACGGAAGATGGAAGCCGCTGCCGGTTTGTGCAGGACACCCGGGAGGATTTCTGCAGTGAAAACAGGTTTTAACAAGATATAGATGTGTTTCAGTTGAGTGAGTGTGTGGGGTGAGGAGGGTGCTGACTCACCCTCTTCCTCAGGTTGTAGGTAAGCACCAGGTTTCTGGCGAAGTGGTTTGCGAAGGCTGAATAAAACTCCAGAACCTTCTGCAGTGCATCTCGTTTGATGATGTGAAGGTCACAGTAGGTCAACGCTCTCACATTAGCGCAAGACTGCGCCAATGTCATCTCCTTCCAGAAAACGTCACCAAACACATCACCTTTACCTGCAGACAGACAGACAGACAGGAACTTCAGGAAGGCAAAGGTGTCGACTTACAGCTGATGAAGATGTGAGATGTATTTCAGAAAAAATCTTTCTAATCTGTGATGTGTCAGAACTTTTTAAGGTTTTTAGAACTTTAATTGATTCCTGGAGAGCAGAGGTGGCAAAAGTACACATTCTTTACTGAAGCACAATTGCAGGTACTTGTATAAAATAAAAGACTCTGGTAAAAGTATAAGTACTGACTCAACTTCTTTACTCAAGTCAAAGTAATAAAGTTCAGGTTCTAAAATGTACTCAAAGTATCAAAGTAAATGTTTCTCTCTGAAGGACTTTTCTAGTGGCCATTTTTGTGCAAAGGTAACTGAACCTCGTGCCATATTATCATAATTCAAAGACTTTTAAACTTCAGGGTAGAATCAGTAGGATTTGTCCGAGCCGTTCCTCAGTGCACCAGAAAATTAGCTGATTGTTGAGTCTTGTTCCAAGAATGTCAAATAGGAACATTTTGGGTTGGTAAAGCCAAAAAGGCCAAAGTAACAAACCTAAACCTAAAGTAACAAACCTGTCTAGAGAATGTAACAAGGAGAAAGTTCAGATATTTGTGTTTACAAGTAGGAAGGACAAGTCAAAAGTTGTAATAAACACTCAACTAAAGTACAGACACATGAAAAATCTACTTAAATACATAAACAAATTATTTCTACTTTGTTACTTCCCATCTCTACTCTGCCTACCTAAACTTGTTTGCTCCTTTAGATGGCATCAGGTAAAACAGAGGCTGAACTTGGATGAACGAGCATCATTCAGTGTTTGTTCATCGTGTCAAAGGATGAATCATAACAGTGACAGAAACCACAGCTCAAGCTTCACAGACAGCGGCAGAGCTGCTGACAGTCGTTCAGGGTTTAATCTGAGCCAGCAGATATGATGTTGTTTAACAGCTTTGCTATCATCACTCACAGCAGAAACTATAAAGTCAAAGATCGATAAAAAATGACAACAGACAACAATTTTATGGTTTCGAAGCGGATGTTTCTGCATCTTTAATCAAAGTTGACAGAAAGAGTCTGATGAGTTTTTTCAGCTCATCTTCAGACAAATGTTGCTCCAGAGTTAATTTCAGTTAATCAGTCTTGATATGTTTGTTAAAATAATGGCCATGTTTTACTCTCTGTTGTACATTTAGTGTTTATTTACTTTCCTTGTCACTGTGCTGTACACTGTTCTGTTCTTTATTTCTGCTTTCTTTGTATTTTGTGGCTGTGTAACTGAGGACAAGGCATCGTTGTGGGATGAAGAAAAAAACAAAATCAAACAGACAGCTGCAAGACCTGTACCAGAAAAAGGTGAAGTTTAATTTAATGTCTTTTTTTGTGTAGTTTCACTGCTTCCTCTGAGCATCATGTGACAGTTTCACACATGCTCACACGCGCGCGCGCACACACACACACACACATACCTCCAGCCTCTGAGGTGAAGACAGATAAGACGGACGCTGTCAGCACTGATGAAGGGGAAACTCAAACTCAAATGTCAGAATTCAGGTAAAATCAGGAAGTGAAGCTGAGCTTTAACAGTTTCACTGTGATGTAAAAGTAGAGGCAGCTGTTGGCTCGGACTGTTTCTGCAGTTAAAGTCTAAATATTTATCCAGAGAGGAAGTGAAGCTGATTCAAGCTGCTGATAACGAAGCTCTGCTGGGTTTTATCCTGAAGAGAAAGCAAAGTATCTACAGGACAGAAACAGGTCGCTGAGACTCAGAATGGCGAGTCTGACTCCATGAACACAGTCGATTAACACCACGTTCACATCGTTAAACAAAGCCGAGAGGGAGGAACACTTCACATTAGCATAAACAAGCCTAACTGATCACTAATCAATCGATCGGCTAATTTATTTAGCTCTAGTTTGTTTAAAGAGAACACTTAAAGGATTTGCTAAAAAATACATAAATAAATAAAAATTCTCAGCCTCAAAAAGAAGAAAAAAGATCTCAAAAAGACTCAGCTGACAAACACAAACTTTCAAAGAGGTGAAGTGGGAAAAGGTCAGTGAGCAGTTCATAATAAACTAATGCTCTTACTTCATCTTTTTTAACATTCATGTTAAAAAAAACTGTTGGATGCTTTTCCTTTTACAGAGGTACTTCCTAAACTCATAGCTGTGTGTCTTCTCGCAGAACTCAAGAAAATCTTAACTAGATCTGTAAATCCCATTTTCTATGAATTTCTATCCTGAGACTGCCTGTATCCATGACAATGGCTGTTTCACTTAATTTGTCACCGGTTAGCTTCCTTGCTATAGTGGAAAAGAATAGATATTCCTTAAGTTCCAACTTCGATGCGTTGAAGGCATAAATTGTGCTGGTCAAGGAGAGAATATATTGTATACCCACTGATGGATTGTCCATGAAATGTGAGGCTAACAGGCTAACGTCAGTGTTAGCCTCTCCAACAGGATCACATCACTGTTAGCTTCTCCAAGAGGCCAACATCAATGTTAGCTTCTCAAACAGGCTAACATCACTTTTAGCTTCTCCAACAGGCTACCTGGCCAGCATCACTGTTAGCTTCTCCAACAGGCCAGCATCACTGTTAGCTTCTCCAACAGGCCAACATCACTGTTAGCTTCTCCAACAGGCTACCAGGCTAACATCAGTCTAAGTTTCTCCAACAGGCAACCAGGCTTACATCAGTGTAAGCTTCTCCAACATGCTAACATCAGTGTTAGCTTCTCTAACAGGCTAACATCAGTGTTAGCTATTGTATGTGTGTGTCTTAAGTGCAACATAGCTCTAATCTTTCTTTGGGCTTGAACTGTTTTCTCTTTAAAGATGTGTGGAGGATCTGTATTGGAATTAAACATTTGTGGTGAATAAAATAATGTGACTGTGAGCTTCTTTTGTTCAGTAACATGAAAATAACACAAACATAGCTTGTGAGTAGCTGCACAGCGGTGAACCTACAGTCCTGGCTCTGGTTCTGGACATGCTGTTGATGTTTCAGCGTTAGCTTGGCACCACCTCTGTGTTATGAAGGTCATGATGAATCCTGCGTAATGATTCTGACACTTGCAGTTCCACAGTGTAAGCTGCTGTCAGTGTGTTCAGTGGATGGTGGCAGGTTTTCGCTGCTGCTGGACGGGGTTGGTATTGATCCAATGACCCCAGGTTCATGCTGCTGACAGGCTGTGAGAGAGAGGAGCTGAGTCAGGGATAGATGCAACAGTTTACATTGATGAGCTGAGACACTAACAGTTAATCTGTCGGCAGACACAGAGACACATCTGACCAATCATGTTATGAGAAACTAGAGAGCTTTAAAAACTAAATATCTTTGTTTTCTCCTCAAAACTCTACAAACATAAAACCAAATACTAAATACCAATATTTCAAGAATTGTCCTAAATGATTGCAGACCTTTACTGAACATAAAAGAATGTGATGCCGAATGATGGTCTGCCATGATTTAAATGCTCACTTTACTACATGAGCATTAGATAACACTTGAAAATAAAAGCATGAAAACTAAATGTTCCCTGCTTCCTCTCACCAGCACTGCTGTACGCCACCATCTTTGGTAACGTCACCACCATCTTCCAGCAGATGTACGCCAACACCAACCGCTACCATGAGATGCTCAACAGCGTACGGGACTTCCTCAAACTCTACCAGGTCCCAAAAGGCCTGAGTGAGCGTGTGATGGACTATATTGTGTCCACCTGGTCCATGTCCAGAGGCATTGACACTGACAAGGTAATGTCTAGCGTGAAGCACATGAGAAACAAATATCGATTACTTTAAAGTAAACAATACTGAAACCGTCAGTTCTCCTGCTCAGCTCTGTGATCAGTTACTCATCTTACTGTTATGATTGTCATGGTTACTGGTCAGAATGTTTTTGTGTTTTATAATAGATGGGCACTGTCATGTTGAAAAAGGAGAACAAACACAAACTGTTGACACAAATCTGGACGAACAACCAACTGAAATATGATTTTATATTTTTATTTATTATTTTCCCTCATTAGAAGGTTGTGAGAGGCCCAAACCAGAAGAAACAACACTTGGATAAAAGTACATTCAGAGTGTCCACTTACTTTTGGCCCCAGTAGCATTACTTCAGAATAACCATTACTTTAGAATATTTGTTTACTGTTTGTCTTTGTAACATTCACTGTATAAGTAATGCTGAATATTCAGTGATCAGCTAATAATTTCAGTCCATAGTGTGACCTTTGTGTGACCTCAGCTTGACCCTAGTTTGATCTCAGTGTGACCTCAGTCACAATGAGGTCAAATTAAGGTAAAACTGAAGTCAAACTACCTCAATCACTTCAGTTTTACCTCAATTTGACCTCAGGATAAACTTAGTGTAATCTCAGTGTGACCACAGTGTGATCTCAGTATGACACAGTTTTGGACCTCAGTTTATCTTAGTGTAACCTGTTTGACCTCATTTTGACCTTATTGTGACCTTAGTTTGACCTCAGTATAACCTCAGTTTTAGACCTCAGTTTACTTTAGTTTAACTCGTTTGACCTCAGATTGACCTTAGTTTGGCCTGAGTTTGACCTCAGTTTTGGACCTCAGTAGGACCTCAGTTTGAACTCATTGTGACCTTAGTTTGACCTCAGTATGGCCTCAGTTTTGGACCTCAGTTTACTTTAGTTTAGCCCGTTTGACCTCAGTTTGTCCTTAGTTGAGTTTGACCTCAGCTTTGGACCTCAGTATGCCCTTAGTTTGACCTCATTGTAGGCTCAGTTTAACCTGAATTTGGCCACAGTTTGACCTCAGAGTGACCTCATTATGATCTCAGTGTGACCTTAGTATGACCTCTCTTCTGCAGGTGCTGCAGATTTGCCCGAAGGACATGCGAGCTGATATCTGCGTCCACCTCAACAGGAAGGTGTTTAAGGAGCATCCGGCGTTTCGGCTGGCCAGTGATGGCTGTCTGCGAGCTCTTGCCATGGAGTTCCAGACGGTCCACAGTGCGCCGGGCGACCTCATCTACCACGCTGGAGAGAGCGTGGACAGCCTGTGCTTTGTGGTGTCGGGGTCACTGGAGGTCATCCAGGATGACGAGGTGGTGGCGATCTTAGGTGAGCAGTTTAGTTATTTCTTGAAACACTTAATCATTGCTTGGCAAAACACAAGCAAAATAGCAGCACAAACATGTAAACAAAAAGTGTCTTCCGTTTCTCCGCACTCTGAGACCATCACAGTCAGCTAACAGGACTATAAGCTATGCAGAATTGCTAACTAGCTAACTGCAGCTACAGTTAGCAGCAGTTAGCTGTGATTCATTTTTCAGCTCTGTGGGTGTTTACCATGCTACTGATTCAGCTCACTAACTGCTTTAGCTATCCATGCTAATGATGTTGACCTTGACATGATGCTAGAATGTCAATCTTGCTGCCATGGTAATAAATCATGTCTCACCATTAAACACACCCCCATACTCTGAGTATAAACATTACATGTAAAAAAAAAAAACTGCCACATCAAAATATCTAAAAACAACTTTATCTTTGCCATGTATTTTTTAGCCTTCATTCATACAGACTGAAACAGTGTTAGTATTACTGTATTATGTGTAACTGGGACAGAAATCTTGGGATTTGGCGCTCTCTAACTTTTGTCTCAGTCTTTAATTTTGTCACTATATAGAGCCAAATGCTCATGTTTAGTTCCCAGAGTCCCTAAATCCAAAATAATTTTTTAAACCACTTTTTCAGTTGGAAAAACAAACAAAACAAACACATTTACAAGCAGATGGCACACAAAAAAACAAGCAAATGGATGAAACACATTGGACGAAACCACAGAATAATTAAATACTAAAATGGTTTTGTCTGTTTTTCAGCAGGAAAAACTCCTGAACTGGCTGCAGTCAAACCTGCTGCCAGTAAAGTGAAATATTTTTAAAATATCTAAACACAGGAAGTCACTGATCCTGTCACAGAGAGCTTTTATAGAGCCAACGTCCAATCAACTGAAGTCCTCTTTTCTAAATATTAAGTTTCCAAGCTGCTGAAAAACAAGTTCATTTCCCTGTAAAAATCCAGCTGTCTGTCAGGTGTGGTGACAGTGAAACTGTCTTCACTTAAGTAAAAATTTCCTGCTCACTTCTGCAGAATTGTCAGGATTTTGTTCCCATCCATCGTCCATCGCCACTTCTGTCAGGGTTATAAAAGCTCCTTTAGCAGAAGAACAGATGAAGTGTTGATGTGTTTTTAATAGAGAATTGAAAATGTGTTTTTTGCTGTTGACAACACGTCCACCTGCCGCTGGGGGAAACACCTGAGTTCTGAAACACTAACACTGAACCCAGCAGAGTCACCCGTCACACAGAGAAACACAGAGCAGGACAAAAAGACACTCCGCTGCTTCATCAGCACATCGAGACCCGAAACAAAACGTGTTTGCTATTTCTGTCAGCCAGCGTAGGAATTATGCTCCAGGGCTCTCATTAGCAAAGCAACATTTTTATGCATGAAGTGGTTTTTTTGTTTGTTAATTTTTTTTTCTCTCAAACCTGCTGCCAGTGGTTTTGGGCTGACGGAGGGGGAGCGATCACTGGTTCAGAAACAAACAGTCAAAGATGATGTAGGAAGCTGTCGAGGCGGAGCACGGCTGAACGAACAGCTGTCACAGTCATTATGCAATTCACTCTGGGTGTTCAAAACACCACTGAGCTCTTTCACAGCTACATGATATGCAACAGTGCTCTGCAGTCAGTGTGCGGAAGAAGCTGCATCTACACCTCTGAGTCAGACTGTCTGAAACATCTCAACAACCAACACAAACTGTAAAACAGTCTTGATCTCAGGCAAACCACTTCGATGATCCTCTGATTTTTCAGCCAGCACCACCGAGTGGAGGTAGGAATCACAGAGTGACTTATGATACGATGCTGTGACACTTTGCCCATGGTAACGATGATGTCACAATACAGCGATTCTGCAAGCAAAGTTTATTCTTATAGTACTTACTGCAGACAGAGCCACAAGGTGCGTCACAGGTTAAAATAAATGCAAACAGGAGAAAATCCATTTAAAGTCACAATACACAACAATCCAAGACAGTCATT
>JAQFJA010000020.1:744264-756590 GCA_029874485.1 Naso brachycentron
TCTCTCCATCGCAGTTTGTCCTGCAGGTTCAGCTTCACCAACACAACAGTTAGCAAGCTAAATAATTTTAATAGTTTTTTTTCTCACCAACACCATTAATATTCCCATCCAGTGATGATGATCTCTAACTGGCATTTCTGTCCACAGTCATCATGCAGCGCGTGGCTAATTTGCATAAAAAGCACATGGCTAATTTGCATATAAATTACTAAACGTTTCTGAGCACAGAGTGCTTAATCAAATACATATCCCAGTATTTTTCATTGATTTGAATTGCTGCAATAATAATAACCATACGTTTGCATAAAGCAGGCATATTTTTCCACTCTCATGTTGATAAGAGCTTTAAAACTTAAAAAATATCACTTAACGGTACACTTAGAACTGACAATTTAAAAAGGTGCAATTGATTTGCGATCAATCGCAAGTTTACTATGGAAATCATGCGATTAATCACAATTAAAAATTTAAATCGATTGACAGTATTAATATATATATGTAAAACATAGCTAGATAGATACTGTCACAACTTCTGTTGAGTAATTATAGCTGTAAATTAACATGTAGGCTAATAAAAAAAAAAAAAAAATTGGACATTTTCTGGGCAGCTCTTTGAGCTGCAGAGCCACTGTATAGCTCTTGAACATATAAAAAATATTTTGGGATGTCATTACAAATAAATGAGTTTTTCCCAGGCATATCATATCTTCTGTCCAACTGCTGCACACCACAGCGCTGCACTAAAGTAGACTAAACACAAACTACAAAATACACCTCCCTATTAATGGAGGTTTCTGCTCTGCATATGTATGGGGACATGAGGATATGTAATGATGTTATTTATCACATTTATTATCCAATCTGTCACTCTTTCAATTCCTTAAACAAGTCGGCATGTCTGTTGGCGAGACACTTTGCCTAATTGGACGTGTTGGCTCTGCTGATCTGTGTAGATTTAAAACGTCTTTTACACACGGCCTGTGTGCATACGAAATAATGCGATAGCTATTTTGCTCAGTGCATCTGCTTCGTCAACAAGCCGTGGACAGTCGGCAAGACTAGCATTTAAAATGGCCGTCATTCTGCTGCTCACAGCAAGCAGGCAAATGTTTGGCATGCCCACGATGCCTGGTGGGAGTGACAGAGGAGCTAGAAACAGCATACACACACACAAGCCCATCGGCTGCAGGAAGTGAAAGCAGAGCAGTGAACAGCTGCGCACAAACATGAAGAAATACGGCTCTTATTTAAACGCTGTTATTCATAAAGTATCAGTATTAATAAAAGGTGGCATTGTGTTGTTTTGAATAGCAGGGTACCGCACTACTCTTTTAGTATTGGTATACCGTGCAGTGCTGTTATACACTGACTTTTCTTGCCATAAACATCACGTTCATCCCATTCTGTGTGAACTCAGCTTTAAAGATGCACCTTGCATCTTCTTTACAACACCTAAAAATAAACACAGCAGAGCTTTCAACTTTAAGATGTAGTTTATATTCACGTTTACGTTTGTTTGTTTATTGGAGGAGCAGAGCTGCATCATGCACCTTTCAAGAATGGAGATCAGGCAGGATGAGGGTTTATGAATATTATCAAAGCTTCCATTTCTTCTGAACTCCTCCCAGCAAAGACTGTTTAGAGAAAAACTATTTATTGTCTTATATATGATACAAAAACTAAAATGCATGTAGTGCTCTCACGTCAGCCATCTTAGAAGAGAACAGAGACAAACTCTGCAGCTTTGAGCTCGCCTCCTTCATCCACTGCTTCAGGTCGACATAGTGGAGAGCCTCCTGATTTAAAACATGTTCTCGTTTGTTTCACTGCAGGATTTACATTTTTGACGCATCAGCAGTTCAGCAATGCTCTGTCGTGACCTTTCGCTCCACATCTACAGGAAGTCATTACATGGTGTGGATGGCGCTGAATGAATGTAAAACAGTCCACTCCATCATGCTGATTAGAATCGCAGCTGGACAGACTGTGCCTGCATCACACTGACACACGGCCAAGTCTGTGTCCGCCTGAAAATTAAACCACAGAGATTCGAAATGTGCTGCAGTGAGATCATTCATCACTCTCACTGAACCCACAATAAAGTTTATATACATAATATTGGTGTTACTTTCATTAGTGTGAATACACACGAAAAGTTCATAGTGATCCATTTTTCAGAGTTCCACCACAGAGAAAGAAAGCTAATGATCACTGACCTGTCATGTCTTCATCCATCCCTGAATACTCTCTGATTTCTCAGACTAACAAAAAACACCTCATTAGAATATTCTTTTGTTTCTAAAAAAACTGTGTGTGCATATATGTGTGTGTGTGTGTGTGCTTGTGTGCGTGCGAGGTGTAATTGAGTCAAACTAACCACAGTATGTGTGTTCACAGTAAGCAAGGAACATTCCCAATTACATGCAGCTGTGCATACTGCAGTTAATAGAACGATAACGTTTAACATACGTCCTGTTTATGTGCTGTGGAGTGGTTTATTTCTTTTTCAAACCTCAGTTCCTTCTGTGGTGTTCCTCGTTGTCTCATTTTCTCAAGATTGCAAACTACTGGTTGTTTGTTTGCAAAGCACAAACCTGACCATATGCCTTAAAGAGGCATGAGGCCGTGCAACTTGAACTGTCTGATTGAGTCACCATGTCCAGAGAAAGCTCCTAAAACAGGAATAATACCTGCATATTCCACATGTCTTAGTTAAAAAATGCTTAATCTGTAATTAGAAATATCCGACCAGAACGTGCTGTTTACACGACCTGTGTCTAATTAATGGACAATTAGTGCGTATGTAAACACACCAGCTGAAGTGTTTTTAATGGAGCTATATGACACAGAGGAAGCAGCAGTCATCAGTGCTGGTTTGAGTCTGAACTGAGATTAGAAATAAAAAGTTCTTTATGGAGTGGCTAAGTCACGCCCCATCTGGTGAACCCCATGGAACCTTATTTCAGAAAAATGCTGTACGGTGGTCAACAGATACAGACCAGTTATATTCCGATCCCGTTTAAATTGTGCCCTCATTCTCAGATCTGATGATGTCATTTTAATTTTATAGATCAATAAGGTGGCAGTTTGTCATGAGGATAGTTTAGTACCACTTAGTTCTTGTGAAACCACTCAGTGAACTACATCTCGCAAACAGAGAGTCACTTCTGTAAGAGATCTTTTTAAGAAGTCACTTGCGTGACAATCTGGTGTGTCGTCTTTCTAAATAAGTATTTTTAAATCTTTAAGTCTTATACCTCAGCAGTTGTGCGATAAACTGCACTGTATGATAAAAGTCCACTGACCTCGTCAACATTCTCAAAGGCGTTGATGACATCATAAGGCAGGCAGGACAGCAGGTCGATGACGAACCATGTCTTCACATAGTTCATCCGGATGAGCTTTGGGTCGGAGATGACTTCTCCGGCCGGGCCGACGAACGTGGTGTGGAAATTGAGGACGATGTCGACGAGGAAGATGACATCCACGATGCTGTCCACCACCAGCCAGGTGACGTTGTTCTGCTTGGTCTTGAAGGAGACGTTGTAGGGCACCATGATGGCGGTGTAGAAGGTGAGGATGAGGATGACCCAGTCCCATGTGGTCTTGAAGAGGCAGTAGTGCAGGATGATGTGCGGCGGCGTCTTGGGGGTTTCCTGTTTGTACTGAGGCAAGATGTCTGAACCCAGCTGGAGGACCTGAGGCATGAAAACACAAATACCATCAAACTGTGGTTTAGTTTTTGCTACAAAAAAATCACATGATGTGACAAATCCTCAAAGTGCTTTACACTTTTCATTTACAAGTTTCATTTTAACCCAGGCCAGCTGGTTAGCATGCTAAATTTAGGTTATCACTGCAACACCTCACAGATGTCTTCCACATTACGTCAAAACAGTTTCTTCTATGCATTTTGTTGTTGATGTTAGTTTAGAACATAAAAAATAAAAATACAACAAAACTAAAAATAATAAATAAATTCTGGCCAAATGCTGCATATTGTTCTTTTAAATACTGGACGTGAACTTCTGTCAGGAGGTTTCATCATGTTATTGTCTTTAGAAGCAGCAACAATGGTCAATATTTGCACAGCAACAGGAATGTGATGCAACAAAAACATAAACATGAGGCGTTTTATTTGTTTCAGCAAACAACCGATGTCGTTTTTCTGGTGAGGATCAAAACATCAGGAAACATCTACATTTGAAAAAAATGGCAGCTTTTTGTTCTGGTGAGAAAAAAAAATTACAGCCATGCTAGCTGCTCTGTACTTGCTAAATGCTAACAGCATGCTAAAATGTTCAAAATGTCAGTTTAACATGCTGATGCTGAACAGGTATAACACCCACATTCACTATCTTAGTTTAGGATGTTAGCATTGCTAATTAGTGGTAAACACAAAGTCCAGCCGAGGCTGATGGGAATTTCAACAGTACCGCAGGTACTCAGTCATAAACATTCATGACATGATGATGGAGCCAGATGAAAAATTTAACCGTCAAAGTTAACAGCTCAGGTTCTTCCTGTGGGGAACATGAACATCTGAACCTCATTTCATCACAATCCATCCAACAGATGTTAGTCAATCTAGAGCTCGACGCTAACATGGTCATAAACATTTAGTCTAATGTGAAGAAGAAGAGTTTAACTTTTTACAGTTAGCTTTCGTGTTATGAAATATTAGGACCTTGACCTGATTGAGACTCACTGGATGAATGTTTGTTTCAAACCAGACTTGTTTTTATTTACAGGAAGCAATTTTACATCTGTGTTTACTCTTTTCTATGCTTTTATCATTTAATCTATTTATAAAATTAATTTGTTCCAGGAACAAAACTAAAATAAGTTAAGTACAACTTAAAGGCAAAAATAAAACTGCATCATTACAGTTTTTAAAATAAATGAAAACTTTATGTGCTGCTGTTCGCTAAAAATCAGCTGTTCAACAAATTCAGTAAACTCAAAACTTTTCTCAAATTTTCTGACTTTAAACTGACAGATTTTGAGTTTCTGTTAAAAACTAACTAAGTGAATAAATCATCTTGCTGTCCTCTGATAAAATGCTGTCAAAACTAAATATATCCTGATGTGAAGACAGCATCAGTGAGCCGCTCTGATAATGGATTAATTCAATAGTCTCAACAGTAATTATTTGCCTGCAGTTAATGAACAAATTAGTCACAGCTAATTACAGCAGAAGAACTTATCAGCAACATGACGCCTGCCAGCAGGACGCCGTGTTTGAGCATCTGATAACGTAAAGTCTACTCATATTATTTTTATTAACTGGACCATTTATTCTGTTTAAAGACACAAACAGCAGAGTGAGTTAAACAACAAGCCACATGGGCATTTATTAGTATTTTCATTTGAAGTGTTGACCAAAGTGTTTGAGGACTGTTAACATGGGAACTACACACTCTGAAGGATCAGATTCTGGGTCCAAATCACCCTGCTGACGATTGTGGAGGTGTCCAGATTTGAGGCTGCTCTGAACAGAATATCTGAACGTCCCATGTGGTAAAATGAGGCGTTTACTGAGGTAATCTAACGGATTGTGTTAAGCAATTCCACTGACGTGCTGCAGGAGGTTTCAGAAGTGATTCTTTGCTCTGCACATGAGAACTGCAGCGAGTTCCACTGATGCCATGAGAAGATCAAGCCAGACAGGAAGTCAGACACAGAAACCACACAAGAATCTGGTCAGTTTTCAAAATCATGCATCCTGTTCCTGATTTGATCACATGACTAATCAGATATTAACAATTCACCTATGTGACCTATTTCCCCACATTAGAAGCAAAAACAGACAGAACAAAACCTCATCCAAGACGCAATATTTCAGTTCCATGTCAGCCGGAGTCTCAAGGTTTTCTCAAAGTTAAGGACTGTTTCAAAGTCTCCCTGATTTCAAAACCTAAAGATCAAACATGTCTGAAGTATTGAGAACATAGCTTCCATGTAATCTATTTGAAAATGAAACATAAGGATTCCTTCAATATAAACTATTTGATGGTGAAATACTGTGTAACACCAAGAAGAGGACACAGTTGAAAGATACTACATGCACCAAAAGTTTTAGTATTTTTCATTTTATCAACATACGACAGCAAACAGAGAAGGCTGCAGCAGAGGTGATCACTGATAACGATGGCGGGCAGAAACGCACATTGGTCTTCGTACACATGTCGCTCGCTGCTGCTGTCTGGATGGTCATTAACGACTTTTGTTTCATTTCTTTGCTCAAATGTTGCTTCAGTGGCTTCTGTGTTTGAATTGTTTGTGAACATCTTTAAACTCTGTCTTGTTTAACTGATGTGTTTATTAGAGCACAAAGTCCTGCATTGATCCATCAACTTAATTTTCCTCTCAAAGGCACCAGATTGATGCATTTAACTTTAAAAGATACAGAATTTTCTTCCACTAACACAGAGTCAAAATGTCCTTCAGGAAACACCGTGCTGCATCTTTACAGGAGATGAAGATACTTTGTTACTGTTACTCAATATTTCAGAAAATAAGATATTTCTGACCCTTAAATGATGAAAAAAAGCTGAGGGGGAAAACTGGATGACAGAGGAAAACTCAGGAATAAACGCTGCCAACTTCCACTTTTAGGAAGAAGCTCGCTCTAAAAGGCGGCTGTCGGTAAACAACAGGATCTCCTTCCATCCATCAGCCCATCAGAGCACTCTGCCGTAACTCATAACAGGAAGAGGGAGGATGTGCGAGTACTTGGAGTTGATGATGCTGTTGGCTGCGTGTCAGATCAATTTTAAGGACTTCAATCCAAAGTTCTTCTGATCTAATGAGTGAAACCACATTACTGTAGCTTCATCATCTGTTTGTGCAGTTACATCAGTTTCTAATAAGAAATAATTAGGGATGCACGATATTGGATTTTTTGCCAATATCCGATATGCTGATATTTTGATATTTGATATTTTTCTCATTCGGCTGATAATTGATACCAATACCAATATATATTTTTACCCACACCTAATTGTAGAGATCATCAAGTCTCTTCTGTAGTGGAATTTACATTATGCATTATTATGCAAACTTTTACTGTGTTGGCCTGCCGGCAAATGCAAGCATAAAATCCAAAGCCTAAAATGATGTAATATTCATACCTTGTGCAATAGAAGAAAAATACTTGAACTTACATAAAACATGTTGGATTTATTTAATACAATTGCTTTTAAACGAAACAAGATATATCCCACTTAAAACTGGATGATGCTTTCCCTGAGACGATCATCAATACCCACAACCAGGTCAAATTTGGCCTGTTTTACAAGCAACAAAGTCAGTAAACATAACGTCTGTCCATAGGAAACATGTGAAACATGACGTCGACTCAGGCATTTAATCATGGAAACAGTAGTCTGTTATTTCCTGCAATATTATACTGGTGGATATCGGAGTACTGGCCGATATCCAGTATCTAATTTTAAAGCCAATATTATTGGCCAATACCAATGAAGTGCCAATAATAACGTGCATCCCTACAACAGACTCAGCGGCTGCATGCTGGAGCACATCATCGGATAAAATGTCTCAACACATGAAAAGCTTCTTAGATTGAACTGAGGCACCATGGGACTCAGGTGAGGCCACCTGGAGCAAGTCTCTGCTGCACTGATGATTTAATAACCTTCTATCAGCGTTCAGACAGAAAGACTGGAGCTCCAGCAGAGGAAGGTCGATGTGGAAGGAAACAAGAATTAAATTTACTCACTCAGTTTGTTCACATGTCATTAAGGGACCAGGTCCCATGTCTTGGCTTAATATAAACATGAAACAGGTTTCCACCAGTGATTCACATGAGAGACGTGTAAGACTCCAGACACGGTCAGAATCACTGCGACATACAAGGACACCGATCTGATTTAATGAATCCTAAACAAACGCTTGTCGTCTCTTCACTGCTCTTCTGTTTTGCTGCAATTCTCTCCAGCGCAGCGTCTCACTGAAGAAAAAAACAGCCTCATTGTAAACTCAGGGGAGGTTTTTGATCTCACCTCTGCCAGCCGTGAGTGTTTGTGGACGTTCTCTCCTTTCTGCACAGCTGGAGCGAGCTGCTGAAGAACTCCTCGACTGCTGGTCAACGCACGAGTCAGACGGGCAAATTTACCCCAACCTGCCGACCAGAGAGAGCGTCAGCATCACACGACCGAAACATCAGTGAGAAACTGAACAAGAGCAGGTTGTTAAGGAAGCTAAGAGAGCAGCTAACAGGACAGGCTGAAGAACTTCAGCTTCATGACTTTGTCTCTGTGCTTTAACCAAACACTCTGACAGGTCAGGGTTCAATACAGCAGATCACCGATGACGACGACAGTAATGAGGAGAAAAGAGTGTTCAGCTAAACATTTAGGAAATGCTGTGTCCCACTCACCTTTGGAAGAGTCATCCTCAATTGGTTGCTTGAAGGCAGTGATGTCACTGAAGGTGCAGAGAAACAGGACAACTTTGTCCTGCTCGTTCCTGATTGGAGCGATCTTCACGAAAAACCATACGGGCATCCCTGCAGCACAAAAAGGAAATCAGTCTTTTTTTTTTTCATAAAAATAATCTGTGAGGTCTTCTGGGAGCAAAGATGACAGATTTGAACTGATCAAATGTATGCTGGGAATTAAAAATGTGTTTCTAGTTTGAGAAATTCAACAAAGCAGCTCAAGGAAGACACACAGAGGTCACAGAGGGAGAAGACTGAAGAGCTGCTGTGCCGATGAAATAACAGCTCGTATGTGAACATGAGAGAGCAGAGCCAATCATAACCTGAAGAACCCTCAGCGTTGTTTCATCATTTGCAGAGCGGTTTGACCAGCGTGGAGCTCTTGATTTAAAACATTCTCAGCCTCTGAAGTCTCTGACCTCTGGCTCCTAACTGGCCTGTCAGTCATCTGTGGCTGGTTCAGTTTAACTTCACAGCTCTCGTTTCTCTCTTCAGCTGACTGTGCTGCTGCAGGTTGAATCTCTATCAGCCAATCAACACACAGCAGCACTCGTTATTAGAAAGTGGTCATAGGAACATTTCTTTTAAATTCAGTCTCTACAGTTTTAGCAGCAACCAGCAACTTTGTTGGTTAGTCTGTCCACAAAAATTCTCCACTTTTTGGCAGCCACAGTTTTCGCCCTTGGAGGCTGTGTGTATGTGTTCATGCCCACTGGCTTAAAGGGGACATGGCAATGGGAGTGGCCTGTAACCACTGTTGGGGAGTAACTAGTTACATGTAAAGAAATTATATAATTTAATTACAAAACAAATGTAACCGCAATCAGTTACTGTTAATGACAAAGAATGTGTAAATAAATTACAATTACTTATGAAAGTGTTAATGATTACAAAGGGGGTTACATTTGAATATTTTCTGTAAAAAGCTTAGGCTACATGTTGAATAATATTCATTTTGTTGCTTTGCATGTTTTTGATGCGCACAATGACTTCTCTGCCATTTCCAGTCAAGGCTGTTTAGTAAAGTTTGATGCTGTTCTGATATTTTTGATTAATTCTCTTGTTCATATCAGCCACTAACACTGCCTGGTTTAAACATCTGAAAATGGTTGAAAACATTTGTTAGAAATTTAGAAAAGTAATCAAAAGTAATCAAATGTAAAAAGTTACAATATCTTGATAAAGTAATTGAAAGTAGTAGTTGTACCTATACGACTTATTACATTTTAAGTGGGGTAACCAGTAATCTGTAACCTATTACATTTCCAAAGTAACCTTTCCAACCCTGCCTGTAACAAAAGGTGCATAACTTTCAAATGGATTCATGCAACATGGCCAAACTTTGTAGAAACACACACACCCACATACACACTTTCACTAGTCATGGCTTGTACCGCCCCAACACTTTAGCCCCGCCCCACTTTGTAAGTCATCAACCGTTTTTTGACTGCAACATTTTTAGCTGCTGGTCTCAGCTGTTGCAGATTCCCGTTTGTTTTTCGTTACAGTGCTGTTCGTACACATGCTGTTTGTTTACTTGCTGCGCAGCAGGAGCCATACTTTGTGCCAAACCGGCACTGTGTCCATGTTGGAGCACTGCACTGTGAACATTGGCATGTTCACTTCCTGCTCATAGAGAGCCCAGCCATCAATAGGAAACAGCACACAAACCCTCCAGAGTCACAGCAGTGCCATAAAAAAGACAAACACATTATGTGTAAAAGAATAAGAAAATAAATGTTAAAATCAAAACACACCAAAACAAATTATAGATGTACTGTCTCAAAAACGTTTTTAACTGATTGAATTAAGGTTTAATAATAATAATAATAATAATAATAATAATAATTCATTAATACATTTATTTGGTCATTTTAGTCTGTGTATTTATTTATGTATTTAAAAAAAAAAAGTTTTTTGTATATAGATTTTTTACATTTTCTATTGATTTCTGTTGCGTGAACAGTCAAGCTGTTCATCAGCTGGATTTGGGCGGGACTTCCTGCCCAGGCTGAGGAGTTAAAAGATCATTTTCATCTGCATCTGGTCTCTCTTGTTAGTCTGTACTCCTGAAAAAACAAAACAACATGCCAAACAAAAATAGAGACAAGCAGCACTAAACTGCTGATTCATGAAGATGAGCACAGTCAGACTGGCTCTGTCACTGAGATGCTGCCAACTGTCAGTATATGTCCCAGTTTAGGACATGAACTGATTCTCGAGCTCTTGAGCTCCGTTTTTTTTTTTTTTTCCAGGACATTCAGGTCAGACAAACACCTTAAAGAGAGCTTGTGACATGTAAAAGTACTCACGGTTTTTCTTGTACATCAGAATCTCAAAAGAGTTCATCTCGTAGTTCTCAAAGGTCTGTCGAACCTTCTCACTCATCTCCTTGTCTGTCAGCTCTCCATACATGAAGCTGTAAAACACAGACCTTCAGTACCGACACACAGACAACCGTGTGTGTGTATGTGTGTGTGTGTGTGTGTGTGTGCTTTACCTGCAGGTGCTGCTCTTCTGCATGACCTCAGCTCGGTGGTAACCGGACAGTTTGCAGAAGCCATCGTTGCTGTAGACGATGGGCCAGTCGACGATCTGAGCGTTTCCCAGCACGAAGTTTGTGTCTGAGCAAAGAAACCAGCAGGTGGGAATCAATCAGACCTCAGTGGATTATGTGAGAAAAAGTTACACTGCATTACAACTGTGTTTTATCCATCAGGCGGAATGATTGATCAGGACTGCACCCAACACTAATGTTATCACTGTCCAATTTAGGCATTACGTCCTCAGTTAACCGTTACATAGAATAAACTAAAATGTCCAACAATTGTGAATCACAGCTTCTCAGAGCTCGGTTTCAAATGTGACAAAAAAGTGACTTGAAAAATGATCCTGTGAAAACATTGTTCTGCTTTGGTTGCATCGATTTTGAGGCATAAAAAGCTGAACAATTATTTAATTTAAAGGACCATCCCAGTGTATTTCTGACCTCTCACCATTAGCAGAGATCGCTCCTCTCTTCTCCAACTGTTAAAATGTGACCATGTGTTCATTTTAGTAGATGTCAGACTGCATTTTTAAACCCCATTCACTGCCATTCATGCTGAAACAGGGTATAGAAACACTATAGGACACATGACAGTTGCTAGGTACAGGTAAGTTACCTTTCTAAGGAGAACGTCTGCATTTATTTGGTCAAAAATCACAGTGAGAGAGAACAAAAAAAAACAATTGTCTTATGTGACACCAAGACTTTTAACATTTACTACATTTTTTGGTCACAATTTCAAAAACTTCTGATGATGCAACATATTTTGATGACAAAACTGAAGCTGATGACAGATTTACTGTTAGTGCTGCGCAGCTGTTCTGAATATTATAACCTGTAAACAAACGCATTTCCTGTTTATCTGTGATGTTGATGTTTCTATTATAATACTACACACACTGACACTTACATATTTAGGTTTGACTGTGAATATTTTACATTTGTTGTCAGACAAAAGTCTAAGTTGATCCTAGCAGACAGATGAGCTGTGCAGCTGTGGGCTTCAATAAGCCGCTAAAAAAACATTAAGAACATGACGACTTGTTTTCAACTTGGAAACACACAAGCTTACAAAAAATAAAACAAGCTGATGTCCACTGCACACATAGCTAATAAAAAAAATAACTCCGATTTTATTTTGTGTGTATTTATATGTATTTAGAGCAAATATTCATACATCCCAAAAGCTTTTATCTCTATTTCAAAATAACAGTATTTTGTTTATGTTTACTAATGATAGTGTATTATTGTCTTTTTCTAACATGTCACAGATTTAAAATGAAACAAGACAACTTCAGACAATCCAAACTGCACGAG
>JAQFJA010000020.1:762635-775749 GCA_029874485.1 Naso brachycentron
ACTCCAGTCGATGTATTTAAAGGGTCAGATCACCCACATTTCTGAAGACACATTCACATATTTCACCTTAGTTTAAGTGGAATATCAAAAATATGTTTCTAATACGACACCTGATATGATGAGATACTACAGAGCGGCTGGAGTGTATAATACTCGGGTTTGAGACATAAGATATACTGTGTCAGTTCAGCAGAACAGCAGCATTTTGGGAAAGGCTTTGCCTAATATTTGCTTCCTTGCATGTCTGGTCTGTTTGTACACTAAATAGAAAAGCGCCAACCCACCAATGGCTAGGAAAGAGCAAGCATGGCTCTGTCAAGGTTCAAATCCACCTCGCAACTCCTCTGAAGGCCTCGCCAAGCAGCAACATGTGCTGCCTTCATATGGAAGTCATGAAGTTGTGGTGTGAATTCATGTACAGGAAAGGCTGGGCATTCAAGTGGTTACCGCATAAGAACAGCGTTGCGAGAAAACGATGATATGTCAAAAGATGACTTGTTCTCCTTCTGGCTTTCAATGTTACGTTATTTACTTTGTATTTAAATGACATGCAGAGGAACAAGGAATCACAATATCATGAATACAACAAGAGGGGAGCATTCAAGTGGTCTCTTCTCCGTAAACACAACCCCATGTAAAGTCACCAGCACACAGCACTGAAGGGACATGAATTGCAGTTCCTCAAACAGCCACTCGAGGCTCCAAAAGTGAGTCATTTATTACAGAGCTTTATATTAAAATGTCCAAACTTACCAAGAGTTCAGCAGAAATAATCATGTTTACATCGCAGAACAAAACAGTTTAGATCTCTAGTTTGTTACACCTTCATGACAACTGTGCAAGGTTGAATTTTTGTAGGATTCACTCACTCATAATACGACCCAAAGGTAGCCTATGCATAATGAAGGGCGTGGCCACTTTGAGTGGGTCCCCTCGTTCTGGAGCTCCCGTTACCCTCCCATTCACGGCACGGGCGGAGTGAACCGCTGTAATCAAGTGCAACACAAGCCCGCCCCCGACATGACAGATCGGTTTGGTAATATGGAATTCTGTGAAAAATTATAATAGTCCATTTCATCATCTAATAAGTCAGAAAAAAAATAATTCAAAAATCACTCTCAGACTACATCAGGAATGTTCTATGTCAACAAGTGAGGCCATACCCAACTTACACATTGTAAAACCACCCCGATACACAAATGACATTAAGCGTGAACATCCAGGTTGCTTTTTGTGGGTTCTTCGGAGAATCTCATTCAGCATCTCAAGAGACAACACTGTTTAAACCGAGTGCAAACCCCGCCCAGCTGATACGTCATAGCCCTACCGGCGGCCCCAAAATGAGCAGACCCAGTGACAGCACAAAGTCACTGATAGCAACATGAATCCTCTCCAGCTCCACCTTCTCATCCAAATATGGTCATTTCTGACACCAGCAAGCCAAGACGGCAGCAGCCATGATGCCAAATTAAAGCAACACTATGTAACTTTTACCGTGACCTGCTGCTTTGTCAAACAAAACTAAACGATGCATGTTAATACGTTGCACAAAACAGTAATTTTAGTGAAACCGGGTCGTATTTTACGAAGAAAATGTCCCCTGGTTTTCCCTCTGATGTCCTACGACCGCTCTGTCTGTCTGCAGCCTTTTATTTAGCAAAGCTGGCCCCAACAACTACCCGCTGCTGCAGCTGCAGGAACCTCTGTGAACCGCAGAGTTGAGGCAGAGCATTTGTAGAACATCAGAGGGGAAACAAGAGGACATTTTCTCCATTAAATATGACCAGATTTTACTAAAATTGATGTTTTGTGCAGTGTATTAACGTGCATTGTTAGGTTTCGATTCTCGAAGCAGTGGGTCGCAGTCAAAGTTTCATTGTGTTGCTTTAAAGGCTTTATTATAAACTAGTCCACAAACCAATAAAGCTGATTATGTAACTGTGGCTCCACCCACTATTTGATATTTAGCCTGTGGGTCTTAACTTTGTTTAATAAAGAATTAAATTCAGTTTCTGTAAACTCAAATCATTCCACTGGAATCACTGAGAGCAGTGGATTTGTCCATGGGGGTGAAGGAAAATGATGTTGCGACCAGATAAGAACTGGTGAAATTTGAGGCAGGGGACTCGGTGTGGGCTTGGCCATATGTCCACAATGGGCACGTATTTTCGTACATGGAGTGCTTAAGTCCCACCCATCTCCTTCTGGTCCACGGGACTTTAATTTAGAAAAAAAAAAAAGAGTACTGCTATGGCACAAAGGAAATTATTTTCTAGTCCAGTTTGACTTGTGCCATAAATTACACATATGATGGTTGGCATTTTACAAGATAACTTTTCATGTCAATAAAGTCAAATTTTGTCGTCAAACAGTAAGACGTTTTTGTGAAACCACTCGGCGAACTATGTCTCTACGGTAACTACGCTAACATAGCTGCAACTTTAGCACAGTTTCTTTCATTCCTTCTGAAAAAAGGAAAATGGATTAAAAGAAGTAAAAAATAATTACAAGCATGGGCATGTTGAGAGCTGCAGCTGAGCAAAGGGAAAATTTGTTGCTTCTGTAAGAGATTGTTGTTAAGATGTCACTTATGAGACGATCGGGTGTGTCGTCTTTCTAAATGCATATTTTCAAAGTCTTATACTTCAGCAGTTGTGTGATAAACTTTCTTGACTTGAAAAATTATCTTTTAAATTGATGAACACCATATTAGAGATTGGCAGCACAGTTTAAATGGGTTGAAAAAATTATTTGTATCTTTCCATTGACTACTGTAGATATTTTTTTCTGAAATAAGGTCCCATGGGGTCCATTGGAAGAGGCATTACTCATGCGCCCCTAAATTCAGCATCAACAACAAAATTAGTTAATGTTGTTCATAACTGACAACAAGGGCTGTGTTTATTGCAGCAGTGTGTGAATCAGTTACATTAAAATTCATTTTATGTACTCAAACTTCATCAGTGTGGCGCATTTTCCTTCTGTCTACACAGCACACGCATCACATCACACGGCAAAAACTACAACAGCCTCTTTCATGGGCAGTCAGAATGTTACAAGGTTCCCCTGCAGTCACTGCTGCGGCCAATGAGAAAAACTGCCGCTCTGTGGTCACCAAAAACACCAGAAGAGAGTTTCAAAACATTTTGTACTTTCTATATTTTGTTTTATGGGGCTATAACTCGTCAAAACTCTTGTTTTGTCAGATTTTTGGTAAAAGCTGCATGAGATTCTGCATTTCAGACACTTCTTATAGTTCAGGAGTGAATTTTTAGGGACGTTGTTCAACACTAATCTAAAAATTTTTCAGTTCAGCTTTGAAGAATGTGGACCTGCAACAAACAGCTGACAGTGAAGCTGGAGAGTCCAAACGGGAGACATTTACTGAAGGTTCGGTCGCCGTCCATGTTCCTTTAAAGCTGCCGTCACAGAAAAAACTGATACAACAGAGACGTTCTGCAGACGAGTATAAAAGCAGACCACGTCAATCAATCCAATGACCACTAATGAACTGCAGGTTTTATTCTGCCTTGACACAAAAACTGTAGTTTGCTTCATGTACTGTGCCCGACGGGCTATTTTATGCATCAGGTTCAAGCATAGAAGCCGTGAAAGTGTGAGAATCAGAGGATCAACGGGGGTCCCAGCTCACATTTTCTCCTCTTGTTGATTTCAGGTTTGAAGTTTAAGTTGTGAGGGTTTTAAAACCTTAACAGCAACAGAAAAATGTCCCTGTTACTCCACAGTAACACTGTACAGATGAAAGTTAACACTTTCTGAATATAGATGGTTTTGTGTTCTTCAAAGAAAATTTTCTGAATGTTTGTTTGGCTGCACTGAGGAGGTGACAAACGTCAGAGATCTGATAATGTTAGTGCATATTTGGAGAAGATTCTCTCCACAAAAACTTTCTTTATTATTCACACTCTGGGGTCATTTAACTGTGTTGTCTCATGTATTGTATGTTACAGGTCCACTGTTTATTGCGTTACTTTTAAATTTGCTCCAAGTTTCCCCTTTTGACCTTCATTTATGTCTTGTGCAGGTTAAGACTCTAAACTGAAAAGAATACTGCCAATAAAATGCATAAAAAGTAAAAATGGCTTCACTGCTTTGCGATGTGTGTAACAGTTTGAACTCAAGCGAATTAACTGTTTGAAACTGAATAAACTGACTAAAAAGACAAAAGGATTTTCTCCCTGCAGGAAAGAATTATAAAATGCGGTTTGATCTGCGGATTGTTGAGCGGTGTCTCCATCTGCTGGCCATGCAGAGTCAGTGCAGGAAAGATCAATAAACAACCGTGTAAACAACAAAAATAAAAGGGTTAATTAATATCAACATTTCATAAAATTTGGTGAATACAATCTCATCATATCCAATATGCTATGTGAATGACTGCAGACATGTATTCGCAAGAAATAATGACGTTTGCAGTTTTATTTATCTGTAATATTTTTAATTTCCAGATATTTTACACTCATTCCAGCTTTTGATTATTTTAATCTCAGTTTGTTGCCGTTAAATTTCGTTTTTAATCTGATTTTGCATTTCTTTCTATTTTATTTTTTTTTTTAGTTTGTGTCGGCGGAAGGATCTGCGGACACAGGCGCCGCAGCCGCTGAAGTCGCACCGCCGCCGGACGGTGCGTAAAAAGCCTTCCGCCGCGTCGGTTAAACCCCCGTTGGTCACTGCTTTAAAGCGGCCAAAATCTCCATCACAGGCTTAATTTCACATATCAAAAATATTTGAAATGTAGCGCAGACTCTGGCGTTCTCCTCGGAAATGTGTCACAGCCTGAAGGGACCGAACATAACGCGGTGGCAGCGGAGACCGCGCGCCACAGCGACACGGCCGGAGCTGCGGACAGTAAGCGAACAGCAGCAGAAAAACCTTCAGCTCCTGCTGACATTTTCTATCTCGACACAGCAGCTATAAAACGGCGAGTTTGAGCGCTGAGATGCCGGGGATGATGGATAAAGGCTCGGAGTATTTAGGGAAAGGTCGCTCAAACGGCACCAAGAGTCCGTCCAACGCTTCTAACGGGCATTTTTCTGACGAAAGCGGCAGCGACGACGAACACGGTGAGTATAGCCTCGAACAGCCTCTTGTCGCTCCGTATGTGGCCGTCTTGAACGGGATAATTTGACTGAAACGTCTTCTGGGTTTCATGTGGATTGTTTTTGCAGATGTGGGGATGCGGGTCGGAGCCGACTATCAGGCCAACATCCCCGAGTTCGAACCCGGTGAGATTTTCTTGCTTTCTACCAGAGTGACGGACGGTGGTAGCCTCGGTCACGTTACATGCACAGTAGCTGTTACAGGCTGCGAGTACCCGCAGCTTCAAACCGGGACTGTAACGTTACCGAACAGTTTAAAGCACAGACACTCGCGTTAGTAACGAGCGTTTCTATGTGTTAAATTGAATGTAAAGGCAGCAGGAGGGACGTGAACCGAGGCTACTTCCACTTCTCACTGACAACTTGACACAGTCTTGATGTGTAATTAATGAAGATTAGTGGAGCTGGTTTGTTTTCACTGCTCTGCTTCATTCGACCCGAACATTTCGTAAATAATTTGTAATATTCCCTGTGACAGAGTGAGGAAGGACAGCTGTGTAATAACGAGAATGATAATTACATAATAATAACAAGCATGTTCATAATGTGACTGACAGCATTGACACTTCTCATCTTTTTTAAAATAACAATTTAAATCAAATCAATTACAAAAATTAACTAAAGAAAAAAGCATTTTTAATATAATATGTGAAAGTGTGCTCAGAAATGATCTGAATGATGCTGATACAAACACAAATATTAGAGTGTTCAAAAGTTTGAATGCATGTCAACAAGTGTTGGTTGAAACAAATGCTTTCTGGTGAGGACACAGTTTATAAAAATCGTCTCATCATATTTTGAATGTTTCTCTTTTCGCTTGTCGGCTGATATCAGTTTATGAGACCAGCTCTAGAAAACAACCAAAAAGCAAAAGAACATTTTTTAAAAAGGGACATTAAAGTTGATAATTTTATTTAAACACAATAATTGTTGGATTGACCCTTTAAACTGAGTGATGACAGTGATGTTATTTGTCACAATCAGGCTCCACCAAGTACTCGGATAAAGACAGCGGGGGGATGCTGGTCTGGTCTCCATATCACACCATTGTCGACTCCAAATGTAAGTTCACTTCCTGTCTTCATAACACAGCTTCAGCTCTCCATCAGGTATTCAGACCAGTCTGAGCTGTGTGTGTGTGTGTGTGTGTGTTTTCTTCCACAGTGGATGAATACATCGCTATAGCCAAAGAGAAGCATGGATACAACGTGGAACAGGTGGGTTGCTCACAGAACATCGGTGTCAAGCTGCCACATTTCAGTTTAGAAAAGACAAAAATTAAATGGTTTCATGTAGACTGAGTGCGTGTGTGTATGTGTGTGTCCAGGCCCTCGGTATGCTCTTCTGGCACAAACACAACATCGAGAAGTCTCTGGCTGACCTGCCTAACTTCACCCCGTTTCCAGATGAGTGGACGGTGGAGGACAAGGTGCTGTTTGAACAGGCCTTCAGCTTCCACGGGAAGAGCTTCCACCGCATCCAGCAGATGGTAAACAACAACAACAACAGCATGATCATGTGTCACTGCGTGTTATCTGATGACTCGACTCCAGTCAAGCTGAGAGTCAGACTCTAGAATATCTGCACTTCCATTGCAGCTCAGCATCCGAATGTCGACACACAACTTCAGCTCAGAAAACTTCAGAGCACCTCATGCTCCTTGGCTGTAACTGTTAAATTTTTATCATGTCTCATTCAGTTACCAGACAAATCCATCTCCAGTCTGGTGAAGTACTACTACTCCTGGAAGAAGACTCGCTCCAGAACGAGTCTGATGGACCGACAGGCTCGCAAACTGGCCAACAGGAGCAACCAGGACGACAGGTAGAGCTCAGTGATGCGCAGTGACACCTGACAGACTGACAGGAGGTCAGAGAGCGCACGGCTCAGTTACAGCTCGAGCCTGAGCTTCCGAGCGTCCTGAAGGACTCACGAGGAGTTTGAGAGTTTCTGTCATTAGTAAAAACGTCAGTGACACAGTTTGGGATCTGTGTGTAAAAAGCATGAAAACATTAGTCACGAAGGTTCAGTTTCAGATTCAAGATTCATTTCAAAGAAAGTTTGGTTGTAGTGTGCAGGTTTGACCAGCAGAGGGTGCTCAAGCTCCAGCATGTTTCAGTGTGTGTGCGTGTCCATTTCACACTACACACTTGAGCCTGTCTGTGTTCCTGGTTTAAGTGACATTGAATTAAAGGGACAGTTCTACTTTTTAAAGGGTTGCAGCACAGTTAAGGCTTGGGTGATATCTAAAATTTAATATTATGATATTGTCTGGCACTAAGGCAGGGGTTCGCCGTTTTCTCTTGCCTTTAACCTGAAATTTTGCCAAATTGATGAGCTGACAGTCTTTGAAACTAAGTCCTCTAGGTCTGCATATTAAAGTGCTGCATGCCTACATCATGTAAATTAACCTGCGTTACCCTGTCCACCTTGTCAAACAGCAAGGCATGTTGCCTCCTCTGCCACAACAGCTCTGCATGCATTTTCTTTTCAAAACAAAAGCCTGAAGATGCAGGAGCAGCTGTTCAATATTCAATATGGCGAAGAATACCGCAAATGATGACAAATATTATGATAGTATATAACATTCAATTTTGGCCTGAGCCTATCACAGCTGTGCAGATGTGCAGGAATACAGCTGTATGCAGTGGCAGAGTTACATAAAAAAATATTTTTTTAAAAACTGCAGCGTGTCCTCAGACAGATGTGGAATATTTGCAACTGTGATTAACACCCGTGTTTGCTGCCTCTCCAAACTGGAGACATGTTGACACATGTTGTCCCTCAGTACATCACACAGCTCTGAAATATAAGTTTTAATTTGTTGTTGTTGTTTGTTGACATGTTATGACTGACTTTTTGTTTGTTGTTGTTGCCGTAGTGATGAGGAGATGGAGGAAGCCAATCCCATTGAAGCCAACGACAGCGACTATGACCCCAACAAGGAAACTAAGAAGGAGGTATAAGGACACACTTGGCTGCTGTTGCCAAGACAACAACAAAGCAGAGGCCGCATTGCAGGAAGTTTCACTGACATGTGACTCTTACAGATTTTTGTTTCACTTCACGTTGTCCAATAAATGTGTGAATTAGATTCTTCCAGCCACAAACAGGGAAAGAAAAGATTAATCAGCAAAAAAATCATGTAATATCAAAACTAAATGCACAAACTAAATACATAAATAAATAAATAAATAACAGTAGTAGTTACATCATTAAAGTGCAATTGAAAAAAACATTAGAATATTAATAGACAAGTCCTGCACATGTCACGAAATGTGCATCAGACAATTTGAAAATATAATGAGAAAATGGAATACACAAGTAAAATGAAAGAATCTGAAATTAAGTGAGAAAGTGACACAAACAGAATAATAAAAGAATTTAAATTTATCTATGAACTGATTGTTAAAGAACAACGACATTTGTTTTTCATGCATTCAGTTATGCTTACCTGTTTGACTTCTCTGATAATCTTTTGCATTTTGTCAGATTCAGGGCTCATTGAAATGTTCAGATTGGTCAGTAATCAGCTCTTCCTCCTCCTCTCTGTTTTCACCCCAGCAGAATCAGGTGGAGCCGGTAATGCCAGGCTCGAAGGTGGCGCTGGGTCGGCGGGAGCATCAGACCCTTCAGCACCGACACCACCAGCGCTCCCGCTGCCGCCCCCCTAAGGGCATGTACCTCACCCAGGAGGACGTGGTGGCCGTATCCTGCAGCGCCTCTGCCGCCAACACCCTCCTGCGTCAGCTGGACATGGAGCTGGTGTCCCTCAAGAGACAGGTAGGAGGCGCTAGCACCAACTTCCTCTAGAGATCTGAAGAAACGAGGCAGAGTGAAAGACACAACTTATATTTTTAACCACCTGCCATAAAAAATCTCAAATTGAAGCCACAAATAAAGCTGTCCAGAGATGAAGAACAGGATCAGGATTACATTCAGCATATTTACACCTTGGATAATCCCCAAATGTTTCAACCGAAGGACTGAAAATAGACTTTCCTGCTGTTGAATGCTGCGAGTTAAAATGATGGAGGTTCTCCTGTCAGCAGAATTTTGCGGAAATAGAAAACTCAGGTCTGGAAACACTGCAGGGCCCTTTAGCAACTGTTCTTGAGCGCTCTGTTGTCTCAGCTGCATGAACTTCCTGAAGCTGATGTGATTGACAGCAGACTGAGCTCAGGTGAAAGACATCAGGTGTTGCCCTAAAGGCTGTTTCATACTCCAAAGACAGGTGTCTGTCAACAATGTCTTAAGACAAAAAGGACATAAAAAAGACGTAAGAATGTGTCGTCCAACAGTGTCTTACATGTCAAAACTTGTAATGTCGCAGACGTCATTTTGATTTGTATCATATTTTGATTGGTTGACTGGACCGAGCGTTTTATCATTACACGGAGATGAAGTGGTACTCTACTTGCTGAGGAGAAAAAAAATAGGCTCGCAAGATGGATGGCTTTGAGAAGCAACTGCTGCTACACACTGTTGTGATGACCCAGATGCCAGGATATGTAGCACTACGGCTGTTCTCTGTAAAACTCCAGCGGGATTACTGTGGGTGTTTTGGTGTTGGGTATAGGGTGTAGTCCAACATAGAAAGTCATCAAAATGATATTTAGACATCCTAAAATACTGAAAGTGTCGCTCCTCGTTCATCTCTCTCATTTGATCAACCCTCACATAGCGTTTGTTCCCTTGCTCCTGTCCACTGCGGTTCATTGGGCGCACAGACAACAGTCTTTTCCTCCATCGTCTCCTTCTCCTCCACTGTAATATTCAATATGAACTCTCTTCTTCCTCTGCCAAATCCAATGTTGTAGAGAAACTTGCCATTTTACCGCTGGTTTGGGATGTGGGCCTATGAAGAAGTGTCAGTTGGTTACCATGGAGACTACAGCATGTGCCACAGATGGCGTAGGTCATATTAGCATAAACACAATTGTGTGTTTCGACACTTTTCGTAAGACACCTGCCGACACTTGTCTTTCAAGTATAAATCAGCCTTTAGTTGTCCTCTCTGATGCCTGATCATATCAGAAGCATAAGATAAAAGGACAGCAGCTGCTTTTCAAAAGGAAGAATAATGAAAGTCAGGCTTGAGTCGAACTTCAGCTGAATGTCTCTGTGTCGTTCTTCAGGTGCAAAATGCCAAACAGATGAACAGCGGACTGAAACACTTGCTGGAGTCTGGGATTGAAGAGTTCAGGCTGCCTGAGGTATGAATACACTCCAACTCAACGTTTCCTTGTTGAATAAATTCTATCAGTTATGTTCGTATTACTCTCATCTCACCAACAAACAAAGAGTAAACACACCAGAAAACATTTGAACAGTGGACTCTGTTTAGTATTTGTACAACGAATTTATTCATTTTCATCACATACTTGCTTATCAATGACATGACAGTCAAAACATCTTGATTGCCCACTAGTGTTTGGCTGCAGTATATGTCATAAGCCCTGCCCCTTTGTTTTAGCAGACAGGGCTCAAGCACAAAATGGATGCGCAGGTATCTAGATACATCGTTGTCGGTGCGACACGTGGAGGATGAAATGAGCAGAAACTGTTAGTTTGACCTTTTTGTGTCCTGATACAGTCACATCTACTTCCTGTTACAAGCTCACTGTGTTTTCACCTCGTTGTTGTTGCAGTGTAACCAGAAGGTGAACGCCCGCTGGACCACAGATGAGCAGCTCCTGGCCGTTCAAGGTGAGCGTCGTCATGCAGGGGCACAGCAGATGTTTCCTTCAGGAGCTGTTGGAAACTAAACCCGGAGCTGACAGAGAGAATATTGGACTACAGATATTAGATAATCTCAAAAGCTTAGTTACTTTAATCTTCTGTTAATTTTGATGGCAGTTTAGGAAGTGATTAATGATCCATCTGTGATGTCATTCAGGTGTAAGGAAGTATGGAAAAGACTTCCAGGCCATCGCTGACGTCATTGGTAACAAGACGGTCGGGCAAGTGAAGAACTTCTTCGTAAATTACCGGCGGCGGTTCAACCTTGATGAGGTGCTGCAGGAGTGGGAGGCCGAACAGGGAACACGAGCTCCCAATGGAGACAGCGCCACCTCTGGAGAGGAGGGGAAGAACAGTTCCACCACCCCATCAGGGAAGAGCACCGACGAAGAGGATGAAGAGGTGAGACATTCATCTGTGCGCATGTTCGGTTGCATTAACTTCAGTACCTGCGTGTTTCACATTTCAGCAGGAATCACCTATTGGTTTTTTAGATCAATTCCTTCCAGGCAGATCCTGGTGTCACCTTACTTTTTAATAAAAAGAGACATGAAACTTTCTGGAGAGAGAAAACTTATGTCAGTCAACATGCAGGCAACATGCCCTGTTACATCGTCACATGATAATGAAAATGACTCTGTGCTTGATGGTTCCACACGACTGTTAAAATGAGCAAATTTACATAAATTTGCTTTTTGGCAGTTTAGTTTTGTGTGTGTGTGTGATTAATCAAACCAACCAGCCAGAGCAAACAACAGTGCTGCTGTTTTTGGCAGTAAAAGGCAGTTTTTATGCCATCCTAACTCAGGATGGTGTCTTGTGGCTAAACTTCTTATTCTAAAGTAAGACTGATTTATTTTACAAATTGCAGTTAGCAAACATGTTCCAGTTATATCAGAATAGGTTTCCCAAACTAAGGTTGGATTTCAGACTTAAGGCCTTTGCACACTGAGTCTGTTTGTTTTTTTTGTCTGAAATGCCACACTTAAAACAAATAAACAAACAAAAAAGGATCTCATGTTGTGTCAGTCATGTTTACACACTGACTCCGAAACTTTTGTCATTTGTCATTATTTATAACATAACATAGCCATAACAAACCATAACAGGTTTGATTTTCTGCGTTTTTTTGCAATTGTCCAAATAGTTTAGATGTTGTTTGACTGTTCAGAGACTGCGATGGAAAAGTGTGATTAAGTAAACTGACCACAGGACAACTATTGATCAAGATCCTGACCCAGTACCTGTGGAGTCAGGTGAAACTAGTGAACACTTTTCTGACTGCACAATCTGGATTAATGGTGTTTGGGTCTGTGTGTGTGTGTGTGTGTGTCACTACCTCAAACATACTGCCAGCGTAATATTAATGCGTTACATAGCAAACTGGATCAGTGACATCCTGAAATATCACTCACCTGTAAGTGATCGGGAGAATTTTGCAGCTCCTTCATCAGCAAATGAAACTCTCCTTCTTGTTCTTGTTTTGTTCTCAGGATTGGATGGAACGATTATTTTTTTCATTTTTTCAAGGAGTGAAAGAACCACAAAATCATCTCCTGCTTGATTACTCCATTTGTCTTGTACTGCAAATTTTCACAATGAATAGAAAAATAATTGCATTGGACTCAGTGAGCAAGGTTCCTGTGTGGGACTTTTGACGTTTTTATCGGAATAAGGATTTCAAAAACGCATTAAAAGAAACAGACTCAGTGTTTAAAGGCCCTCAGAATGTTTTTGCATTGAGGCCCCTAAAGTGGAAAAACTGTAAAACGAGTCAAAATCAAAAAGAGAAAATAAATGAAACTTAATTTGAGCTGCAGGATGATTGATCATCTTGTGACCCAGTCAGAGGTCCTGACCCTCCATTTTTATACCAGTGTTTATTATTCTGAGGCAGATTAAATGTAAATGGTGTTGACTTGCCATGACCTCATTGTGACCTCACCCCCTCCTCTCTGCAGGGTCAGGTGACCTCAGGTGCATCGCCTGCTGCATCCTCTTCATCTTCAGCTCAAATTCCAGTGACATCCAGCACTTCCTCCTCCCTCCACCAGCCACCTCCCCTCCTGCGGCCCTCACTCCCGGCCACACCCTCCCTGCACCGTCAGCCTCCACCCCTTCAACAACAGGCTCGCTTCCTGCAGCCCCGCCCCACCCTGCAGCAGCCTCCACCTCTCATCCGTCCCTCCAACCCTCTACCCCCCCGCCTCAACCCCCGCCCTCCAGCTCCCATGACCCTTTGTGGCAACCCC
>JAQFJA010000020.1:852989-863823 GCA_029874485.1 Naso brachycentron
AGTTCAGTTTACACCAAAGATTCACGATGAAACAAGTTGTGACCTGCTACTTCTTGCACGGTGCAGACTGTGACAGTCTAAAACCCAGTTGGACCAAAGATTTGCAACGAGATGACTTGAAACTCGCAACTGCTTGCAACGAGCCGTACTGCAACATTCTGAAACCTGTCAGTTCACACCAATGCAATCAGACCAGACAATTTCTTTCAATTGCAAGGAACCTATATATATTTTTGTTTTTACTACTGGCTTTTCGGACTTTTTGATCAGTGTTTGATTTGTAAAATTTTGAGGTCCCCCAACACAGACAGGATGCTGTTCTGGCAGGTTTGGGCAAAAGAAAAAAAAAGTCACATAATGCATTAAAAATCTACATCGCTGGAGCACACAAGACAACACGGGGCTAACAGTTAAAAACCAAACTAAAACTGCGCCACAAACATTTATTAGTCAGGGCGTTCACAATAATCACTAAAAAAACAGCAGAGAGGGGAGCAGATCAGCAGCTGATGACGGTTTGCACAAAACGTCTCCCTCTCTCCCTTCACTTTTCTGATTGCTGTTAACAAATGAAACTAGCCCCAAAACACCAAAAAAAGCAAAAAGGCTAAAAAAAAACTGAACAAGGCCTAATTGACATGATATGTCTGTCTGTTTCTTTTTTCTTTCAGAACTCGGGACAGCATCGCACTGACACACACACAAATAAACCAGATCAACTATTTTCATCATTTCACAACAGAAAAACAGTGACACAGTTTAAGCCCTGAGCCCCTGATACTCCTGATATGTTCGGGCCCAAACTGTAAATGAGCGCAGTGACAGTGAGTTACTTACAGATGAGCTTCTAGTAGGGCCTAATTATGAAATGGCAAAAGCAAAATGTGTTTAGAAATTAATGAGAGAGAGAGAGAGATGCATTTGAGCTGTGGATGTGAGTGGAGCAGAACAATAGCAGTGAAATTATAAATCAGCTAGCAGCAGCACTCATTGATTACATGCATTGCGTTCTAAAACTGGACTTGGTGAGCTGACATGTTCAATCTTTGGAGACTCCTTGCAACGGCATCAGCTGCAGTGCAACATTCAATTCACACGGCTGCAACTTTCCCCTGCGACATTCTTACACTGTCTTGTTGCCTTGCCAATCTTTGGTCTGAACTGAAAGTTGACATCACTGCAACTAGATGAGACAATATATTGTTTACATAACAACGACTCTTTGTATTTCCGCTCTCACTGGCGGCTTTTCAGGGTTTCTTGTAGCAGATTACGATAATTTGTGGCCTACACTCTGATAATGAATTACTTGTTGCAGTCGCAATTTTAGTGCTGAAGAAACGGTGTAAACATGAAAATACAAAAGGGAAGAGAATTTGGAGCCATTCTTTGAGGCTTTTAATGTAATAAACGTTATCCAGGGTGCTTACACAAATTTATGCCCGGTGCTTCAAAAAGGAAATCTTCCCTGTTCACACCGCTGCAACTTTTCCTCCAGCCATTTCGCCTTGTTGTGAATCTTTGGTGCAAACTGGACTTGAAGGCTGCGTTAGACAAAAGGAAGCGACATCCACAGATATGAACTCACTTTGAAGTAGTGCAGCAGGTCTCTGCAGGTGATTTTGACTCCTCCGATCTCTTTTTCCACCAGGTTCTCAGGAGACAGCAGCGTCGGGATTAGGTTCACCAGCTCCCTCTGAAACTCGTCATCGATATCTGAGACAACGACATCACTTATGAGCTTTTGACATCTGTTGCAGCTCTAATCTCAGTATATACTAAGGAGCCTTTAAAAGCACATCACATGACCATTCAGGTACACTGAGCATGCGTGAGCAGGTGTAAACAGGAAGCATTGTCTGGGTGGTCGCCTCATTTTAAGACGGCGAGCAGCTACGGCCACAAACAAGACCAGATATTTCCTCTCATGGGCGGATGATGAGGTGGAGTTGTTACTCCATGAACACAAGAGTATAAAGTGACCATAGCAGCGCAAAATGTGGACTGGGAGTCGTCCCAGGGCAAGTATGGTGACACAGTCCACCAGTACTGACAACACTACCCATCGCCTGAAGCCCAGAGGAAGCCATGGCCATGGGCAAAGACTTCCCACACAAAGACTTTGAACTGCATGCAGGCCTGATTATAATCTTCTGACTTAAGCTTTTACTAAAACAGAGTAGCATTTACAAACACCTCCATTTCTGCCTGTTCACAATAAGAAACAGCACCACAGTTTTAAAATAAAACCGGGACAGCAACATCTCCAAACTTCTCCGTCTTTGGGCTGCTAAGATGTCAGATTAGGGAGGATGCCAGGCTGAAACGCAGCAGTATTGATGTGCCTTAAATTTAAAACAGAGGAATGTGGATGAAACCTCGGTGTACACTCAACTTAGATAAACTCAGTTTTCATACATGAAAATCTGTTCAAAGAAGTCAGTTTCACCTAATTTTCTGCAAGACAAGCAAAGTTTATCTTGTGCCAATGGTAAAACGAGGTGAAATAGTTTGAATGAAACAGTTTTTAACCATCCTGCAGAAATGAAGTGCACGGTTACTGTTTTGACCATCTGACTGTGGACTCGTTGCTGTGTGTGTGTGTGTGTGTGTGTGTGTGTGTCTCTCTCTCAGTGTTTCACCTTTGAGCTGTCCGTCAAAGTGAGGGTTGGTGGCCACCTTGAGGCCGGGGTGCGGCAGCAGGAAGCAGCTGATGTTGGAGAAGCAGGAGTGGATGTGTTTCCTGACGTTCTGCAGCTCCTCGTGTTGGTTCTGCTTCACCTGAACACAACATCAACATTTATACCATCAGTTAAATCACAGCAGAGTCATCAGTCATTTGCCATATTCCTGTCTTAGTGCAGAGCTCATTAATAAAGATTTCCTGTTTGCCCAGTCTGAGTACAGCCCCACGTCACACTTGTGAATCTAGCTACTCACTTAATCATCGAGTAAGTGATTAAAAAAAAAAAAAGAAATCAGGCCACATTTAGACGAGAGCAGCCCCACTAAAAATGGAAAAGTCTTTCCTTAGCGTTTTTAAAAAAGCTGTAGTTTGACTTCTAAAATTATGCTACGACTACAAACACTCAAATCTGCCTCAACAGACTGTCGTCATATTCAACTTGCTTTGGGCGCACTGTGGAGTGTTAACCAGAGTTTGGTGGTGGCTACTGTGGAATGCATTGACTTGCGCTAGCATTAGCTTTAGCGGAGTCACTGCTGTCACAGGCCTTGTGGTTTGCCAGTTTACACAGCCATAAAGAAGGTTGTGATTTCAAAAGAGTGCACTCTGACACTTGGTGTCAAAAGTTTGCAGTTTCCGGGGCGCCAGCATGCCGTTGTCATGTGAAAGAAAGGCTGAACTGCGACAAAAGTGTTTCGTTTGATGCAAAAAACTTGCACTGTTTAAACGGGGTCTTAAACACTCTTTTTCCTGGAGCTGATGATGATGGAAGTTAGCTGAGGAGTGAATCATCTCGCTTCCTTCTCATCTCTGGAGAATACTAGAGCCATGCGCGGGACTAAATTTCCCCTCCCACTCCTGGTGGATTTTGGCCATTACCGCTCAGTCCCACAATGGTTTCATTCTGCGCCTCCGGCAGTTTTTTTTCTGACCGCCACGACCACCCACGAAGACGTTATTTTCATCAGGACCATGAGAACAAGGATCTCAGTGACAGTAACGTGCTCCAGCGCACAGAGCACAGTGCTTTCATTTGAGACCCAGTGCAAATACAAACAGAATGACAGGGATGGCTATTTCAGCACCACGGACAGTAACACTGCCACAGGCGCAGGCCAGGGCTTAGTTACTTCTCTTCAGTAGACTATCAATAAATAGATACATTGCGGGATTGTGCAGGAAATTGCAGGACCCACAGGTTTTTTTTTGACTAACTAATCCTGCCTGCAGCAACTTAAAAAAAAAAACCCGCTCCCGCAAGATTCGCATCGCATCCTGCGAGACTCAGTGGGACCCAATCCTAATGCAGGGCTCTAGAAAATACTTCAAGTGCAATAGCAATTGGAGGTTTAAAAAAAAAAACACACACAAAATGAACCACTGCCACATATCTTTTCATGTAAACAATTAAAAATCGATAGTATTTTTGATACAATACTGCAAAACATAAAATCAAAATATCTAAGTCAATCAATATTTCCATACAGCTTAGGCAACGTTTTGTCAGTCACCAATAAACCACCAAAAAAAAAAAGAAGAAGCCACCTGAGAGAACAAAATGGAGAGAAATCTTAAGGATTTTCCCCCCTTATTTGGAAAAGTTAAATATTCTTTGCTGTCAGCTTCTCCCCCACTCAGAGCAGATCAGAGCAGAGCAGATCAGACTACGTCAGTAATAGTTAAGAAAAAAGGTGTCTTGTATCTATCTAAAGGTGTTCTTTAATAAAGCACAAATCTTTAAAAAGACTAGATTGAAAACTTCATGGGGATTGTGGGAAGGTTTGTATTTATTTTGATTCTTTCATCAGCTTTTTGTGATAGGAAACTTAAATGGTGTGAATAAAAACAAGTTAATTCTGTTAACATGTCACCACTCTAACAGGACACAGTATGGAAAGGGTTTCAGAATACAGATATCTGGGCATCTGGTTGGATCAGAAACTCACATTTAAATTTGGCATATTTGCAAGTAAACTAAAACAAAAGATCGGATACTTACGAACAAATCAAATTTCCCTTTGTTCTGCAGGAAATGCATCACTGAAGCTGTCTTTTTATCAGTTCTGGATTATGGTGATGTTATCTATAGATGTGCTTCTGCCTCCACTCTCACTCCATTGGACTCAGTTTATCACTCTGCACTCAGATTCATTACTGGTCCCACTTACTCCACCCATCATTGTATTCTGTATGATAAAGTAGAATGGGCTTCTTTATCTGTGAGACGAGATATGCACCGGTTCTTTTTCATTCATTAAGTCTTGAAATGCAACATGCCACCAAACTTCGGCACTTTATTGAACTGGTCATGTAGTAATTTCAGTTTTCAGTCTGTTTTTTCTTTGTGATTTCTGTGCTCTTAACATCACTGAAAATGAGGGGTTGCCCTCATTGATTTCGAGATTTAAGTAAAGGTTGAGGGTGATGATGATGATGAAGAGTCTGACAGGTGAAACTAACCTGCAGCCGTTTCTCCAGAAAGCTCCGCCCTCCCTCCAGACCGTACGGATGTTCGTAAGGGTAACTCCAGTCTCTGATCAGGAACATCAGAGTCTGAACACAGGGACACATTCAGGTTATTGAGAAAAACAAGCAGAAACAACGTTTTGTTCCAATTGATTTCAGACTTACAGCTTCAGATTTGTTCAAAATATTAGTAACTGCACAAAGAGTCTCTTCTTATCCCAAAAAACATGACATAACAAAGCTCACATGTTCGATCTTAACTGAAGATAATCCCTGCATTAAAAAGGGCTCATTCATTCATTAGAGGGTCAGATGTCTATCACATGTCAGAAGATGAATAAAGTCTAAAAATCAAACTCTGAATCGTACATGAATGGAGACGAGAAGATCATACCTGAAAGGGTTTCTCATAGACTTCCTCCATGGCCAACCGTCCATACTCAGTGAAGAGCTGAGGGACGATAAATCTCATTAAAAACATATCTCATGAAGCTCAGTGAGCATTTAACAAATGTGTGTCTGACTGTTTCATCGGCTTCATCCAGTCAAACATTCATTTCGTTACTTTCTCTGAACACTAGCTGAGCCTTTAACGCTGCAGAAAAGATTAGACTTTTTTTTTTTTTTTAATAAACAGAAAAACAGCATTTAATTGTTTGTTGTTTCACTGCAGCTGACACTTTGTCACCATGAGGGCATCAAAGCCCGCCCTCTCTGTTTGATTGACAGGCGATCGGCGGGGCAGTGATGAGGCACCGCAGCCAAAGATGGAAGAGAACTTTCCACTGCAAGACTGTTTCAGTCTGAGCTGCTTTCTGCCTCATATGGCCGCCTGCTGGCTAGAGTTCAGAGGTTAATCCTGACCTGAACACATCCTGAAAACACCTGATATGGAGCTTCTCACTCGCATCCTCAGGACACACAAGCTTTAGTGGAGAATCTGTAAATCTGTTGGATTAGAAACCAACATGAGGAAGAACGGCAGAGAGACACGAGCAGACAAAAAGACTAAAACTGGACAGGTTTTCGGTAAATGGCTGCACAAGCTGCACTGTTAAACACGCGGTAACTACCCTGAAGTAGTCCCAGGAAAACCAGGCATTCTTAAAAGCAGCTGCTGCCGCCGTGGTCTGAGCAAAAGTAACAAACATTACTACATATTTCTACTTGAGATGTAATGGTATCATTGATTTTGCAGTATTAGAAAAGTGCCTGGGCATCGTTGTGGACACATGATGGTATCAAACAACAGGTCTTCCAGGCAAAAAGTGAAGTTTAGTTTGAGCCGCAGTGTAGCAGAGCGGAGTGAACTGGGAACTATGGAGATCAGTGGTCACTGCACCTCCTTTATCACACGCTGAGGAGGGAAAACAACCTGAAACTGTAACGCTTTTGAACAAGACAGAGGCGGGCTGCAGTGAAAAGATCGCACGTACAAAGTGTTCTCTAAAATTTCAGAGTCGCGCTAAACTCAGAGGTGCTGAAGAAATAATGGAATAAAATAACCAGAGATACTTTCACTTGCTCTTTGGTGGCAGCGCGCAGCTATGAAAAGAAAGGGAAAAAAAACTCATCTGGTAAGAGGACTGCGGAACTGTGTGTGGAAAACTCATCGTCTCAGCAGACAAACACACACAGTCAGCTCACGGAGGAAGAAGGAAACAAAGAAAAATGCTCGTTTGGCTCATGAAATGGCCAAAGAGACGTTACTGGTAGAAAATGACTGTCAGTCAAAGTAGACAGTTAACTTATGACTGCACGATTAAGAGGAGAACACGAGAGATACGAGCTGGGTCATTTGTAAAACATAATTCAATCAGTGTTCAATATTCAATTTTCTTTCTTGATAAAGACAATTAAATATGACAATTACTTGCACATGCTTATACAGGAAACAAAGCAGTGAAAGTTGAAAAAAAAAGGATAATAATAAGTGGCATATTTCTCCAAGTCTTGATTTGTTGTTTTTTTTTTTTTAAATACTGCAATAAATACCGTACCGTGGCCTTGATACCGAGGCATTATAGTACCATGAGTTTTTGATACATTACATTCCTAATTTCTACATATAGCAAAGGCCAAATCCAACAGGTTGAAAAATTCATCCATCACTCGAGCCATTACACAACTAAATTTTAAAAAATGCGATGCAGTATGAAGTATTTCATCAAACTGACATCTAATGATGGTTTTTGGGACAGTTTTACTTTCAGTTGTCCTTTAAGTATTCTTGTATTTATGTATTTCAGTGTTTCTTGTAACCAAGTCTGTGTGCCACTGCTCTTTATGTTTTATGGTTTCTACCTGACTGCAAAGCAAAGTTTCCCTTGGGGACATTAAAGCAGAAGTTGAATATCTGGGTTATTTAATTGTCCCCATTTGGTAAAAACGTTTTCTCTCATTCACAGATTTTCTTTTGGTTGCTTGTACGATGGTAGATCTGTGCTGCGCCGCTCGGTGAAACATTCTCTCCCTTTGAAAATGTTTGTGTGCTCGTCTGCAGACTGAAAACTGACCTGCAGGTGCTGGAGGTCGTCTTCCTGGACATTCTGTGACAAGTTGTACACCTGAAACAAACACACGACAAACCTGTTGGTCACGCGGCATCATCACGCTCTAACACTCCAAACACACAGGACATCTGAAGCCTGTTTGCTTCTTAACGACAATTTGAATTATGAAGCAACAAACTGAGAATCTGTTGTTCACACTTTGCTTCAGAGATGCAGATGCCATCAAGACTGTAACATGTAGCATCGTCTCTTTCCTCAAAACTTAAGTCTGAATGAATGAGCTTCCAACGTGAACTAATTAACAAAACCTGATTTCATGCGCTTCTTTGTGAACTAACTGCACATTGAACTGATAGTGGACCTGGACAGAGCTGGTCATGGTGCTCAGGGCGAACAGTGTGGCACAGTCTTTGATGGTGGACTGGCTGTCAAACGCCCCCTGTGTGTCGATTAAGAGAACTGCAACCTGCAAGAACAACAGCAAAACGAATTTCATTCCAACAGCTCTCACTAAAACAACATTACCGCATTAAATTATTTGAGATTGCAGTGAACACACACACACACACATCACACTGAAACAGTTCAGTGGATGCTTCCTGTGAACGCCGCCTCAGCGTCAGGCTGTAAACTCACTTTGCAGCCGTCTGGTTTCTCCACCACGAACACCTCGCTCCAGGCCAGGATGCCCGTGGTCTCCCTCTCGCAGCCGCCTCGCCAAGTGAAGCCAGTCAGAGGCTCCTCCTCCCCGCCAATCCATGAATCAGATGACTGGACAGAGACAAGAGGATGCAGGGTCAACAAACTGCTCGTGTTTGATATAAAATAACGACTCTCTTGTCAGAGACCAGATTTACACACAGGATGCGTTTTTTCTGAGTGAATCATTCGCACGAAAAAATAGTTTTCAAACTGTCGATTGGTCATGAGTATTTTCACACAGAATGCTGCAAAAGCGCGAAATGAACGATTCTTTAAACTTCACAGCGAATTGTTTAATGTCAGAAATATGGTTTAATTTACTGACATTTTGGATGTTTCCAATGAGATGTTTTTGGGTTTATTGAGAAACATTCTGAAACGCACTCAGAATTACCCAAGCACTGTGCCTCATCTATGAAACTTAAAAAAAAACAAAAAAACAAATATTATATTACAGAGAAGCGTATGTCCCATAAAAGGTAAAGAGCACTAAAAATTTTTTAAAAAATAAATAAAAATACAGAAAGACTACAGTCTTATGATAAACACTTATTTATTTTACATTTTACAATACACAATAGTGTGTCTGAATGGATTTTATTTTTTAGCTAATACGCAAATAAAGAAATAATTTTGGAAAATATATATAGTTTTTTTCTCCTTACGGACAAAATGCATAATGAAAAACCAAAACCGTCACCCAAGCACCGAGGTTCATATTGAACCGTGGGCCGGCTGTATTGTTGCATCCCTGGAGTGACCTACTAAAACTCATTCGCAAATTCATATTCCTGTGAATCTGTTGCGAAGTCTTGTCGCTGCCAGCCTGAAGGGTTATCCAAACATTTTGCATTTTCGTGTTGTTATTTTTTCACACACCCAGTGTGTAAAGGCACTAAATGACATGGAAAGCATGTTGCTGAACGAGTGAAAGGAAGATTTACTTTAAAAACAATTAAAATCCTTCCAGGCAGCCACTGGCTTCCAGTTTACTTCCATTCTTGACTTGAGATGTGGAACTAGAACTGGTCCAGATTCAGATAAAGTTGCCTCAGTGTTGTCTATCAGGGTTGGGCGGTTGGATGACTTTATCGACTGTCAGTTGGTTTGTTTGTCTATTTTTCATATTTTATTTTGATACATTAACAGTCTGTGTCTTTGACAATTTCACTCAAAAAATAATTAACCTGTAAGCGCCCAAAACAGAAATAAGCAGTCTTTTTTTGGTTTTGTTTTTTGAACTGTGATTAGAAAGGAGTCAGCAGAACTGTTAGGTATAAAGAAGCACCGACAGAGCGCCTGAGAAGCGAGACTCTGTGTGCACGCTGATGAGCAGTGCAGCTCTGCCACTCATGCTTAAGAGCTGGGAATAATAATAATTACACAAAAATCCAGAACCTTAGAAAAATGAGAAGCATTGGAAATTTTTGTATCCATTATTTAGGCACAAACACACTTCATGTGCTGAGGAGCACAGACATGAAACCTTTTTTCTGGTGAAAGGAAAAAAAGCTGCACATATTTTAACACTCTGTGAATCTCTCAGTGTAGAAACAGCAGTGACTAAACCAAACTGTTACATAATAGTTTTTATTGAAGCTGTCTTGGATAAACAGCTCACAGCTTAAACAGAGCTTAATGAGATTTATTTTTAATTTACAAAAGTGTGACTTAAATTTTGGGCTGTAATGTTGGAGTGAAATTATCTTTTTACATTAAAGACTGTGGATGGGGCGCGCTGGCAGCTTAGTTGGCAGAGCGGGGGCCCCATGTGCAGAGGCTGTGGCCTTGCTGCAGCGACTGCGGGTTCAATTCCACTCTGTGGCCCTTTGCTGGATGTCTTTCCCTCTCACTTTCCCTCATTTCCTGTGCAACTGTTCAGCTGTCCTCTCAAATAAAGGCACAAAAAGACCAAAAAATATTTTTAAAAAAAGAGGTAGTCAGAGGGTAAAGGCAAACTCAAACAAAATAAATATCTGGTGCACAAGAATCATGAAAAGATAAAGAACACACAAGCTGGCGCACACCTGCTCAAATATATCGGTAATCACCATCTGATAGGCAGATGGTGTCCAGATGCAAAATTTTCACACATCGCTGAACCCTTCCATCTATAGCCCTGTTTCCTATAAGCGATTATACTACACATTTTGAATTGTCGCATTAGAAATGGCAAATGGAAACAGCAAAGTCCAAACAGAAGCAGCTGGTTCTTCCTGGATATTTCCCCAATGCGTGAAAACATCCCTAACAACATGGCTGCAGACAACAACAACACCAGCAACAACAAAAAATATAACATCAATTTCAGATGGAAAACAGAAACAGGGGGCGCCCGGTGGCTCAGTTGGTAGAGCAGGCGCCCCATATACAGCGGATATGTCCTCGCTGCAGCGGACCCGGGTTCGATTCCACCTGTGGCCCTTTGCTGCATGTCATTCCCCCTCTCTCTGCCCTGTTTCCTGTC
>JAQFJA010000020.1:901643-916272 GCA_029874485.1 Naso brachycentron
TGTTTACATTCCTGCAAATTCATAAAAATGAACTGAAGGAACTTTAAGACATCACCAGCATCAACATGTACCATTATTTTTTTCCTTTTTGTTTTTGCACTGTAAAAATGACAATAAATTGTCTTTGATTCCTTGATAGATTTTGTTTGTTACTTTTGTTTGTTAGGTTTGTTTGTTAGGTTCGGGCTGCAGGATGATGAGAGGCAAACAGTCACGGCTTTCTGGCTTTTCCACATTAGCAGGTGAAATTTTCTCTGAGAGCTGAGCAGCAACAGGGTGTTTACGGTCAGAGACGACTGGATGAGCAGGAGATTTGGATTTGATGTATGAGGGCTCGCTTTATGGTTTCTTTTCTTCAAATTTTACTATTTTTACTAGTTTTACTATTAAATTTTTATCTAACCAAAAATGACCCTTTCTCATCTCATAAACAGAACCAATCAGTCATTGAGACTCAGACTGACTAACTTCATTTTCACAGAGTTACAGGACACTCAGACGAGAGAAAGAAAGAGAAGACAGACTGTGTGGAGGTGCCAGACATCTTCAGCTGGTGTGAAGCTACATCGTGCAGGTAAGAGTTCGTGTTTACCTGCTGAATGAAGCTGTGGAAGTGAAAGCGTTGCTCTTGTCCGTCCGTCTGAACAAACGTGAACTTTGAGCGTAGATACTCCGGATGTCCAGGTGCAGTGACCTTCTACAGCGCTGACGTCACAGTGGGGTTGTTAGGCAACCAGGCATGACTCCATCAATTACTTACATCCAATCAGAAAACGGACATGGATGTCGAGTGTCACACTCGATGTCCAGTGTGATTGACAGGTGACCTGTGCAGGTGGACTCCGCCTCGTCAGAGCTTCACAGCTGCTGGTAGGCTGATTCTGTCTCTACCTGTTTGACCCCGTTTCCAGTTTTTATGTTAAGCCAGGCTAACTGGCTGCTAACTGTAGGTTCATATTAAACAGAGGTGTTTTAAAAAATGTTTTTCTCTCTCCTTCCTTCTCCTAAATTAAAACTGTTTTTCATGTGAAAGACAAGCACCAGCTCACAGCTATGGATTTTTTGGCAAGATAAAGAGTACTTTTCACAATTTCTTGACGTTTTATAGGCTTAAGAATAATTGATTAAGAATATATTCTGCCAAATAATCATGAAAATAATTGACTGTTGCCATAAAGTCTGTGCAGTTATCATCTCTTTGTTATAATTCAAACACAAACTTTCAAACTTGCTTCTCAACTGAGTTTATTAACAAATGTCCCAAGCCAAGAATATTGCTGATCCTCTTGAAGTCTGCAGCAGTAATTAGTTAAACACAATGAAGGTCGCAGCATGTTTGCCAGTTAAATTTGAAATCGATCAGCTCATGTCGAGTGTGTTCTCTCTGGGGGAGGCAGAGGAGGGTGAGCTTGTTTCAACAAGGAAACAGCTGAATAATGGGCATTTAGGTCCTGCGTTGATTCGTTTTAGCCTCTCACGCTGCTGCTTCTTTTCTTAACACTTTCCTGTGGTTTTTTTTCTCCTACTTTTTGAAGACGGCAGGTTTGTTTATGCGAGCCAGATTTGATTGTGTTTGTATTATTTATTTTTCTGAAGATCAATAGTTTAATAAAACCCAGACTGCAGATGAAGCTACTCCCTTTACATATTGGTTGTAGTTATTAAAAGGATTCATTGACCTGATTCACCTGCTCTTGTATGGAGGACTGAAGCTGCCAAAATAAAAAAAATAAATTATTAAAAAAATAAATGACTCAATTACATATATTATATACATTAATATGCCAAGCATCCTACTATTTATCAAATTTTCTATTAAGTTTTCTGCATCATTTACTGATTTTTATTATATTTACTTTTTTATTTTTATACTGTTGACACTCAAATAAACATGCATTCTGATGACAATCAACCAATAGGCAAAAAGTTGACACCCAATGACAAACTGAATGAGTGTCATTTTTGGCATATTTATTTATTGAGTTATCTATTTATCTATTTATTTTTGATTTTGGCATTTTGAGTCCTCCACAGTCTGAGCTCGAGTTCTGATTGGTGTCATTTACAAATCATATGAATATTATGAATGAAGCTTCACAGACTCAAACAGAGAAATGCTGTGAAGGAGGATCTCCATCTTCTTTCTGTTGGTGGACGGTTCATCTTTAAGAGGGTCAATCTGGACTTTTGGTGACAGTTCAGCTTGTTGGTTGGTTTCAGCCTTTCATCTTTCTGAGGAGTTCATGTGTCTGAAGCATTTTGTGGATGTGTTGATGGACAGATCTTTCAAACTGACTTCTTGATTATGAGGTATCTCTCAGACCAGCAGACCTCCCTGCTAACTATCTGACCTTCAGTTGAGCGACTGATGCTAATTTCCTTCTCTTAGACCTTCCTGTAAACATTTCACTTCCCTTTTTTAACCACAACTAATTCATAAAATGCAACTCGCTCTGCAACAATGCAGTGAATACAATTGTTGCCAAAGTTATTCATATTTCTGTGTGGAGGATGTTGCTATACTATGGGTATGGTGGCTCTGCTGTGCGAAGTCCGCTCTCCAACTTCAGGCTGAGGATCTCTGAGGCTGGTCAGAAACACCACAGGCGTTTACCCCAAAACCAAAGAAGAGAAACTGCATCCTAAGCTGTACTTTAGCTGTCAACACTGCGACTGGTGCATTTGGGAACAGCGAAGCAGGCCAAACTCACCAGAAACAACAGACCACCCAAATGGGACAGTCAATACAAGTCACAAGAGCGAGGACAAGTCAGTCCAGAAATGGCAGCAGATCGTGTGTCAGCTCAGCCACTGCAGTTTAAATTGTTGTTCTTCACCATGTGGATTTGCGGATACACACGCCTCCAAATTCAGCCATTATCTTATGAGTCAGACTGGAAACAAACTCCGACACAAACACACAAAAGCATGTGGAAGCCATTACACACACACATACACACACACACACACACACAATCTGTGGTAAGTACAACAGTCAGCTGAATCAACCTGTTGTCATCCGACACTTGAGATTATTCAGAATTTTGATTTCCTCAGAGAAGAAACACTTTGTGCTGCAGATATCAGTCCAAAATATTCAAGATTAAACCACAAACATTTATAAGAAGACTTAAGGTTGTAACTCGCTCAGCCAACCTCGACATGTTTGCAAGACCAGAAGTGAGATTTGGTCTTTTGAACAAAGTGACCCTTCAAGTTTATATTTCACTCACTGAAGAACAGATCTGCAGCGTCTCAGTGTGACAGCAGAGTGACTGCAGCCACAACATGATAAGAAGACAAGGAAAAGTGTGTGCGTGTGTGTGTGTGTTTGCACCTTGCAAACTAAACACACCTCAGAGGCTTTCTGGCGAACAGCAAAGTGAATCCCTCAGTGTTAAGTGTTTAGATTTCTCCAGAGCAACTAAAACAAAGTGTCGTGACCTCAAGTTGCAGCTTTGTTTTTGTACCTTTGAGTCACAAAATCATTTTGGATTCTCACTAGATTTACCAGCTGCCATTAAACAACAGATTTAAAGTGACTACAAGGAACTTTTAAGTATTTATGACACAGTCTCATGATTCCTCTGATGATTATAAATTTCCTGTAACAGCAAACAAGACCCTCAGCGAGAAGACTGCTATTTTTATGTAGTCACTATTAATGCCAGTGATCGGGTCCAAATCCCCACAACCTTAAACAAATTGATTTTTTTTTTAATTCCATTGTTCTATGCAATGACAATAATGTGATATATTCTATGCCTATGGCTGTTAGTTTGCACCTTAGCATGTAACATTAATGCAAATGGCTGTGTAACATTAGCCTACAGAAAATAGAGGTAATAGGTTTCAGGGGCCGTTACTGCCATACAACTGGCTTATAACTAATTTCTAAGTCACATATAAATACATTACATGCTCAGGATCCATCCTCAGGTCTCTCTTTCACTCACTTCCAAAACAAGTGCACGCCTTGCTGGTGTTATACCGAGTTCTGCCTGCCTGGCACGCGCTAGCAAAGATCTTTAAAAACCATTTTAGCCAAATATTAAATCACATAAAATGTTTTTCTTTGTATTTTAATGTCAAAAGTAAATCACATATTCTTCCTGTTAAAAAAAGACATCACATGACCTCCAACCAATAGTGCCACAGTTGTTGGAAAGGGCCAAAACCTCAAACATATACACCCTGCATTTTCTTCCTCTCCCTCGTCCTCCTCCTTTTGCTGTTCCTGCTCCGGTAACAGGTGATGAAGGAGACGAGTGGTTCACCATGATAAAAAGAAAGCTAATGTCACTAACTGTATATCCTGTTCATTGTGGAGCGATGTCATGATATGGAAGTAAGATAATCTCAAAAAACAGTTTCAGGTGAACTTAAAAGCCTTTTTGTGAAGAACTCAACTCTGATGCCCTCCCATGGACACAAATCAACTCAGTAGCTCTCACCATGTGAAGGTGCAATTTGATGCTGCGCTGATATGTAATATAATGCATTGCATTGCAATGATATGCGATGCGGTGATGTGTTGTGGTGTGATATGAAGAGATGTGATGGGATGATGTGATGCATTCTGATGCCATGATGTTATGCAATGTGTTGCAATGCGAAGCGTTGTGATGTGTTGCGATGATATACAATGCAATGCAGTGATATGAGTTGTGATGCATTGCGGTGTGTTGCAATAATATGCAATGCAATCTGGTGATGTGATGTGTTGCTTTGCTGTGAGGTGATGTGTTGCGATGCAATGTGATGCATGGTGTTGCTATGATATGCGTTGCGATGTGATGATATGATGTGTTATTGTGTAATGTGATGTGTTGTAATGCGATGCAATGCTTTGCGTTGTGATGCATTGCAATGAGTTGCAATGCAATGCAGTGACGTGGTGTGTTGCGATGCAATGCAGTGAAATGGAATGCGATGCAATGTGATGATGTGATGTGTTGCAATGTAGTGCAATCATGTGATGTGTTGTGGTGTGTGCAATGTAATGTGGTGTTGGTGTTGCGATGATATGCATGGTGATGTGATGTGTTGTGTAATATGATGTGTTTTGATGCGTTGCAATGCAGTGATGTGATGATGTGTGATGTTTTGTGGTGTGGTGTGATGTGGGCTTCACTTAATTTTTAATATTACCAAATACTAGAAATAAGAGATACTTTGCTTTAAGAAATACATGCTTGTTCCCATTTGTTCATTGAGCTGCAAGAGCACTTTGTCAAAAAATAAAAAAATTAAACTGAATCTAAAACAGGCAACTTTGATGACAGTTTTTGTCACTTTACATTCTGGTATGGCTGCAAAGGAACTATCTCAGTTGTGTTGTACTAAAAGAAATGAGATTTAGTGACTGGAGATGAGACGTGACGTCTGTTTGACCAATTTTCTCCAAGAACAAGAAACATCATCCAAACAGCACGAAGCAGTGGAGGAGTTTTGCCTTTAATGTGTGTTTGTCCACTGTGGGAGGTTTTGCTCAGAACAAGCTTCTTTTTTTCTCTGTTTGCAGATTTGATTGTGAGAAATGGAGTCAAGATGTTGGACCTTGTTTAGCAAACAGTGTGGAGAGAAACGGAGCTGAGACAAAAGGAGAGCAACAATAGAAGCTGTCGGGAATCACGGTGGGATTCTGTCAGGATGAATCTCTGTTGTTTCACTGACTCCTCTGAGTTCAGCCGGAGGGAGCTGACGTCAGCTGCTTTCTCCTTGCTGCAGACTCCTGCTGTTCCCACACGTTTCTGCACAGCTGAGTCACACTGACACACACACACGAATGCAGGGTTCAGCCACACCCCTTAAAGTACAATTTGAGAAAACACAAAGTTCTTGAGTTACAAAAGCCGTAACATCCTGCGTGCAGTTGAACTTTGGTTAAATCCTCTTAGAGCAGAAACCTTCCAGCGGGAGCTGAACCGCCAACCCCTTGGCAGTGTTACTGCCTTGCTCCACAGAGAGCATCGACTTCCAAACTTGAAAGAAAGTGTCTCCCTCTGCTCTGCATGTTCACACACACAGGCGGACTCAGGTTTCTCAGACGGATTAGTAGAACATTCAGGAGTTGTTGTGATGCTAACGATCACGTTGGCTTTGAAGCAGCCAGAGAGGCTCAGATTTCATGACTCGGACAATTACAAATGACAAAAAAACAAGCTGTGTGTGTGTGTGTGTGTGTGTGTGTGTGTGTGTGTGCGTGTGCACGCACATGTACGCACGCATGCGACAGTAGGCTTTAACCATAATGGTTTTTAAGTACCAAGAGCTTGATTGTTGTTTTGTTCACGTTTCAGCTCATTAACTACACTTTTTTACATTATTGATTTTTTATTATTGATTAGTTTTCCAATCTCCATGGCAGCCACTGATTTGCATTCTTTTGTGCAACATGTTATTTTTTTTCACTCTGCTCCAGGTCAGAGTCACATCTCAGCACCTGCCGTCCATGAGCTCAGCTGTGGATTTTCGTCGTGTGGTTGGATGCTGATGGTTTTGGTGTAAGCAGCTGAAGACTCTGTATGTGTGTATTGTGTGGATGTGTTGGATTCTGATAGATGGCTCCATTCTGAATTCCCTCGTTGAATTCCTCTGTCAAAACATCTGAATTACAAACCTGTTCCCATTTTTACGAGCATAAAATAAATCAAAGGTAAAAACAAAACTGACTTTCAAAAGAATCAAAACAGCTTTTAGACTTCGACGTTAGTGAGGCTCTGAACCTTTTTCTCAGTAAAGAACAATGTAAACAGATTGCAAAGAAGCAAGTTTAACCTGCTCCTGTTTGTTAAAAAAGACTATCACTTCAGTTTGAACCTGAGTCTCTGCTGCATTATAGGCTGAACTCTGCTCAGTGCTCATAGTGATTGATTAAATATGTGGGGAATTTTTCTAGTTTATGCTACAAAAAAACCCAACTTGATAACTTGTTAAGTAGTACAAACACAATGTGAACTAAATTGGCTAAAACATGCAAACAAAGTTGTGTTCAGTTGTGAGAATGTGTCAACAAACTAAGTGTTTTCTTCTGAGTGACATTTTGTTTTTAATCGGAGAAATGTGAGAGAAGGAGACAGAGAGAGTCTGAGAGTGGAAGCTGCGGTCTGGACGGAGGCCACGCCATAATGGCAGAGCGAGAGGAAGAGGATGAGGGGATTTTGCAGACGGGGAGGGAGGAAGACTGGCTTCTCAGAGCATGAAAACACACACACACACACAAACACAGACCACAGAACGATCCAAATGATCAGCCACATGCTCCATCTGTCCAATAAAACCCCGCTGTCGTCCACTGAGAGCAGCAGCCTCTGTTTGGAAAATTCTGAATCCTCTGAGGATCGAACACACAGAGCCGCAGCCAGCAGCCCGTTGCTCCGCTCTCTGTTTGTTATGATGAAGGCTGGAAACTCCTGCAGAAAACGTCCCATGTTGTTTATCTGTGAGGGATGGGCGATGTGTGGAGAACAGATCTTAACAAACACTGAGTAAAATCAACAGAAATAAATCTAAATAAATAAACTGCAGGAAACCGATCAACATGCTCATCAGCTGAGACGTCTGAAGACATGAAGTAAATCCTGGAAAAGACTCTTCAAATGTCTGGGAGGATGTCAGGGTCTCCTTCACAGAATGAGCTCAGAGTGTCCAGCTGCTACATGAAGTGATGAGAAGTTACTCAAGAAGGAGTATTACTTTAGTCGCTGCACAAAGTACAACCATACTGGTTCACCATAAGAAGAAGCAGAAGAAGAAAAAGGAGGAAAAAAAGAAGAAAGAAGGAGGAAAAAAAAGAAATATTAAGAGAATATTTTAAAGAAAAAATACTAATAGTTTGAGAGCAACATCCTGCTCGTCTGACTTCGGTGCATCATCACACCTGATTGGTCAAGCAGAGCGCATGCACACGCACACAAAAACCGCATTCAGTAAGTGTGCGGAGTTCGAGCAGATCATTCTGTTATTCTCCCTGCTGATTAATTTACAGATGAAGAAAAAGAGAAAAGGTCTCAGACAGGATGACAAACACATTACGGGCTGATCTGCAGACGCCTTGAAAACGACCCCCAGCTTTTTTCATTTTTTCTTTGATTATTATGAAGGTGGAACTGAATCCCACACAGACCTGCTGTCTGTGGAACGTCTGTAAGGAACCAAAGAACCACCAGCTCCCCTTTCTAACTCCACGTTATCACTTCAGCAGCAGCACTCAAAGCACTCGAGCTCTGTGTTCTGTGTTCTGTTCAGAAGCAAACCGAGCTCTGCAGTGGGTCGCATGAGGTCAGATATGAGTTCATATTTGCTGGCTGCTGTTTACTGACTGTTTCACTGCCAGCAGGGAGGCATCTGTGCAGCTTTGGGGCTCTGCTGCTGTCAGTCACTCACAGTTTCCCCAAAGACTCTTATTTTAAAATTTAAAAAAAAAAGTCTGTAAAAATGCTCAAAGGACAACTTTGATGCAAAAATTGCCAAATGTTCTGTAATTACGAGAAAACTTTATGAAAAAAACTTACAAAAAAACAATAATACATATATAATACATATTTCAACAATAATGCCATTAACACTTTTATTTCTCAAGGCTGAAAAAAACACTGAAGCGAAAATCTGTAAAAAAAAATTAATTAATTAAATTAAATTAAATTCCTCTATCATAAAGTAAACGAGTGAAATCAAACATTGTTTCAGAGCCTTATTTAATCCTCCAATGAACTACAGGCTGCATGTCACATGATGCTCTGCAGTGAAGTTTTGACCTCTTGTAGCTGCGAAGCTGTTTTTCTGTGAGAGAGTCACTGGTTTTTTTAGGGCCCGACCGATACATCAGTTTGCAGTATCATCAGCCGATATCAGCCTATCGTGGATATATTCGTATCTGTGTTTATGTTCTCCAATTTGCACAGATATTCAAACTGTTTTTTAAGATCAGAAAAGATGCTTAGAATATTGAAATAAAAATGGTGTAGTTACGTGGTTTGTCCAGCAGAGACGTTTCATTATTTAATAACAAAGATAGTCAATTATTAACACAAGATCCCCCACTCTGGGCTGTGCCAATGGTGTGAAATGAAATGAAAAACACTTCCTGTCTCCTGAATGATGGAGTCACTTCTCCCATGAAGACAGTTAGAAACCACCATCCCTCCGCCTCGTCTGGAAGTGTTATAATGTCACGTGAATGGATTATAGCAGATAGATTTTGCATCACATGATATTTGTTTGATGCAAGTTTTAACTTTTAATCCATGGTTTCACCTATGAGACCATTTAAATGTCTGTTTATGTCCATTGCAACGCGAGGTGAAAGCACCAGTTCCCAAATCTTGCGAGAATGTGTTGCTGAGGCAGAGACAGTTCTCGAACAAAGTTAATGTTCTTCCCATTTGTGTGTCTGAAAAATGCCAGAATGTTCAGAAGACGTGTCTTGTGAAAAATGGGTCCAGTGTGTATCTGGGTGACGATGGGGTGAAAGTATTGGTCATAATCTGTGATCACCTTCATTTCTTCCGTAAGAATAAATGAACAAAAGACTTCCTCTAGTCTCCTAAAGGGGCGGGGCTGTGGCAAACAACCATGTGACACTGATGACAGGAAATGAACGATTAGTGAGAGGTCTCGCTTTCTACTATTAACCATCTCTGTTAATAATTAATAAGTGTTTACTGTTCAATGCACTGATGTCTGGAATAAAGTTTGTTCAAATGTAAGATATCCTGCCTCCATTACATATCCTTGTCACAAGTATTTGATGATCACATATTATAATCAGGCGATAGTATATAATTACATATCAGATATCGTAATTTTCTTGTTCCCTAATGTTGGCATTGGTCCTAAAAAAACCTAGTTTTTACTGAGTATGAGGACACAAATTCCTTCGAGTTGTGTCCAACTATTCCACTAGAAGAAGAACTCTGCTGTAAGCATGGATGTAAATGATGCTGGAGGAGAAGAAAGCACACTCGACGCTTTTCATTAATCAACGTTGTGTTTTGTGAAGTTTTACTGAATGTAAAGAACTTTCCAAGAAAAAACTCCTGCGGCACTTTGATGCCGCATGTTTGATTAGATTGTACAAACACAGGGAAACAGTCTTCAACTCTTACTTTAACACTGTACAAAATATACAAAAGTACTACAAAAACTTGCGTCCCTTGGAGAATTTTTTTTCAGTAGAAAAAAGCAACATGTCTGCCACCACACGATGATCCTGCAGCAGTGAAATCTGACTCTGACACGAGCATCCACGCTTCCCTCCATAAACATGTCAAGAACAAACATCATCCTGACAAACAAACCAACAAAGCGCTTTTAAACAGACACAGAACTAAACATTAAGCTGAGGCACAAAAATGCCCAAATCCAACAAAACTAAAAATAACCTTTCAGAAGTACTTTTGACTGATGAAAAATATAAAGAAGAGAATTTTTCATCACGATGTCAGAAGCTTCCAAAGTGTCAGATCCTCAGTTTGAAACAATTCTTATAAATTAAAAAAGGAAAAACTTTAAGTTAAAAAAAATCAAATATACACAATTAATAAAATTATTTACATATCTATACAGAAATATTCTACATGGTCGATTTTTCATATTGAGTCAAATTTCCCCCCCAAAAACAAAAATAAATATTTCTGAATTCTTGTGTTGCAGAACAGCAGCAGCACGTTCAAATACAAAACTTATTCCTAAAGGAGAGATAATTCCGCTCGTACCCAAAGGCTTTCAGGAACGTTCCTGCACATCCAGCTTCTGGTTTTTACCAGAGAGTCCATGAAATCAGACATCCAGCCAACCGACTGTCAGACCAGCATCAGTCAGAACATAAATTAAACAGAAAAAATCCATTGAAACTCAATCCTAAACAAAAAAACAACCTAAAATTTAAAAAAGGCTCCAAATGACCAAAACGTTCCCCGAGGTCACAAAGGTCTCTGGACTCTCCGACACTTTGAGCGCCATCCGTCAGACGACGTACTCCATCCTGCTAACGCTCTGACACTGCAGCTGCCTGTTGTCCTGTTTGCTCGTCCCGTGGGGGGGTTTGCCTGTCGTTACATGGGCGGGTCGTTCCTGCCAGTCCACCAGGGAGTACGCCGGCGGTGCCCGCAGGAACCTCGCCTTTTGCACCCTCTTGTCCACCTCATCCTCGTCTGATTGGCTCCCAGCATCTGACTTCCTGATCTTGGCATTGACAGAGTTCTTGTCCTCACAGAGGTGGTGCTGGAGGAGGAGCTGGTGGTGCTGCTGATGGTTCGGTGGGTTTTTCTCTATGGGGTTCTTGATGTGGTTGAGCTGCTCGCGGGCGGTGCTGATGCTGTTGTGGAGGGCGTTGTTGTCCTCGGCTGCGGGCGCCAAAGATGAAGACGATAGCTGTGTGCTGACACCCGTGTGGGTGCTCTGCTTCCTCCGTCTCCTTACGCACCACAGCAATATGGAGACGATCGCCAACACCCAGACAACAATCACCACGGAAACCAGCAGGGGGATGAGGAGGTCTGCCGGACAAAGAGAGCAACAGACAGTTAGCAACTGAAGTCATTTGATTCAAAATGGCGTGATGTTGCGGACACAAGCACCAAATGAACAGAGCAGTTTAAAAAGCTTCATTTAAAACGCTGACGTTTCAATTCTCAGTCAACATCCAGATGTCGAGGCTAAGACCAGACATATGTGAGAGCAACGCAACGTAACGCAGAACGACACGCCCCCTTCACGCCCCGTTTTGGGTGAAAACAACAGGACCTGGACACTGGTAGCAGATTTAAAAACTAAGCCGAATCATGTCTAAAAGCTGCTGCGTTGCATTTTGTAAATCACATAACAAAATAAATAAATAAGTTACGATTTTCTTTACTTTGAAAAAAGTTTAATGTCTTAAAAATGCACCCTGTACAGCGCTTGTTAGGCAGATGAACACAAATAAGGTTTAATGTAATACATGCAGACCACTATAATACTACTACTTACCACTGGAAGTGGTCTGCATGTACAGTATTACATTATGTCATATTTGTGTCAATCTGCCTAGAAAGTCTGTATATGAAGCATTTTAATGATATTAAACTTTTTTGCAGTATACAGTGGCTTCCTCTGTATTTTGTGATATTTAGGATGGAAGTATTACTGTTGTCTCTATTCATAGTATTTGATCACAGACATCTTGGTCATAAACAACAGGTGAATAAAATCAAACAGCAGCTGATTATTAATGACAGTTACAGCCATGAGCTGTGGCTCTGTGACATATTATTGTTTGGCAAAAAACATCATGAGAATACTATGAACAGCCTGTTACATCTGTGGGACTAGCTTGCTTAAAACCTTGCTAAGCAGTTAGTTAACAGTAATGCCACATTGTACAGACTATTGAAATTGTCTCAATGGCAGAAAACATGTCAGACGTACATCACCTGGAGATTCAGTGAGGCAGTTGTACATGTCAGGACATGATACCTCTGGACATTACGTGGGGTTGTTGGTCCACTTTGACGGACAGAGGCTGAAAGGACACTTACCAACCCCTCTTTCCTTCATTTTTTCAATGTAAAGATGCTGATCATTGATCGACAAAGACATTATATAAGAGTTAGATCGGCTGGCCATTGGCGTGTGACCTTCTAATATTCAAAAGAACTGCGGTATTCTCAGTGCTTTAAATGAAAAAAAAAAAAGAGCTGGTACTCCCCTATTTCACCTGTTAGCATGTGAATTGGGTGGCCGGTTATCAGCAAATCATCAAGTCTTAGTCCGCGTTCTGAATTTTTACAGTTAATAAAAGATACTAGACGATAATGCTGATTTTCAAGAAATTAATTTATTTAAAAACATTCCTACTTTGAGCCTTGGTATTTGAATATATTTATTTGACTGTCTAAGAGCAGTGTCATTATCAGAATCAATTCCAGTTCACGTTCCCATTCCAACATTATTGTCTTTTTTTTTTTCTTTTAATATTTCTTTGCTCTTCCCTGTTCATCCTACAATGCTGTGACTCGCTCTGAAACGCAGCCGGTGGGCGTTGACGGATGACACAGCAAAAAGCAAATGCGCAGCCATTCTGGGCCGTACACATGACACCTTAATCCTAGTGTTAGCGCGTGGATGCAGCGTCAATGAGACATTCCACTCCCACGAGAACAAAAAATTAAGCATCATGTAGTCCGTGAGAGAAGAGAAACGTTAGAGTCATATATTGCAACCTAATGCAATGAATCGCCCAGAGACACGATATGGACAGGGTACTGGGAGCTGGTGAGAGGTCCCGGTACGTTAGAGGGTAAAAACTAGAAGTGAGGTTACTGCGTACTGGTGCGTACCAGCCCACTCAAAGCACTGGGTATTCTTACTTAAGGGGATTAAATTCACAGCGCCGGATATTTTGAATTTACTGTCAGTCAATGAGGGGGGCTTGTTTTCACCCGAACAAGGGCGTGGCCAGAAAGTGTTTCTCTTATGTATGCTACGTTTCCATGGAGACCAATCAGCCATATTTTGTTTTAAAATGACTTTATCAAACTAAATGTCCCAAAGACCAGAATGAAGCCTCAGACTAAAAAAAAAACATCAGAAGTGGTGGCTCACCGTTGGCGCTGCGGCTCTGTCGTCTCTGGATGCGAACCTCGGCGATGGCGCCGATGATGCTGCTGTTGGCGCTTCTCTTGCTGACCAGATCCATGATGTGGTCTGTGATCTCCTTGACGAAGGTCACACCTCTCCTCTCGTCGTCTGTCGACTGAAATATTCAGCAGAAAAGCTCTGTTATCATCTTGCTGTGACTTTTTTATTGTGTGAAAACACTCATTTTCATGCACAAAGGTTTCTGAGAGATTTTTCAAAAGCAAAATCATCTGGCGCATGTGATGCTGTTGAGTTTTCTGGGTACAGGAGAAGCAGTTTGAAACAGTTTGTTCACATTTCACACTTTAACTTTGTTGCTCCTTTTCCATTTATGATTCCAGACTTCAGGTATCATCATGTTCTGACGGTAGACTGCAGAGTTTGATTCGAGACAGTCAGAAGCCTTTAACAAGAAACAGATTGATTTTCAGAGCAGACGTGACTCACGATGGCTACGTGGATCTCGTTGTTGGCGCTGAGTGACGGCTCGCAGGTCATGGACACGGATGAGACGGAGGACAGATTCCTGACGGCGTAGAGGCTCCTGAGCTCACGGCAGACCTGCTCCACCGTCACACCCTGTAACACCACACCAGAGGAACTACATCAGCAACTACAGCAGCATGGAGGCATCAAATACTCTGATGGAGGAAGCATGCAGATGCTTTACTGCAGCTGAAGTACTAATACCACACTGTAAAAATACGAAGCATTAAAAGAGAAAGTAAAAAGACTTAAAGTGGAGATGAAACATGGGACAGAATGAATGTAGTTTGATATTTACCTAAGACAAATATGGCACTGAATTCAAATTTCTTTTTGATCTACTTTTGCTAGAAAACCAGACAGTAATTCACTCTTTCGCCAATGGAGCTCAGCCATCTTTACACAAGCTAAGCGGTGACGTCACTGGTGTGGTTCTGGTTCTGCTTGTGGGGAGGACATACGTTACATCACCGGTGCAGGTGAACCTTCTAGCTGTTGTGACGGATGAATTGGAGTTTAG
>JAQFJA010000020.1:935066-946630 GCA_029874485.1 Naso brachycentron
ATATCTAAGACATTTTATCGAAGGGAACGATGTTTTAGCGTTACTTCCGACGGAAGCGCATAACATACGTAATGACCGAGCAGTAGCGATGGATCGAAGTTGAAAATATCCCGCCCACCACGATGCAAACGTTTCTCGATGGAGAGTGGCCAGACGCTTCTCACATAGTGAAACAATGTGGAAGCGGATGGTTAACCAGGCTACACCAATGTGTGACACTCCAAACAATGTAAGAACATCCAACTCGAAGAACATCATCTGTTTTAGACACATTTGCTTTTCTTACTGAGAAGAATAGCAGCAGATTTCAACATGAATCTAAAAGCCGAATCAGGATAAATCAAAACTAACAAAAGTCAACGTGGCGTGTACATCTGTAAAATGCTCATGGATTGTCCTTAGTGACTCCACACAGAGCGTCATGTCTCCAGCGTCCCGCAGAGCTGTTTACCACAACGCCACATAACTGTCACTAAAGCAGAACCGAGCTAACGTGCTACAGCCTGGACTGAAAACTCTGAACAACTCTTGCAATACCCTTGCATCATGTCTCTGGCTGAAACTTGATCTGGGCGTCGGGCTGATGCCTCCTGACCCTGGAGGAAAAATAAACTGGTTGCCCACCAAACACAGTGGGTGGCACCTCAAAACATTTTAGCAGCTAATAAGATTTTGAGACGAGAGCAGGAAGGAGAAGCTGACAGTTGGTATCCCGCCAACATGGACCAGCGTTCATCTGAGGGCCGCTGGTGATTTCCCATCACTCCCCTCACTTCGCTTGTTTGATGGAGGAGGTGGAACTGCTTTCTCTGGCTGCAGGCTCAGTGTGGGAACATAGTTTGTGAGCGTGCAGCGTCGGGCGACATGTGAAGGCAGGTCCAGGCAGGGAGGAGGGAGCTGGAGAACTCAGTCACACCGAAACACTCGCTCGGTTGATGTGACGCCTCAATGACAACATGACAAGACTGACTCTTATTTTCTGTTTCAAACAAGTGAAAACCATCAGTGTGGTTGGTTTAATTAACAATCTGCCTCTGCTAACAAACTTATTAGAATTAAAACTGACTGAAATAATTTTTGTGTGCAGATTTTTGTTCTTCACAACAGAAAGTTTTCTGTTCAAACAGAAAACAAAAGCTCCTTGATACATGGAGACAACTTTGCAAACAGTCTCATATGGATTTCCTTCAATTCAGGCAGCCTTTGGTTTGATTTCAGTTCTATTGGAAATCAACCTGCCGCGACTTGAGAGATCATCTTTCACAGTATCATTCAATCACTTAATGTCGACACAAATAACCTGATGCATCACTGAGCAAACGAAAGGAAACGTCAGCTGCTTTATGTGGGAACCAAAGTGAGGAGGAGAGGATTGGAAGTAATGACAGAGCGACAGGAGGTTTCTGTCATCATGAGTCCCGTTTGGTCAATGAGCTGAGCCACACGTGGACTCCTCTGAGCTTGGCAGCTGTCAGTCACCTTTACTTTCTCTCCACCATTCTTTTCTTTGTCCAACACGAGACAGGAAACGTCCAGAGATGATGGACAGATGGACAGATGTGTGGCTGCTGTCATGCTGACAGAGATGAAACTCCTCCATCCTGAGTTACTCCTGCTCAATATTTAAGACCCCATGAAAATAAAAATCGATTTTTAGGTTTTTTAATCAGATATGTGTTGCTCTTATCCGTGTCTATAGGACAATATATGGCCCGACAATGACCAAAAAGAAGTTTTGCAGTTTTGATTAATTTTATTTTACAGTTGAGCATTACCTGGAAAACGCTTTAAAAATACTGATGACTCATCCTGCACTCAGGTGCATATATTTATTTTTCCTCCAATGAAATTCTTTCTCAAATAACCATAACAACCAAACCTTAAAGTCTATCAGTGATCCAAGGTTACCACAACTGCACGACATAAGAGAAGAAATGACGGCCCAACGTAATATGTGTAATAATTTCATGTTTGTGGTCATGCGCTGCTCAGAACTCCCTGTTTGACTCACAGTGACACGAGTGTTGGTGATGCTGGTGAGCTGCATCGCTAATTTTGCTCCGGTTGCTGTTTTACAGTCACCAAACCACCTTCACCACCGTCTGACTCACCGTGAATACGATGCACCACAAACACCCCTTCTCCCGCCCCTGCGCCCCCCAGTGTTGATCCATAAACCCCAGCTGCAGCCGTCATCGTTACCATGGTGTTGTGCTGACACAAACCAAAGAAAACGGCAGGAAAGAAAGAAAAACTGAAAGGATAAGAGGGAGATCATTTTAGAAACACAAGTTGCATCAAGCATAAAACTTGTGAGAAAGAAGAGAGGAGGAGGACGGATGAGTCTGGAGAGAAATGTTTCGTGTCGGGAACAACATTACACATGACGAGCGGCCGCCTCAGCTCCAACAGACACGACTGACGCACACAGAGAGGCTGTTTGGGTCGATGCTGCCGGTTCAGACTGAGACACAAACAAAGAGAACAACAATGGAAACCCCATCCTGCCCGACAACCACGACGACTCTGTCTAACATGTCCGTTACCAGGTCAACAGCAGGAATGTCCTGCAGCCAGCCGAGCAGAGTGCCTTAATGGTGCCACACTGAAGGTCGGCAGAGATAAACAGACAGAGGTGAAGGAGAGAAAGAAGAAGAAACACCTGGCGTTCTCAGAGAGGTTGTCCTCATTTGAAGCTTCAGGCAGGAAACCACAGCAGCCTCAGATCCACCTTGAAGTCGATCACAGTGAGAAACCAAGCAGGTGGAATCTGCTGCTCACTCTCACTGAGACAATAATTATAAGATTCTGAGGAACTCATGATTCATGATTCTGTTCCGTCGAAACGATGGACATGTACAGACGGATTCAAATCAATGTGACTAACGTAAAATCACTGCAGCTGCACAGCCAAAGCCTGAAAACAGTTTTAACATCGAAATAAATGTGATGAAGCGATGAAGCTGCTGAACTGCTGCTTCCTGAATTCACACATCTGTCTCCTGCATTCCCAAATATCTGCAGTCATACGAGCTTCCTGCTGCTGTTTCTCTGCTGAGGGCAGCTGCTAACAGACACCATCATGTGACCAAAGCCAGAGCTTCTTTCACATCCAGTTGCCCGTCAGCACTGATCACCTGCTTAAAGAAGCATCAGAAACTGAAGCAAACCTCCTCCCACGCAACACGACACCTCTCTGAACTCACCGGCCAGGCGAAGCTGAACGGCAGCACGATGCTGGCTCTGTCGCTCTTGCTGTTGTGTAAAGAAAACGTATTCCCACCGAGCACAGGCGTGGAGGCGGTGCCGAAGCTGCAGGGCCCGGCAGAGGAAACCTTCAGCTGGTACTCCTTCAGACACACTCGGAAGTAGGTATCACATTCGTCCGCCGTGCACTGGTGATCCACTGGGTCTCGCGCCCCGTCACAGCAGGCGCCGGTCTGCAGCTGCCCGTTCACATTCTGCATCGACAAAACCTGGAGCTCAAAGTGTCCTGAAGCCAAAGAAACCTGCAGAGAGAGTCGACAGGTGAGTTCACAGCAGGTGGATGAACAAGATTCAGCAAGAGTTCACAGACTACAGGACAAATTATTACTCCGACGCATCAGGCGTAAACGTGAACCTGTGACGGTTCTGCTGCAGGTCTCAAGCCTGCGTGTGACCGCTCACTGCCGGACGTCATGCACGTCAGGCAGGTCCAAAGATTTCTGCTGCAGATGTGTTCAACTTTATGACACAATTTTACCTTCAAACACCAAAAGAATCATGATTTTCCTCAGATAAATTTAAAGAATGAAAAAAGAATCAGGTGATGAAACGCACCTTTATCATTTGAACTCTGATTTTTTTGATGAAGACAAAGCAGCAGACGGATATGTCTCTACGCTGCGTTCATGTGGTGTCAGAATAATCGGAATAACAAGTTTCCCACTGGGAAAATTCACATGAACATCCTCTCATGTAGGAAAAACAACTCAGAGATAATTCTGTTACACAAGTTGCCGACTTTACATCATAAATGCATAAACATGGCGAGTGAAAGTCAGTGTTTGTTCAATGGTAGGAAACTTTTTTATTAATTAGCACAGATCCATCGAGAATTCTTCTGTAGCGTTTTTGACACAATACACCAAATATCAACCTTACATAATTAATAGGATCTTTGGGAAACTTTGGGATCTCCTCACACTTTAAATAAAGTTTTGTAAGTTTGAACAAAGGTTGGACAAAATAACATGAATCTGTAAAGAGTGCACGCATGACAATAAAACTGAAACAACTGACAGATTCGTCAATGAGATGAAATCTACAACAGTTTTTATAGTCAATTAATAAATAATCTAACACTTTGTCAAATATTTGCAAATTCCAGCGTCTAAAATGTGACGACTGCAGCCTCTTCTCAAACTGAACTAACACCAACACAAACTAAAACTGCATGTTCTTTGTTTGAGGACCAAATATAAACGAGGAGGCGACAGTTTGGCTTCAGACAAGCAGGTGAAAAGAGGAGCTCAGTGGAGTCACAGAGTCGAGCTGCAGCAGGGATCCATCATGTTGTGAATCCTTCAGTGTTTCCTGCAGGAACTGATTCACCCGCAGAGAAAACTGATCACAGTAAAGCAAAAACATGATTCTGATTAAGTCCTGCAGAGCTCCGAGTCCACGTGACCCCAAGCTGCACCAACACAGATGGAGTTTACATCATTTGGAACAACAGTGTCTGATAATTAATTACATATGCACACGATCTGAGGATTTTAAAATTTCCTCATTAAAGTCTCAATTTAGAGTTTTGACTGTGGTGCAAAAGCAACATTTGGTTTGTAATTAAATCTGCTGTTTTAAGACCTTGAAGGCATTTTTTTCGCGCACAGTTCACCAGTTTGTAAAGAATTTTAAGAATTTTTAAAGTTTATTAATAATTAACTTAACGCATTCTGTGTTTTTTACAGTGTCACACAAAAGCTTTCTCAAACTCGGAAATCAAAAGTTCAGCAGTGATGATTTCTGATTTCCCTTGTGTTCACTTTGAGGAGCTTTTAGGACATCAGAAAAACTTTGCTCAGCTGTTTCTCCTCAGAAAAGTTCACTTTTAAAACACGTTTAAACTGAGCACGGACAGGAAGTTTCAGTTCATTTCAGGACTTGAAAACTTTCGTCAGACTGTGTGGAAGCAGCAGTGAGCGCTGATTTATGACACCACGGTTTAAAGCAGAAAATGAGAAACAGATTTATTCCGTGTTTGTCCGCATCCAGCTGCTGTTTAAATAAACTTCAAAAACGCAAACAGCTGCGGGAGTCTGGCGGAATGTTACCTGAATGCGGGCGGAGAGCAGCAGGAGCTGCAGGCTGAAGGCGGCGGGGAGGAGGGTCATGCCGGCGACGGACTGCTGCCTGGCGGCTGTCAGGGCTCAGTGATGGTCGGTGCGACCCTCCGCTCCGGCTTTATACTCCTCCGGATGGGACATGCACGGGCAGAGACAAGGTTGCAGCTTTTCTTTTTGAAATAAATGTCCACAGAGTGATGACAGAGCGGATCCGTCCTGCCTCCTTCCTGCTCCGGAACCTTTTGTCTGCTTTGTCTTATTTTCTTTTATGAGCTCCGTCTGAGCACCGCGGACACACTGACACACTGAAGCTGGAGCGCGGACGGCGCTTTGATCGACTCCGGCGGAGGCTGGATGATATCAACCGGCCGGGGGCGGGGTCTTGTGTGGACACGCCCATCGCTGCATATTAATGAGCAGCGGTTTGTTCTCAGTTCACGCGCAGGTGCAGAAGTGCCTTCACACAGAAGCTAAAACCTCCAAAACTGACATGAAGGAGTTTCACGTCTGAGCGCTAAAAAACAGAAAGTAGAGAGTAAACTTAAGTTCTGCTGAAGAAAACGGGTTAAATTATTACAATTCTGCGTTTGTTAATGACATTACTGACATTTTTCAGCATGTAATTATTAACTCTGTATGGTGGCCCTGACATGCCAACGAAACCAAAATCTTTTATTTTCATCTGACACATTTCATAATGTTTGTTTCACAATCCCATAGGTTTTATTTTGAATTTTAATTTTATTTTTACAAAATTTGAGTGTACTTTCGTAACACTTATACTATGTGGCTGTTGATAAGAATGTATGCATTTGTTGTGTTGGTTGAGAATTTCATATTTTGGCTACACTTTTGGGCTCTTTACAACAAAATTAATAAACAAACAATTAATTTATAAAACAAAGTGTGAAATTAAAACTTTACATTTCAAACAAATTACCAAAGCATTTGCATGGGAAAAAGATCCTGTTTTCATTTTTCTGGTTAATTGGTTTAATTTTGTTCTCTGTGTTGTGATTTAAGCTAATTTCAGTCTATGTGTAACTTATCTATTTATGTGTATGTCACTCAAATAAGGAATTTATTTCAGTTCTCAGAGTAAACTGAACAACTTTCATAATAAAAGACCTCAGTATAACAAGTTATCCACAGATTCCTGTAGGTACTGTCAAAATAACCACCTGATGATGTCACATCACTGCCACCTTCATCACTAACAATGACAACATCACCATCATTGCAGTTTTAAAGTCACGCACTTTTGCAAAGTTTCTATTTTTAATCTCACATTATTCACTTTTATTTCTTTAAATCTTCATTTTACATATTTTTACATCAGATATATTTTTAATTTTATATTTACATCTTTTTATGTAACATAATAATAACATAACATAATTCAGCAGAACAGTGACATCACTGAATGTAATGAAGGTGATAGACATGAAAAATAGGCTGTTTTGACAAATGCAACACATTGCACAATATAAAACACAAGAATATGATAGAAGATTCTGTAAGTCACAAGCAAAATATTGTGCTGAATGTGGGGTGTGGAGGAATGAAAGGAGGCGTTGGAGGAGGGGCTGAGGAGGGGGAGGGGGCTGATGTGTCTTCATGAAATAGAGCCTGAGCGACAGAACAAAGGTGCCTCCTCTTTATTCTCAAATTAGAGCAGCTGGGCTCTTTTCCCTCGAGGAGCCCCATGAATAGATTATTGGACTGCTATCACTGAAAGAGAGACAAAACACTCCCAAAAGATCCCGCCTCCCTCACCCCTCCTCACCCTCACCACCAGACCCGCCCCCTACCCCCTCCCACTGCTTTGATGATCAGACACTGACCTCCTGAAATCCCAGGTTTGAGGTCAACTCAGACCTCTAGTCTACAGAGATGATGATGTTTTTAGTGAAATGACCCATTTTTGTAATCAAGGTTGTGCTTTCATGGTTGCAGGTGGATGCACATTTTTTTTTTAAAAATCAAAAATCATGTTTCCTCTCTGCTGACTTGAACTAAATAGTGAAAATACCTTGAGGGGGGCCCTGGTCGCTCAGTTGGTAGAGTGGGAGCCCTGTGTACAGAGACTGTGTCCTTGCTGCAGCAACCACAGGTTTGATTTCCTCCTGTGGCTCTTTGCTGCATGCCCCCAAAAAATCTCTAAAAAGTGAAAATACAAAAAAAAAAACTTTACACAAACCAGTTTTGTAAAAAAAAAAAAAAAAATGGAAGCAGAATCCATAAACCTGCAACCAATGAAAGTACTGGTTTGAAACATTATGGCAACCATTGTTATACTAGCACATTAGCACATAGTATAAGAATGTTTTTATTTGTCTGTGGTGCTGTTTACACTGTGCAAATTTTTACATCAAAGAATAAAATTTGTTGGTTCTGTCTTTCATTTACACAACAACCGCCTGCCTGCAAACTTTTGAAACTGGGTTCTAGAGTGCAATCTTTTGAAAACGTAACCTTCTTTCCAGCTGTATAAACTGGCAAAACAGAAAGCCTGTAAAAACGGTGACTACGCTAATGCTAATGCTAGCGCAAGTCAATGCATTCTACAGTTGCCACTACCAAAGTCTGATTAAACACTCCACAGTGCACTGAAAGCAAGTCGAATATGACGACAGTCTATTGAGGTGAATTTAAGTGTTCCTAGCATAATTTTAGAAGTCAATCTGCAGTTGAATTTCTTTAATTTTTGGCAGTTTAGGGCTTAACAGCACCAGGACATAAACAAACTTACACTGCACTCTACCAGCCTGGCATACTGATGACAGCGCTTTGTTTTAAAAATGCAAAGGACAGACCTTTCCATTCTTAGTCTCGCCTAAACGTGGCCTTGATCTCGATCTGCAACTGCAGGAGAATTGTGCATTTTGGGACTAAACCAGCCCCTGTAGCCAGCTAGCTGTGCATTATGGGCTTAGGATGACTTTCCAAACAAACTGCGGTTTGACACAAACATGAATCGAGGGCTGACCTAGAACAGCGACGAAATACACCACCTACTTGATTTTTCGGCAGATGATCATAAAGCCTACCAACTAGAAAAACATACAAATCGTGAAGTGTTCAAAATGTTCAGCGAACGGCTAAAGGAGAGGGAATCTGACCAGTGTGATTTCTGACCAATGAAGGGAACGACAGCTCCCACGTAACTTTTTTAAATTCTTTTTGGTTCGCTTGAAATTTTGCCTGTGTGAAACCAAACTGATCAAAGGGAAAATGCAAATGAGTCACAACTCATCTGCTGATTCAGAGCTGAAATGAGCTGAACTGCAGATATGAAAACATTGTAAAACAGCCTCAAGAAGAACCCACCAGCTGGACTTCCAGTTTTCTCTTTATCCTCAGAGCTCCAAACTGTGGATCCCAAACATGTTTGTTTTCTTCCACACAGGAACTTTTGACCAAGAAAATCTGGTTTCATTATGTGGTGAACAGCAGATAAAGAGCAGACAAATGTTCATTACATCAAGAATTATTTCAACTTCACACACACACACACACAAACCCAAAACCCACAATTGGTTTCAAAAATGAGGGATTAAATTTAAAAGAATTAAACCTCCAGAACTAGAAACATTTCTTTGATTCTTCTTCTGTGGTTGTTTTTGTAATAGTGGTAACTGTTGCAGATTAAGCATGTGTTGTGACCTTTGACCCTGGATGTTTCTCTGCCATATCCCTCCACATGTTTCTTTGGATAAGAGCGTAGCTGTGTATGAAAGTAAACCCATGTTACGAGGGTGGAGGTGCGTCCTGTGAATGAATAACCAGCTCTGCTCGTCGATCTGTGGGAAAAACTTCCCTCTTTCTGTCCTCCTCTGTCTGTGACCTCGAGGTCGACAGCGTGTTTCGAAACAAACTCATCGCTGAAACCTCAACGCAGCCACAGAGGTTATTCATCGGCCAACAGCTTCTCAACTTCTTCACCAAAATGACTCGTCGTAACCACAACGAGCTGAAAACAAAGTTGCCGGAAAACAAAGTTTGTCAAGCGAAGACTTCAGTTTACTCCTCTTTAAATTATTCTTTGTTTGGGTTAGAGGTTAACACTAACACTGTGATCTAAATCAAGGAATCAGTTCTTGTCTACTTTATGAACTCTGTGTGCCTCAAACTAAGACACTAACAAAAATATCTGTCAGTGGGATTAAAACCATTAACCTGACGTCAGGTCAGCAGTCAAACCTTCCTCTGTGCTGCAGCCTGAAGCGTCTTCCTCTGCCCTCTGTTTGCTGACAGATGCCTCTCTGCCCTCAGTTTGTTTGAGGGAAATGTAATTAGATGAAGCTGCTCTTTGCTTTGTCAAATGAAGCCGCTCGGTAAACAGCAGCAGCACTTGATGCACTGATGTTAATGTGACGTGAGTTCAAACCAGCCTGAGCTTCAGAATAAGCCTATTTCTGCCAAGGAGACTCAGAAGCTTTGATGTCAGGGAGGACATTTTAACAGCTGTGTACAAATCACTCATTAAATCTCTACTCACTTTCAACATCACTTCTTGCTTCAACTTCATCACTGCCAAAAACAAATCAAAACTCTTCCGGATCAATAAAATGACCGGCAAAACCATAACTCAGCTATCAGTAATCTGTACTCACACAGTTGAAGGGAAAGCCATCCTTATCACAGAAGATCCCACAAGGCTTTCCAGCTCCCTCCATCAGGCCGCCACCAAAAAGTCCCCCTGGCTAACAAACAAACTTATTGAAACTCCTTTCTTCCGACTGCCATAAATATTGTAAACAAACAATAAGCAGCTAATAAAACTCTGTTACTTGCAATATGTCACTTTAAACTAGGACCCAACCGGTATATCGGTTGGCAGATATTATCAGCTCATATCGGGCTGTCACAGATATAGCGGTATCAGCATATGGTTCACCAATGTACGCTGATATTAAAACTGTTTTTAAGGCTGGAAAAAATGCTTGGACAAGTGATTTAAAAATTGTGTAATGATGTAATTTGTGGCTCGTTATTAACTAAAAGTGAAGAGTTTACTCTTCAGTGCACTTAAGTTTGTAATAACATTTGTTAAGATGTAAGATATCCTGCCTCCATTACATAACTTTGTCCCAAGTACTTCATTACCACATTCAGCCAATATTATATATGTCCAAAACCAGCCGATATATATCAAGTATTGCTGTTTTCTTACTCACAGTTATTGGTATTGGCATTGGCCCAAAAAAATCCCATATTAGTTGGGTTCTACTTTACACACGTGTATTTATTTTATGCTACGCTTTTCTACTCAATGCTGGTTATATCATTTGTTTTTGTTCTGTTTTATGGTTATATTTGAGGTTGTTCTGTTTGCTGCGTGCTGAACCACGTAAATAGATGATTTTCTGTATCAACAGACAATAAAGTTTTCTAAATCTGAATCTGAATCTGAATTAATCTGCAGACAAACTTCACAGCAGAGTGAAGACTGAAGTCTGGAAACGACTGAATAAAGATTCTGATAGTTTCACAGGATGTATCTGTGTGACATGAAGTGTAACTGAGAGCAGGAATCTGAATTTAAATATAATTTTTGTCATTTGGAAAATACATTGTGAGTTATGAGCATGTCACCGTGATTAGAGCACAGAAGTTTTTTCTCTTCATCAGTATTTTTAACTTTTGAACCAATTTGAACCAATTTGAAATGCACACTATGCCAAATCTGCCACTAGAGGGCTCTCTATCAAAACAATGCAAACTAAAGATGTAGTTTGATGACATCATGAAGTAGTGTGGGATCATGGGATTTGTTTATTTCGTTGTTGATGAAAATACATGTGAAAGACTCAAGCAGAAAAATCAGACGAGTTAATGTGTTAAAGTTGGATTCACGATACATTCAGTCACGTTTGCCGACTTCCCTCCTCACTCTGTAAAAGGTAGCAGAGGTGGGAGTACGAAGTATAAAACTTTGTTACTGTACTTAAGTAGATTTCTCAGGTATCTGTACTTTACTTGAATATTTATTTTTCTGACAGCTTTTGACTTTTCCTCACTACATTTGAACCCAAATATGTGAACTTTCTAAGCGTTACATTTTCCAAACAGGCTCGTTACTTTAGTTTGAATGCTTTTGCCTTTTTGGGCTTTACTAAGCAAAAATGTCGCTGTTCGACACTGTGGAAATGAGACTCAGCAATCAACTCATTTTCTGCTGCGTTTAGATTTAGATTCTACCTTTAAGTTTAATAGTCTTTGCATTACATT
>JAQFJA010000020.1:958276-969532 GCA_029874485.1 Naso brachycentron
AAATTCCTCCTACCTAAAACTGCGTGATGCTCTCCCTGAGACAATTGTAACGATACCCACAACCAGGGCAAATTTGACCTGTTTCACAAGTAAAAAAGTAAGTAAGGGACAATGTCAAGTGAGCTGGTCATTACTGCAAAAAGAACGATGACAGGGCGATGCTGTAAGTGTTGCATCAGCCTGAAGAGGTTCTTTTCACAATAATGACTGGCTCACTGGACATGATCTCACTTATTACATGGCTATTTAGTAAACAAATCAATAATACAACACAAAATATGGAGAAAAAAATTATTTTATTGATTTACAAATGATTTTATATCTTCTGCTAATAAAACAGTCCTACAGTTGGAACTGTTTGCAAAGCAACGTAGTGTTAATGTTAGCTGTTTCCTGTTTTGGATCCGGACCGTGGTTTGGGAACAGGGCTGAGACTCCACCCTGGTTTTGAAAAGATGCGGTCTTAATTTACCAACAACTTAACTCTCTTAAAGAAGCCATGCTTCTCTTGCAGCAGTCGGCCACAGGCTTTGTCTTCAAAAGAATAAACTCCCAAACCAGCAGACGTGCCTGAAACAGTGGCATTGATTAATGCACTGAAAACATGCCATTCTCAGCCTGTTGCTTCATCTGTCCAAAAAGCACAATGAAGAGCTGATGGACACACAGACAGTGGACTTCTTTACGCGGATATGACAGGACTTGAACTTCCGAAGCCCATGGATGAGCCAGGTTTGAACAGCATCCCTTACAACAGTATGTTATTCATGGCAACGATCTGTTATGCAGAAATAACAGACCTTAGAATGCTGTGACTGACCAATCAGAGTCGAGTATTCAACAAAGCATGTAATGAGTAAATATAACTTCTGTCCACAGGGAACATGTGAAACATGGCAATGACTTGGGCGTTTAATCAAGGAAACAGCAGCCAATTTTTTGTTGGCTATTATAGCCACGGATGTCGGAGTGCTGGCCGATATCCGATAATTAATTTTAAAGCCAATATTGGCCCATACTAATAACGTACCAATAATGTTGTGCATCCCTAACAGAATCTATACAGTAGCCTGTAAATGTTAACATGTGGTTTTAAATAAGCAGCTGTGAGGTGGGGGACTTGTTCTTCTGCTCGTGAAACAGTGAGTCCAGAAAAAACTTGTTGTTTGTCATAGAATACCGTGAACAAACATCCCACTTTATCAGCTGCAGAGTTTCACACAGAGTTTTAAGGTCCAGCTGCAAACAGAGAACCAAATTTATGATTAGTGAAGGGAAACGAGGGGTTTCCCGTCACTCTGTAAATGTCCAGTAATGTCTCTTACACTCAGTGCTGCCAAAAACTGAACATTCACTCACATGTTATAATGACACACCCAGTTTCTGTACACTCCTGTTAAAAGTGAAGAACCGTGTTACAGTCTGGAAAGGCAACTGTAGCCAAGAAGACAGAAGAGATACGTTGTGTTTCTTCTAGGCTGACCTGCTGCAGTTAAAATGTCATCTCTCAGTGGTTCACAGCCGCAATCACTGCTGCAGGTCAGGAGGTTCATTCACTGCAGGCCCAAGCGTTCACTCACAGAAAAACCTCCAACCAAACAGCTGATGTTAGTGCCAGTTTGCAGCTAAAAAGAAACTCGTCCTTGGCTTGAGCCTCCTCCCTCAGTGGTACCTGCTGGACTGTAAACGTGACAGTTTTATGCACTGAGGAGAGAGTTCAGGCTCTCCAAAAACTGAGTTTTCCACTTTACATCTCCACTGTTGAGAAGCCGACATAGAAAATATGAGTGTCTTCCTTTGCAGTTGACTCTTCAGCCAGAGAGAGTTTGTCAAATAAATTACATCCTGTCTTTTCTAAACAAGTTTCCACAGCTAACTCAGCTTGTCCCTCTGTTGGTACATGAGTTTCTGATGACACCTGTCCAGGTGCTTCCTGCCTCTTTCTATCATTTCTTATGTTCCTGTCTGACAACCGAAACACAATCTGCATCAGCAGAAATTGAAGAAGACATCAAAATCCCTGCTTGCTCTCTTGGACTGAGAAGTGGCTTCTGGGAAATGTGGTGCAGACGTGACCTCTGCCTCTCGGCTGCATGTGTTTTTAATTTCAACACTTTTCTCTTTGACTGATCCTCTGCTTGTTTTCCACATTGTGCTCCAGAGCAAGACGCTCACACGAGGTTTCAGCGCTCTAATAAACGGTTACAGTTTTTCCCTTGTTTATGGAGTCGTGAACAATTATGGCTAATTTTAAAATAAAAGATTTTTTTAGACACTCTCATTGGAGACAAGAGGATGGTCTCATCCTCTCATGACCCAGAACACAGACCGTCAAGTGCATCTTTTTTTTCATCACGCAGCCGTCACAGAGCAACATGAGAGTTCATGTAGAGTCTGTTTGTCTTCCAATGAATAAACCCCCCCTACATTCACCTCGTCTTTGACTCTGTCTTTCTGTTGTGTCTGCAGCTTGTGTTCAGACACGAGTGCTGAGAGGGAATCAGTAAAGCTGTCTCTGGAGGCTGAGGCCACGTTTACACAGGAGCAGCCCCGCTGAAAACAGAGAGGTTTTACCCTTGCTTTTTCAAAATATGTACGTGTTTACACAAACAACCGAAAGTGCTGTAGTATGCATGCCAGGCCAGTAGTTGGTGATGTAAGTTTGTAGTGATATGCTGTCGGAGCTGCCGAAGTTGCTTACTTTCTGTTGTTGCTAATTCCAAGCAGCCACAAATTTAAGAAATTCAGTCGTAGATTGACTTCTAAATTATGCTACAAATGCTTAAATTCCCCTTAATAGACTGTTGTCATCTTCGACTTGCTTTCGATGCACTGTGGAGTGTTTAATCAGAGTTTGGTAGTGGCTAAAGCGGAATGCATTGACTAAGGCTAGCATTAGCGTTAGCATTAGCATCATGACCGCATTCACAGGCACTCTGCCTGCCAATTTAGACAGCTGGAAAGAAGGTTGCAAAAGATTACACTCTGTTTCCCAGTTTCAAACGTTTGTGGTTTTAGGGGCGCCAGCACGCTGTTGTCATGTAAAAAGAAAGCTGAACTGCAACAGAGGTGTTTTGTTTGATGTGAAAACTTGCGCCATGTAAACTGCCTCCAAAAGTCAGATGAAGCTCAGTGAAGACAGGAGGAGCTGCAGATTCATTTAAGGTTCATCACCTCCAGAGACGGCAGTATATTGCTAAACTCTCTTTGTCACAAAGATATCGATTATAGTCAATTAAAAGAACATTGAGTGTTGGTGTGAAATGAGTAAATATTATAAAGAAGTTTGAAAATGATGTTGGTTGATTTCACTGGATTTCTATATGATGTTTCACAGTTTACCAGTGTGGCTCCGTTCATTCTCACATTAAATCTGTTAAATTCATGAGTCCCGGCTCACACGGCACTAACAGGGATTAAACCAGCAGCTTTTCACAGTGTCGACACCGCTGGCATTTAGTCTGTTTTCATAGTTCCTCTGCATTCAGACCTCCTCCAGCCTGCATGTGCCTGGCTGCCTGCCTCTCCATTCAGCCCTCCTCTCATTAATTGTAGCAGTCTGGTGAAAAGGCAGCTCATAATCTGGGGAACAATGGCCGACAAACGGAGCAGGGAGCCAGTTCATTCTGCCAGCTGCACAGTACTCGGCTTTTCAACCATCAGCTCCTCTTATGGAGTGCTGAAGGACTCACATTGCCGTCGCTCTGCATTGTTTCCCCTCCCTTCTCCCAAAGAAAACAGTCACTAAAGTCTCATTTGTTGCCACTTCTCCATGGCGGGCGTGGCGCTCCATGGAGCCCTTGTGTGTCCATAAAAGGATTATGAGGGCTTAATTGAGTGTGCTAATTGATGGGACAGTGAAAGGGGCTGAATGGAGCTGAGGGGCAGATGTGGTGTGAAACCCCTGGCTCTTCTAAAGAATATAAATCAGCAGCAGAGAGATCTATTCCCCGCTCTCTATAACACTCAATTATCCCTTTCACACGGCGAGCAGGGGGCAGAGCGAACAGATGGTTTCCACGCTGAGAGCTGTATGGAGGCCATCACTGCCTCTGCGGGCAGCTTTTCTTCAGGAGCGATGGGCTTTTTATTGGCTATTCATGACGCACAGGGTGTCAGCGGGAACAATGGACAACCAGAGCGGTTGGAATCGGAAAGAGAGCAGAGGTTCGGGTATGTTTCGAACGTTTGTCACGCTTGAAACTGAAGAGAACGGAGAATGAAAACTATGGAGGGCGTGTTCACCTGGGGAGGAAGAGGAGGAGGCGAAGAGTCTGCACACAGTCTGTCGATGACCATTTCAAGTCGACAACAATGCCGTCCAGAAAAACTGCTTCACCTGACAGAAAGTTTGTGCCTGATCCAAAGATGCTTCATGTTCATGAGTCAAAACATTGTTCACCAAATTATGTACTGCATACTGTATGCACAACATACTGCGCATACTGCATACTAGAGGAATGATCAATCTGCTATCTGTTCACGCTGCAGTACACAGGCAGGTTACCCAGAATGCATTTCTCACCTTTCTTGTTTTTATCAACAAATGCCTGGCTGGGTTTTGGTTGTGACATTGCACTGCATTGCATTGTGGGAAACAATAGGTGAGGTAGACTGGTCAGATGCATATTGGGGATTTCCTCTGATCAGGATACATTCAGTGAATTTTTTAGCATACTTTAGACTTTGCTTGTGTTTACATACAGCATACTCCATACTACTTTTTGTACAAACCAGTGCCTACTGCCAATATAGTATGAGGATTCAAAAACAGCCAGTTTTAAGCCAGTCTGCCAGTCTGAGTGCGCAGATGAAAGCTCACTCCTGATTGGCTGGTGATTTTACCTGCGACTATCTGTACGATTTGTCGTTACAAGTTTGTCGTCTCCAGAAGTTTTTTTTCCCTTTTAAGTTCGTCACAAAGTCTTCATCTTGAACACTGACCTAATGACTCATTTTACACTGAAGCTCATTAAAAGTTCAGAGTTCAAAGTGAAAATGTGTCAATACATTGACATTCATGTTAAATTTGGTTGCTCATTTTTGATAAAAGTCAGTCTGAGTTTCTAATTTTTCTGCTGATTTTTAAATAAAGTTTAATTCACTTACAGTGTGTTTATGATAGTGTTGAACTTAAATCTTATCAATATTGTTTTTCATTTTATTTCATATTCTGGAAAAAACTAAACATTCAAATGAAACAATGCTGTTTTATAATCAAAATGTGTGTATGCAGATTTTATTCATTTACAAAATGATTTCAGAATTGATACAGAATTGTTTTTTAACAGTAGTAATGCATTTTATGTGAGCAGTAAGGAGTCAAATTTTTAACTGCAAAACATATATTGACAAAATGAACAAAAATGAAAAAAAAAAACAAGTTTCCCTCAAATGTATATGGGATTTAAAAAATGTTTTCTCTAAAGATTCTTAACTAAACTGTTTTTAATCGTTTTGTCTGCCGTGCTTTATTTTTCAGGTAAAATGTTTAATGAAGCAAAATGTCAGAATGTACACTAAAAAATTATATTTTTACACATTAAAACTCACAAACTATAAAATGTAAAAGTTGAACCTTCACACTTCTAAGAAATATTTAAAAAGTCCAGACTGAAAAATTGGATTGAGACTCTCTTTGTGTATTTTTCTATTATCATGTGAATGACAGAAACTTACTGAAAATCATACAAGAAGCTCCTAAAGACACACACACAGACGCACACGCAGAAACACTAAAGAGTCTTTTCAAACTTTTTAACAGCAGTGACACAATGGAGGAGTTTGGGGGTGATAAACGGGCTCGGGGGAGTCTGGGGGGTGAATGGATCGTTATCAGCTCATGAATATAAGACCCTGTATTATAGCCCCCCGTGTGTGGCCCCCACCTTGTCCTCCATTGTCGCACAGAGGGGATTGTGAGCGGGCAGCACTCAGGATGAATGCCACCTGTCAGAGAGTGTGAAGCCTCGTTAGACACCACTAACTGACTTTAGGACATTGGGGCCTCGAGACAAGGAAAAGAAGCAGAAGATGATGAAACAGCAACAAATTACACTTTGGATTCATTTCCAACAGTTTGTTCTGTGTCATTTTTATTATCTCATTGTTTTCACTTTTGCGTCTTCCCTCTATATAATGACGTAAAAATAGAACTTTATTTAAAAGCAACAGTTTGAACATTTGACAGTAGTTTCTAGGAAATTAACAGATGTTGCACATCTGCTCCGCTTTAGACTTGACCGATCAGAGTAAACCTGCAGGCTGAACATTTATCAGCTGACCTGCACACAGAAAAGAACTCAGTGGTCGATGTTTACTTCACTGTTTTTGGTCATTTTCTACAAACGTCCACACAGCTGGTGTCACTGACGGTGCCTTCACTGACTCTGCGACATCTCAGGTTTCAGTATTTCCTATTTGCAGAAACAATCAAAGTGTTACAGAATGGTAAATGTGCAAACACCATTCATGCATGTGACAGTCAGTGGCCCTTTAGGGTGAAAATCTGGAGCCAAGCTTCCTTTTCCAGGTCAAAGTTTTCATCCTCAGGCTCAAAACAAACAATGTTTTTCAACGTTTGTAAGTCTGAGCATTGTTGACATTGTTTCCAGAGGAAGAAAATTAAACTTGACACTGAAATAAATGTGACCAAGACACTAGAGAAAAAGTCAGTCCTTCATCCAGCATCATAAACTCAGACCAAAGCTCCACCTGCAGGCTGAGACGAGTCATTACAGGCAGTCTGTTCATAACACACACCGGAGGACGAGAGGCCATTCTGTCTCTCACCAGTTTCTTCTTCTTCAGTGGTGTCTTTGTCTATGGAGGCCTCATGCAGCCTTCTTCTGAAGCTGTTTGGGCAGCTTCCTGCGGTCCTTCACCGCGTTCCGCTTCCTCTTTTTGCTCAGGAAGTTCTCCAGTTTACCGCTCTTCTTCAACTCCTGGTATTTCTCAGCCAGCTGCAGCTTCTTCTTCTCAGCTGCAAAAGAATAAAGACGAGTTTTCAGTAAATTAAGCATCTTGAGGCTGAGACTTAAATGCTAAAAAGAAACTCAGTGAGTCATGAAATCTGCAGGTCTCCGTGAAAACAGAAGTTTTTTATTTGGTTCAGTTTAATAATAGAACAGAGAAAAACTGAAACAACCACAGAATGTTGTTGCTGCATAAATAACTCAAAGATGATCGAAACCATCAAAGTTTGATCGGCTCTGTGTGTAGGAGAAAACGAGCAAACTTTGAACTCGTTCTTACAGTTCTTGAGGAAGAATGGTCGAGCGCCCTGATTGGCTCGTTCTCTCTGCTGTCTCTTGAACTCCAGCTCTCTCTCTCTCTGCTGCTCTCGGCTCTTCCTTGCTCGCTCCTGGTTCTCCTGCAAAGTTACAGAGCACACATTTAAAGCTGTACACCTTCACACTGCGCACGCACGGGATTAGCTCATGCTGTTAGCAGTAGCAATAATGCTGTTGAATCTCCACCTTTTAAAAATGCAGTGGGGTAAACGGCTCCCCTCACGTTGAACTGCTGCTACCAACTCATTGTCAACACACACATACACACACACACACACCTTCACTTTATCCTTTATTGCAACTCTCTTTAATTTAACAGCCATCGTTAACTGAGGCTACATTTAAGTCCTGTTTACGTTCTCGCTCTGAGACAACAGGATGCTCGTCTTCTTCATTGGTTTTACCAGTGGACTAAAAGCCACATTGCCGCCACTGTGCTGCTGATACAACGTCACGCTATTCACCGGTGCCCTGTCTTGAGTGAGTAAACAGGACGCACAGCTCCATAAATAGAAAATCAATATGTGGTGGACAGTGTGTAACTTCTGAAAGCTCGGTCTAACCAGAAGGGACGACTGCTTGTGTTAACTGATGAAAAAGTACTTATGTGCATTGCGCAGTGATATAGAAATTTAAGGGTGCAACACGTTGAAGATGCATTGCAAATGTTTTACGTTCGAGGCCGGGGAAGATTCACACCTCTACTGGGAAGGGATCAGAAAGGCAGCACAAAAAAGTTGGAGTGCTCTGAAAAAAAAAAAAAACGCTGAGTGCTGAGCTTTATCTCCAGGCAGCTGCATGCCGACGCACACATGCTCTACTTTATTCGGAGCAACTGAAAGAAGATGCTGCTGTCGCTTGGACGAGGGCTGTAAACAAAGTAACAAGCTGCAGACATGTCACATTTCTGTCGCGAGCTGCGTTTGAAATCGTTCACTCATTCACTCACTAACTAATCCCTGTATAGTGTCTATTACATAGTGAACTACATAAGAAATGACAAAATGAGATTTTGGACACTATATAGAATTTTTCTAAACACCATTAGATCATCAGTAGATACGCCAGATATTTTAGTTTGCATGCCCAGCATCGTGTAAACAAGTAGAGTACACGGGAGTACAGCATTGAAATGTATGGAGGTTGTGTCTATCTCTCTCTCTCTATATACATATATATATATATAAATATTCCCCAGAATGTTTTGCTACTGTGGGTAAAGCTTTTGCTTCTCTGCACAGATGGAGGCAAAGGGAAACTCGCCTCAGGTGTTTATTAAGACGTCTTTGGTTAATTCGCCGACCAACTTCTATTAGCTAACATGCTAATTAACTCCAGCAAACCCTAATGGCTTTCTAACTACTACTACTTCTTCTGAAATACAAGACCGCATTGCATTGTGAACACGGGAGTAAAATGTAGGCTACATCGTATGTGCACTGAAATTTGCTGTGCATTGTGGGTATTTTATAGTGCACTACATAGTGAATGAAATTAACCACTGGGAATTCGAACACCACTACAAAATGGCGAACACACTATATAGTGCACTAGCAGACAGGAAGTGAGGCAAAGGCTGTAGCGTCAGTCTCGTTACCTCAAACGTTTTTCTCTTTGTGAAAATGAACCAGCTGATTCGATTAAATAGAGTCGACACACTTGACCTCCTTTAAACTTCATTTGGTGGTTTTTTAACGTTGAACTGGACATTTTTACTTGAACCTGACAGATATGCAGCAGCTGAGGAGTCTAATTTTCAAGTCTAGAATGTGTCAGACTCCAGAGGTGTGTTTGGGACGTTTGAACTAACAGAAAGATGTTTGAGGTAACTTGTTGTGTCCATCACATTGCAGCTCAGACTCACCATCCTCTTCAGAAGGAACTGCAGTTTCTCCTTCTTCTCATTTTTCTTCGTCTTCTTTAGCTGCTTCTGGATGATCTGCACACAAACAAAAATCATTTTCAGTCGGACTCAAGCAGCAACAGAGACGGTCTGTGTGTGAAAGTCAGCTGGCTGGTGGATGCACAGTTCTCACCTCTTTCTCTCTGTGTTTGATGTCATCGATGAATTTATACGTCTTCTCAAATATCTCAGGTTTGTATTCTCCAGACAGGTCGTCGAATCGAGGATCTCGCCACGTCTGAGTGAATAAAACAGAAGCAGAATTGTTTTCAGTATTTGGAGCAGCAGAGGAAGACTGACTCATCTGCGGCATTTTTCACTCACTGGTTTCCTGACGGCGACGACCTGACGCAGGAACGGAGCCGGTCTCTTCGCTGAAACCTCCATTGGTCTGAAAACACAAACACACGCTGTAAAACCTGCAGCGGGAGAAGCTCAGAGGCAGATCAGCCAAGCGGAGCCGCGGATTTCACCTGTTCTTGTTCAGTCGTTTCTTTTTGCGCGTCTCTTTGCTCTTGCTGCTGCCGTAGGCGACCTCGTTGTAAACTTTGGTTCCCACTTTGTTCTGCAGCTTTAAAATGTCCTCAAAGGACATGCTGGACAGCTCTGTCAGGGTGAGAGAACACAGAACTCATTTAAATGTCTGACAGAAAGCTGCACTGAAACATTAAGAGACTCGCATCGGGTCCTGACAGAGTATTTCTGCTTGAAACTGCCTCTGGTTTGTGTGTGTCAAAGCAAACCTTCATTCTGGATTTTTGATATAAAAGCAACAATTTCACCCACGAGTTTTTCTGCATCGACAAGCTTCATCTCATGTTTAAGTTCTGCAGACAAACCAACCTTTTTTTATGTCTTCTCTGGTCTGAATCTCACTGCTGCCACCAGCATCCTCCTGCGCTTCGTCTTCATTATCATCATCATCATCATCATCATCATCATCATCAGAGGCTGCACCGTCTCCATCCTCCTCAACATCCTCCTCCTCTTTTTCACTACCATCAGACTCTTCTTCACCAGAGTCCGATCCATCCTCATCTTTATTACCATCATCAGATTCTTCGTCTTCATCACCAAATTCTTCCTCTTCCTCTCCTCCATGTTGCAGCTCTGCCCCCTCACCTCCTCCTCCTCCTCTTCCTCTCTCAGTGAGCAGGGCAAAGTTCCTCTCCACGTCAGAATCTTCATCATCGCTGCTGCTCGGCGCCACATTTTTCCTTTTTGATGCAGCGACCTCCTGCCGCTGCGTCTCCGCCTCCATCATCTCACTGGTTGTGCTCCCGAAGGACTCAGGCGGCTGTGGGGAAAAGATGAGGAAGAGTTAAGATTGATGGTGGTTTGGGACAGGAAGTTGGCTCCGTGGTTAAAGAGGCCGCCACCTGCCTGGAAGTTGTTTATCAGCAGTGATGAACTGTAACTAAGTACATTTGTTTTTTACTGACATTAAGGTTCTGAATTCTTCTTCCACCACTGCTCATCAGATCAGCGTTGAAATATGAACCAAACATTAAGAAACTCGACAGAGTTTAAAAACCAGGAGGAAACAACGGTGAAAACGACGCACAGTTACAGCAAGGTACGGTTTAGACTCGTTTAGGCCTTTTAACTGGACAACTGTCCTTGTCCCAGTACACAAGCAACAAGGAGAATCAATTTATTGTCAAAGTCTGTTACAGTTGGCGGCAATATGCCCTGTTCAGCTGGTTGCTATTTGACCTTCTTCCGGTTAGCCAAGCAAACTACAAACAAGTTAGCATCCAGCTAGCAACATCCATGTCAAACGGTGTAAACATGGACAACTTTACAGCCTGTACACTTCATATTTACGCTTTACTTTTGATGAGATTTCCATGCACGCCTCCCCTCGTGCTTATGGGATTTTTGTTTTCATACTGGCTTTCTTCTACAAATTTATGCTGATCGAGTTCCGGGTCACAAATGCTACGGGGACTATCAATCATGCACCGATTGCTTAGGCCAGTCCGGGTCCGGTTGAGGTGTTTCCATGTAGGAGTAATTCGACTTCCAATCGCATTATCTGGGTGTATCAGCTCGACTTTG
>JAQFJA010000020.1:969632-980345 GCA_029874485.1 Naso brachycentron
AGCTTAAATTGCACTTAAAACTCTTGTGCCCTCCCTTGACCTATTTTTGGTCAAGGCGTATTTTTTGTTCCCACCCTCCATCAAACCTAAGTACATTCATCCAAGGCGTTCCACCTCCCTGTTTTGAAAGCATTTTAACGAATAAAAAAAGAAAATGCTCTGGAGGAACAGACCAAAATCCCCAAAATAATTTGAACAGAAAAGCTCCAAGAATCCTTAGGATGGCACGCAAAGGGAGCTACAGTGCAGCATGCAAACCGTTTTTGTTTATTGCTGTTTTTAGTTTGTCCAACACCTGCCTTACACGGTCTGTGGATGTGTGAGATAACTTTGCTGTTTCTCAAAATGATTGGAGCCATTACATTTATTCCCATGTGGTTGGCCAGGTGTGTTGTCACATGCTGAGGCTGTCTGGCATTTTTTTTTATTTTGCTGCTGACTCTGCAGCCCGCAGCAGACCAGGTAAACACCCTCTGTGGTAGTCTGGCCTGGAGCTTTATACTAATTACACACTGTCATGCAGTCTAAATTAAGACACATTGTCTTTCTGTTTGCAGCTTAATGTTGTGTGTATTGCCCAATCTAAATATTTAAATGCAAGTGTTTTCAACTGTCTGATACAGTTCTAATTTACAGTGACTGATTTTTTTCAAAGGCTTTATGAATAAGAATCTGTTACTCCAGGAATTCTGCCATTATATGAGTAATGTGTGGTGGATGTTTTGTACACTTAGAGAGCCAAGTAGTTACAAGCAGTGTACTGTACTGTAAATAGAAATCTGTGCATATATGTACTCGTCTCTTGCACGAAAACAAGTGCCATAAAGAGGAGCCACACCCATGATACAAAGTGTTTTGCTGAAGTCCATTTTGAGGGACATATTTTTGCTTTGAGATAATGTAAAATAAAATGTATATTGTATTGATGTGCTGGAATCAAGACTCAACAACGATTCACCAAATGCCTTCAATCATTTATTGGTTATGATTTATGACAGTGATTGGTACAAGTAACATTAAAGTGATTTGTTGATATCTGTAATGTTTGACAGCCGTGTCTTCTCATTTTGCTTGGCTCTCCTCCGTCTCCATCCCAGAGCATTCTTCCTCCTCTTCCGCAGCCATCACCTTCATCACGGGAGACGGCGTCCTCCTGAGACGAGCTGCCACCGAACGCTGAAACCGCAATCTGCCAGCTCCCTGTCCACCAGCAGTGCCTGGCTGTTGCTGATTGTTGGGCCCGGCCAGTGGGATCAGATTCACTTGGCCGGGAGTCAACAGGGCACCCTGTGGGTCTCCTCCAGCACTTCTCTGTGGCAGCACATTAAGGAGTGAGATTGACTCACCCCTGGCCCCCTGCGCCACCAGGCCCTGCGGATTCACACTGGCGCCACCTGCCTGCGTAAGAAGAAATGCCCCAGGTTGTTGAAGAGCGCCAATGGGAATTAGCTGCGGCAGGGCAGCCTGACCCACTTGGTTCCCAACTGGCTGGATGAAAAGTGCGCCACCAACTTGGACTAAGCGTGCCACAATGGGCTCACTGTTGAGTGGGATCAAATTTTGAGCCCCTAGGTTGGCATTGTTGCCAGCTGCTCCATTATTGTTTACCCCCCCATTGGCAAGTGCTTCAGCACTCCCTGAAGACACACCGCCCTCCACAATAACAGCCAATGTCTGAGCGATAACCCACAGTATGCAGAACATGTTTTATCTCAGTCACAGCCGACAGCTAACAGGTAAATAGCTGTGTCTTCGGTTTGCTTATATAGAGAGCATCACATTCAGTGATCACCAAGAGAGGTCCAATCAGAGTCCAGCAAGTCACTGTAATCATCATGACCAAGCTGCAGGCTGTTTTTTGCTTTGTTTTCTCAAAGAGGGCCATTATTCAGGATTATGTGGCAAACCTAACCCAGGTATCAGTGACTTGCATTTTCAAAACCATTGCAGAGGTCATATTTTCATGTCATGGTAGCACCAGGAAAATTGAGCAATGAATAATATGTGATTTTAGAGCATAGACTGATATTTCCCAGGTCCTTTTGGGGTCCACTGGGATCCACCAATATGATGCAAAAACTTTATTTCAGAACTGTAAAGGCACAAAAGTCATAATACTCAACAGAGTGCACTGACGTATTATATGTCATGACTTAGTGAAGTCTTTTGCTGTCATTAAAACTTTAATGAGAATGAAACATAAGATGCAAAGACAAAACATTTAAAGCATTTGCTATCAAGATATGGTTGTCCATTTCCCACTGTAACAAAAGGGTTTGAAATGATCTACCTAACACTGATTTAAAGAGCAATTCTGCACTAAATCACTCTAACATACAAACCACAGTCCTTTCTAAGCCTGGTATGTACAACACCTTTTCTACCAATGAGCTGATGTAAACTTTAACCCTGTTTGGAATGCATTAGAAAACAGCTTTTGGATAAATCAGCTTAAAAAAAAGAAAAGAAAGAAAACCTCAGTCATTTATTCTATTAAAAGTATTCTAGCAGCTTAGTCTAAATTACAGAACAAAGATCCAAATGTCCAGGCTTAGCCCGGCATAAAACAACGGTGACGACCACCAACACTTGCCCTCTACAGCAGGAGGTAAAATGAGTTTCTGTACATGTCAGAGTTCCTCATATCACAGAGGTTCATGGAGGCTTCTGTCTCCAGCTGCACTGTTGGAGCAGCGTCAGCAAGCTTGTGTAATAGATGAAGAGCAACATGATGCTCAAAATAACTGGTTGACATCCATGTCCTCTGTGGAGAAAATAAAAAGGATGCATTACTAGGGTGAAAAATAATAGACAAATACAAATTAATTATAAAGTGGCTGCGTCTTTACCAAACAACATCAAAGTAAAATAATTGCTACGCACACTACACATTGTTGCAGTATTATGAAAATAAATTTTTATGATCAGTCCTTACAATGTTGTGAAGAAGTAAGTTTTCACACTTAAAATAAATTACCTTTCTGTTTTTTGCATTTGTTTAAAAAAAGACGCTTTAAAAATAAAACGTGTGCCATAGAAGTTAACTTGTCATCATCAGTATCATCACAGCAAAGTGTTTGAGGTTAGAGTCATGTCATTAGGTGCTGGTGACATGATGTCGCTCTCACCATTCTTGATGCCAAAGCAGGAAGTCCACTCTTTAAAGGACACCTGCTTGTCCTTGTCAGCGTCACACTCCTGGAAGAAGCGGGAGGTGCAGTGCTCCATCGGCACCAGAGGGACTCGAAGAGGAGCCAGCTCTGAGTGGGTCAAGAGTCTGCATGGGAGGAATGTCAAATTTTAATTATTGTGAGCCTCAAATTCATTCACCATGCAGTGTGTTTGCATACTAATCCAGCTTGAAAATGTGTTTTAAGATAACTGCTGTTAGAATTGACTTGTTAAATAAAGCAAGTTCTTGTCATCTACTAAAAATATGACAAGGTTCATCCAGAATCATAGCTTCAGATAAACAGTATGGAAATAATTTTCAGTGTGTACGTTAGGTTTCTATTTCTAATTGTTCCCTGATGTTATTGGTACTTTTAAAGATACGTTAATAACCTTGTCCTTTGATTGCTGTTTTGTTGTAAAGTAAAGCAAAGTCATTTTTTATACTGGTTTATAATTCAGAATCTCATCAGAATGACATTAATTAATAATGCAGAGTGTTGTGACATGAAAACTTCAGTTGGACTTTACTCAGATGAAATTTCTACAATTTCATTACAATATTGGTTGGTACTTCACATTTTTGGTGCATAAGTAATGGCATAAGAAAAAAACAAAAAAGGCTATCAGCGACTTCAGTGTATGTAGCTGAGTTTAGAGTTGGCATTCAAACTCATACAAGAGACACCCAATGGATAGTACTTGATGAGAAAATTTGAATGTAATCTGCGGGTTGAGGAAAGCTAAAGTTTGCTGTCAGCACAGAGGAAATAAATGCACCTGTCAGAGGGGTGCTGGTCCAGTTGTGCAAACTGCCAGTGCACAGGGTAGATGTACATGTTGTAGTTCTTCTCAAAGTCCTGTGCAAGCAGCTCAACAGAGTGATCACCAGCATGAAGACGCCTCTCACTCTCAAAGATTTTCTTCACCTACAGAATCAAGATCAACACAGATTGATTGACTTTGACTTTTTTGTTAGAGGTGTTATGACTGATTAACTGACTCACTCGCTGCCTGATTAGATACAAAATATAACAAATTGCAAATATATTAATTCACCTGTAGAGAGTATAGAGTTTTAAATGAATTAAGTAAATTAAGAGTACATTAGTCTTTGTAAGAAGCCTAAAGGCGCAATCACAGTCCTGAATGCGTTGCTCTCTGGCAGAAGTTTATTCATTTCTTATTTTTAAAAAAATGTGTTAACGATTTGCCATTACATTGTCTTTGGATTTTTCCTAGTTTTGCATTGATAATGCATGTGTCAACTAGCTGGATGTTGTGAAAATGCCAACATAATTTAATAGAGAAACTGTTTAAATGCTTTGTGTATTTGTATTTTAATCAACACCATAAAATATGTACTTGTTGTAACAAAATTGAAATTAGATGTGATTTTCACCTAATCTCCTAAAGTTAGGTGGCAGATATACTTTCTAAATCAAATCAAAGTCTTCTTATTTTTAGAGCAGAAAATGGTTTGTTCTAGGAATATAACCTTCTTGTCACCGAGCTATGTGCATTACAGCTTTGATGCACCTGTGTGTGTCTGTCTAGTGGCAACGCAAATCAGCACATACAATGCAAACACTGTGACCACAGCGTCAGAAAACCATTTTTATATGTATTCATTCGAGCAGTGCATCTTACCCTGAAACGCTGTTTAGGAGTGAGGAAGCCTGGAGACACGGAGTCATGTTCATAGAGCTGCAGCAGCACATTTTTCAGCCAGTCCCTCATACGCAGAGGGAACTGGACCAGCTCTGTGTCCACACATGCAGGTATTACTGGGACAGAAGCAGAGAGAAAGATCAGATTCAATTAAATATTCTACACTATTGTTTAAACCATAAACTCTGTACAGTTGTTAACTCTCACATTTGCATGACCCAGTGTAGTCCAGGTGAAGTTTGTGTCCTTTCTTGGTTCCCTCTAGGTTGCATTTAGTAGCAAAGAGTTCACATGATGTGTCATATGTTTTGTTATCCGTCCCACAAACCTACACAGAGACAACAGAGCAACAGTCAAATGCAAAAACTGAAAACCATTTATCTCAGCTTTCTTCAGATCACCAGCACTTACGTGGTCAAAATCGTTTACACTGCGAGGACATTCTGACGGCTCCTGACACACACAGCCTGGCTTATTGTCTGTGTCAAGTTTACATGTCTTTCCACGTTTGCAGGGAAAGTTGTCACACGGATCTAGAAGAAAAGTCAAGCTTTATGATTACTTTTGAAATCACCGTTAGGGCTGGTTTGGTTTTATTACGCAACGTAATAACTGGATACAAGTGAGCTACAACCAACACACACCATCTCCTGCATTCCTCACTGGAGTTTATACAGTGATTAAATTCAACCTGATCTCTATCATTCACTCCTTAAGCCTGCAGAGCTGTGTTTTGGTAGTGACCGTGAATCAGAGGGAAAGTATTCATGCAGAAGTTTTAGCAAAATGATCCAGTCAGCAGATTCCCCTGTGAGGCTGTTAGCACAGTGCATTAGTCATGTGACCAACCAGTAGGGGCCTCCGGACCATGGACGACTCCACCAGCCGAGGGCCTGGAACTGGGGTAAAGATCCACTGTGGCTCTTATTTGAACAGGATTCATTCCTACTAAAGGACCCTGGAAAAGTACAAAAATAACATAAAGAGGCAAATTTTTTGAGATATGGGCAAAAAAAGTCTGAACCAGTTATTTTAGCCATATCAGATTTCTGCACTATAGAGCAAAAGTAAATATCACATTTCCCCAGTGAAAACCTGCATGCTTAGCCATTCTGATGCTGAAGAAACACATTGTTAACACTGACATTTTATCATTTTTAGTTTATATGGGTAGCTAGTTACAGTTGCTTTTTTTGGCAAATCATCCATATGAAACAACACTGGAGTTGTGTCCTCTCCTTTCAGCATAGGTGGCAAAAATACACACATTCATTACCTAAGTCGAAGGACTGACTCAACCTCTTTACTCAAAAAAAGAAATTAAGCGCAGGTTCTGAAATGTACCCAAAGTATAAAAGAAAAAATGTGTCCCTCTGAAGGACATCTCTGTCATCCATTTCTGTGCAAAGTGAACTGAACCTCAAGTCAAATACCAACATTCTGGGTTGGTAAAGAGCCCTGAGCACAGCCAAAAAGGTTACAGGTATGAAAACTAAAGTAACAAGCCTGTTTTGAAAATGTAAGGAGTAGAGAGTACAGATATTTGTGTTAAGATGAAGGGAGTCAGGGTAAAAGTTGTCAGAAAAATAAATGTTCAAGTAAAGTACAGATAACTGACAAATCTACTTAAGTACAGTGACAAAGTATTTGCACTTCATTACATCTCATCTCTGCCTTTCAGCTGTGTTTTCACTTCCCACTAACTCCTCAGGTATTTTTGTCTTGCTCTTTAGCTGCTAACTGCTCCACCTTGTTCCCCATTAAGATGCTAAGTCTGTTTTTCCAGCATTTGGTGCTGGGCAGGCCAAAACATAGCTAGAGCGAGGTGAGAGTGAACTAAAACAGCGAAGTTCTGGCATTTAAAACCAAAAATATCTGACATGAATGACACTAAAAAGCTCCTAAGAGGTGACAGGAGTCATACTGATTATAGTCAGTTAGAGAAAGTAATGTACATATTACGAGTGCATTACCCATTTTCCTGCCCTTCTCCTCTTTGCTTTGTGGACTGTATTGTCAATGTTGCTGCCCTCAGACTTCTGGGGATCCTGTTGCATCTGTTCCTGTGCAGACTGTGCTTCTTCGCTCTGTGGAGAGTGCTTCCTGGCCCTCTGGTTCTTCTTTTGCTTTCTTGTCTTTCCCTTGTTGTGATTTCTGCTCTCATTCTTACTTTTCTCTTCCTGCTTTCTTGCCTCCTGGGACCCTGATTGATACTCTGTGCCGCTCCTTGCTTCCTGATGGTTCACATTTGCTTGAGGTTCTTTCTTATCGACACTTATCACTTTAGATTTGGCCTCTGAATGTTTGTCCTCTTCCTGATCAGACACTTCCACACTGTCCACTGCCTCGGTGTTTTGTATGTCGTGGTCATAGTCGTCTGCAACGGTAGGCAGTTCTTTCTCACTGGTTTCTTTCTCTTTGACATCTGTCTTTGAAAGAAGTTGGGTGTCATCAGTGTGTGGGGGGATTTTGGTGCTTACAATCTTTAAAGTTTGTAAGATGCCACTATCAGCAGCATAGTCAAGATCGACTGGGACCTCTGAGTCTGTGCTGCCATCTGTATCATCCAGCAATGCCCCCTGCTCCTCTGTGTCTGCTGCTCCCTCAACAGACTTTTCCTCCTTTTCCTCAAGCGGCATCTTTTCCACCATCACCTCTTCTTTCTCCAGTATTTCAGCATCTTCAGCACTCTCTTCCTTTGATTCTTCTCCCTCATCTGGCACCTCTTTGGCATATCCTTCCATTTCTAGTTTGTCCTCTGTCTTCTCCTCCACCTCAGCTTCCTTATTTTCAGTGATCTCATCAGACTCCATCTTGCCTTTGTCGGTCTCCATTTCCTCCACTTCCTGCTCCTCTTCTGCTTCTTTCTTTAGGAGTTCTACCAGTTCTTCCTCACTCAACAGGACTGCAGTGCTTTTGTCGCTCCTGTCAAACTCTCCCTCCTCCTTGTTAGCATTAGCATTGTCTTCAGAACTCAGTTCCTCATCTTCCTGCTCATGACTGCCGGCCTCAAATGGGACTAAAGTGGGTAAGACCTGTGGCTTGTTGGCCTCCTCCGTGATAATGTCCTTATTGAAGAGACAAGAATTTTGATTTTACAACATGAAATCATCTTGTGTTTTAAATACATTTTAAAAATCCATTTAGAGAGTTGTTGTACCTTCTCTTTGGCTGTATGTAAAGTCTTATGCAATCCATGATGTTTTCCATGAGGTTTACTTTTTACCTAGATATGATAGGGAAATTATTTATGGTCATCTGTTACATTAATGAACTTCAAAGACTGCAATAAACAAATATCACATCATATCTTTTGTTTGTTCTTTCATGGCTTTAAGTTCAGTGTTAAATAAAGAAAAATAGCTTTCCCACTCACAGACAGGGCAAATGTTGCTGCCAGTAAGCAAAGGAACACCAAGCAGGCCCTCATACCTGAAACATTAAAATAACAGATTAAACATTAGACAGAAATCAAAACAAAATTTGACTACATTTGCTAACATACATTCAAATTCCTGCAGAGCTGGAAATCAAATTTAACAACTCACACATTATAAACAGTGCATTATAATCTGACTTCTAACTGGCCATGATAAAGAGGAGAATTTGGCAAATCTCTCAAAGCTACAACAGATGAGTGCATCAGTATGCTGCCAGCATTTTCATGACAAGCAGAGGAGCCGCAGGATTGGTCTCCACTGTTGTCAAGGTTACAGGCCTCTGAGATGCGCCTCTCTCAAAAGTCACATTCAGAGCTAGAGTAAACATCAGAGGCTACCAGACTGGAAAAAAGTTGACTAAGTCCACAAACTTTTTGTCTCTCTGGACGGAAACAAAACAGACACTACTGTGCCTGTCCTGTGGAACAAAAGGCCTCTGGTTCAGCCCAGTAAATCCCAGATAGGTGTAGCGTGTGAGGTGGAGGGTTGGGGTGGGGTCAGGGGGTTGAAAATTCACCAAAGGGAATCACATAATTTCTTTTAAACTATCTCCAAAATATCAAGGCTATGTTACAAAGTATACATTTAACTTTAACCTTCTATTTTTTTTTCTGCCCATAATACATGCTAGTTATAAATGAGGCTTTCGTGCAAAATATTTGATCTCTTCAAGGATAATTTACAAATTTTATCTGGCATATCGATTGAGCACAGTCATCAGTAAGCAACATTTCAATGAGTCAGTATTATTACATGTCGATACATAGTCACTATCTCTTAAATCAAAATAATTGCGGCATCAACATCAATATAGAGCATTTGGGTAAAGTTTTGGCTGTTGTAAAAGTTCTTACAGTACATCAATCCAGCAGCCACTGCATGCGCCACACAAATGAAATTACAAACTGGTTAGTGTTACTAATGCATCTAGATGATTAGTAAATTAGCTTTCAAAGCAACGCAAAAGTCTCAGTAATTCGGATTTTACCTGAGGTTGGCAGTTGCAAAAGAAAGGAGAATCAGGCACAAACACCAGTGCATGTGTTGATCCTGTGAAGATGTCCTTTTGTATTCGAGACAGCGCTCTCACTGTCCACACATACATGCACAACCACACACACAGTTTTTTGGGGGGGCGAGTGGGGGATCTATGGCGCCAAAGTTTTTTCTAACTTTTGGAGGGTCTCTGAGCAATGAGCGATACAGAGAGAGAGAGAGAACACAGAGGTTCATGTTGGGCATTGATCTTTTGAGAGTATTTTATTTACTTTTAATTTTCTCATAGGCCAAGTAACTTAAATTTTTTATAAGGATGCTCGTAATACATAAAGACACAGTTACTTTATAAGATGATTTTGGACTTGAGACAAATGTAGCCAAGTAATGTTATGTTGAGTTCGATATTACGCTTGCTTACGGTGGCCCTGAAGTGCCTATCACAATCACAAAATAAAAACAAAAAATAAAACACAACAACTCATCGCAAAACAAAATTGCAAATAGGAAAACACAACCACAAAACAAAAACACAACCTCAAACAGAAAACAAAACTGTACAAAGAAAACACGCAACCACAAAAACTAAAAACAAAAGAAAAATCACAACTGCAAAAATGAAAAACACAATGATAAAAAGAGAAAACACAATGACAAAAAGAAAAAAACACAACCGCAAACAAGGAAAAACACAACTACAAAAAGGAAAAATTTGTTTTTTAATAATTATTGAAAGCTAAATTGTACACTTGCCTGGTCATGAATTCAACTTTTTTGTTGCTGTGTTTCATCTATCTGTTGTTGCGTTTTTATTTTTACGGCTGTGTTTTTTTTCTTTTTGAGGTCATGGTCTTGTTTTGTGGTCATGTTTTTCTATTACGATTAAGTTTTATTTTTCTATTAAGATTATGTTTTGTGATTTGTTGTTGTGTTTTACTTTTTGCAGTTGTGTTTTCATTTTGTGATTGTGATTGGCACCTCGAGGCCACCATACTTGCTTTTGCTGTACTCAGTACTGACTGAAATTATGAGTTTAGTTGTACACCTAGGTCACATATATTGAATTGATTTTCTTATTTTGTTTTTTTCTTTTTTCAGTTTTCATGAATATTTATGCAAGTCTATTATGTGAAAGTTATTCTTGGTCAAACCAACCAACGTGTGAAATTCATGAAATGTGATTTTAGGACAGAAATAGTGTATATGTTTGGCCACCAGATGTCACTCTGTCACAAGTTTGTGCTCTGAGGCCACTAATATGACTAATATTTTATAAACTACTAACATGAAGGTTAACAATATGGTAAATATTTGTCAGCAGTTGCTTTTAGACATTAGCTTAATATTCTCATCCCCTGCTTATGGCAGCAGGAGGAGTTCAAAACGATCATATTCGTTCACTTTTGCAAAATTTATCTTCTGTCACATTCAAAGG
>JAQFJA010000020.1:988258-998645 GCA_029874485.1 Naso brachycentron
TTCATTTCCCTTTCCCACCACCACAGAGTCAATAGAGGTGGGGTTCAAGCCAAGCTTTGGAATACAGATTGAAAAAATGAGACACAGAGTGGTAAATAACCAATGGTACAGCATTTCAGTCATTTCAGTTATTACAGCAGGCAGACATAACAGAATAATTCAGTAAAAGATTATTCCACAGGAATTTATTTACATTCAGTATAGCATTTATGATTTTCACTCTGATTAAAAAATAAAAACAAATAACAAATGAAGTCAATGTTTCTTAACAAATCAAATCAAACTTTATTTATATAGCATTATGCTCCTTACCTGTTTAACTTTGACATAACCTTTGTTGCATTCTGCTTCCAATTCAACTGTTTGAAAAAGGATAATATTTGCACAGGTTTAAGTTTGTATACATACATTCATACATATATACACTAAGATTTTTTCGCTGAATGTAAAATATGAAAAAAAAAACAGATTTACCATAACCACAGAAAAATGATTAATTCATTGCAATTATTATAAGTTAGTCAACTTTTTGAAGTTATCTAAAAATGCCTAACCGGTGAACATTTGTAATAACCTTACAGGCGTTTTCCCATATGTCTCCTTTTTAAGTTGCCAGCTAGTATTACTTGCTTACGCAGCAACGGTATCAAACAGCAACGTATTAATATATTACCTTGCTGCCGAGAGCATTTTTTGTCTTTAATAGTCGTTTCAGGACCTCGACCCAGAACAACTTTCTGTCGGTGAGGCAGTCGAATTGGTTTATGTTTGCCCTCCTCGCTAATAAGCCAACAAATTGGCATTTTATCATAATATGTGGCTATTTTAACCAAACCACACAGCTATGATCAAAGACGGCTAAGAAACCTTGCTCCGTATCTCCTTGGCTTCTTCTCTGTGCAGCCCACGATTGTTTGGTTGATGTTTTGTCGCGGGAAAATGACGTCAATGTACCAGACATTTTTATTTTATTTTTTTTCGCCGACCGTAGAGGCGGGTTAGAAGATTCTCGAAGAGTCGCTGTCAACGAAGGTGTGCTGTGAACTTTTGGCTATTCGAAATATTGTCTTCCTGTAAGGTTAGAAACTAATAATTTATCTGTAACGTTACATATTTTTGCACCGGTGTCACATTTATATTTTTTAGCTTAATGCCAAAAAAGCTTAGCTAGCGTGCTAGCATTAGCCAAGCTATCATTGGTTGGGCTAAATAATGCTAGCGTAAGTACGTCGGGCCTGGTAGATAAGAAACATTGCTAGCTGACGTAGCTACAGTTTTCATGAGAAGGGTTAACAGGTAGTTTCTACCATAGAAGCATTACATGTAATATTGAGATATTTAAACAGTAATTAGTTGTTGTGTCAACCACAAATAGACTGATGGTGGTCAATGGCTAACGTAGTTCATGATCCGTAGCCGGAGATTTTGGTAGAAATGTAACACAAATAACGTTAATCATAACAAGTAACTTAGCGCTAGAGGTATATATTAGATTCTCAGTTTGTTTTTCTTTTCCTCTCTGCTGAGTAGCCGTTAATTGTAGCCTATTTGTCATGATCATTGTCCAATATTAACGTTTATACCCGACAATAAGATATAAGTGGTTAATAACTAGTGACAGAATGTAACGTTAACTAAGTACTTTTGTTCCAATACAGCAGTTAAGAACAAATATGAATGGCTTGTAATCTACTTGTATATAAAGTATGTTTAACACCTCTAACGTGAATCCATCACATTTCATAGAGAAACAAATAACATGTATCTAATAGTAATACTTGATATCCAGATTACAATATCATACGTCAAACTGATCAGCTTTTAAAGAGCGTTTTATAGATAAAATTATATATAAATAGCCTATATACATACACACACACACGTATATATATACACGTGTGTGTGTGTATTTTGATATGCTTTTCAGTGATATTGTTTTTTTCTCTAGGTCAGTCTTTTTTCCACTGACGATTGCCAACAAAACTTTCTTGTGTTCTACCTGCAGCTTTTCTTTTCCATTTTGGGTTTTTTTCTTTTGAATGGCAAATGTTATTTACATATTTACTTTGTGACACATTTAATATCAGTCAAATCCTTCCCATGTTGTTTTCCTTTTAGTTCAGGGATTGCCAGGTAGATTTCTCTGGTCAGATTTTTTGATCAGTAATAAGCTGAATATTGAAATATTGATTGTGTTTTACCTTTTCTTTGACTTTTCCTAGGTTATCTGTTAAAGACAAACATGGTTAAGGAAACTGGCTTCTACGACACGCTAGGTGTGAAACCTAGTGCTACTCCCGATGAACTGAAAAGGGCCTATCGCAAGCTAGCCTTAAAGTTTCACCCTGACAAAAATCCTACAGAAGGAGAGAAGGTAAGTACCTTTTATGTCAGTACTTATACAGGCTAACATTAGCACCTTAAAAATAAGGTTGGTAACATTATTCTGATACACTTTTTGTTATATTGGTTGAAATGGTTCTTACAGCAATCAATAGGTCATTTGCTCTGGAAAGCTTCATCAAAGAGCTGTCATCTGTAGCTGCTATAATCCAGTAAAAACTGCGACCAGTCACATATTTTCATTAATTATGAAGGGGATTTTAAGCAAACTTTAAAATCTCTCAAAAGAGAAACTGCGAATTAAGAGTGTTTCCAGCAACTGGCCTGGAGCAAATTAACTTGGCTGCAAAGCATAGTTTGATCAGAAGGTGCAGTAAAGGCAGCGTTACACATTACTGTAATAAATAGTAGAAGCAGAGGTTGCAGACCAGCAAAAAAATTCAGCATTCACCAGAAGAAATTCATAGCATTTAGTTGCAATTTTCCATCCAAAATTGCCGTTGTGTTCTTTTGATGAGATCTAGGAATACTTCGGTCCCCTCGTCGCTCCACACGTACCTGTTGTTGTTATCAGCCATGGTTTTGCATGTTTGGGTAATATCCAGGAGGACGAGGGAATCAGCTTCTTGTACTTACATTTACATACTACTTCTTGTCGGAGCAGAAACAGCAGAAGCAGATAAAGATTCGCTGCGTAACAAATTAATTGAAACTGCTGTTTCCATCTCCCATTTTGCACATTTCAGCAAAGACAAAACCCACCTCAAGTGAGCATATAAACTTTTTTGCTAAATTAAGGACTTGATCAAATTTTGAATTTTGCCATCTCCATTTACTATTTCTAGTGTAGTGTTTTTAAAAATGCACATCAGATACTGTATGTTTATAAAAACATGACTACTGCCTTCAGATCCTGATGGAAAGAACCAATTAAATAAGATGTAAGGAGCCAGTCGAATACCTTCCTGCCTTCCTGCCGGGCACAAGCCTGCACTCATAGCACTAGAGGTACTCCAAGTCTACATACAGGAGAATGGCAGAGTTTTAATGACCACTGCCATGGTTACTTGTAACTGCTTGCCCTGCTACACGGGGCAAGAGAAGAAAGACAGAAACAGAGAAGGCTGCGACAGAAGAGAACAGACCAGAGTAAATGGTAAAGCTTTTCACGGATGGCAACAACTTAGGGAGTTGAAGGGGTTGAAAAGTGACGCCATGACTGCTGTCTTTCTGTTGCCACATATTTTTGCTTTTTACACTCATTACGTTAATGTTAGGTGTTTTCATAACCACTGAATGAGACATGAAGTTACATAGTTGAATAAAGTTGAAAGCGATGTGCTGAGGTCCTCTCTCTGCTCTGTTACAAAGTAGTTGGCATTCCGCAGTACTAGACGGAGCCCTGGGGAGCCCTGCTACTTTTCAAATTTTGCTAACTTTCCATTTTAGAATTACCAAGTCTGCCTTTAATTCAAATTTTCCTTGCATAGAAATGGTTGGTTTTGTTATGGAAATTTCCTTGAAACAGTTAAAATGGACGTCTTCTACCAAAAATACTGCCTTAATAATGTGCAAAAGTTATCTGAATAACATATTGAATAATGTTAATATAATTATTCAAATCAAACAAGGTTTGGGTAGTTTTTAATAAATCCATTTTCATTGTACTTTGTTAGGTTTATCAGAACTTTGGAGGCACATTTGTAGAGATCATATAAAACTGTTCAAAATAGTGTGAAAGAGTTGAAAATGTTTTAATTGGTTTAATAAACTTTGTCGTTTTTTTCCTCGTAGTTCAAGCAAATCTCACAAGCATATGAGGTGCTGTCAGATGCCAAGAAGAGAGAGCTATATGACCGTGGAGGTGAAAAGGCTATAAAGGAAGGAGGAACTGGTGGTGGTGGTGGAAGCTTTGCATCGCCCATGGACATCTTTGACTTATTTTTTGGTGGGGGCAGTCGGGTGCACAGAGAACGAAGAGGTACACAAATAATAGAGAAATAATCACACTGAGAAAATATGTGTGTGTTGTTTTCTCCAAGCAACAGTAATAACTACAACATTTTCAGTTTCCTGTAATATAAAACCAAGAAAAAAAGCAAAGTCTCACATTTTAAAACGGAGTCATCAGATGTTTGGCATTTTAGCTTCAAAATGACAAAACAGAGACAGAGTGAAACAGAGTTACTTCTTCACCTCATAGTTGATTTAAGTTGTTTAATGTTGCAGTGCGTGCTGGTGAGCTGGTTTTGCTGGGGTCCCCCCTTGCAATGTGGCTAAAAACATAACTATTCGGCGCCTCAAATAAAACACACTGCTCACCATCTGTAGTGTTGATTTTCATCCTCCATCGTTTTCACTTTGTGATTCAGGATAAGTAGTACAAATTGCTTTTTTAAACATGTATTTTACATGACATGAAAGTAAAACTGATATAAGGGAATCCACCATGATGAAATGCATGCCCAATTAATTTCAAGTTTATAAACTCTATGTTTTGTCTTGCCCCAGGGAAAAACATTGTTCATCAGATTTCAGTGACACTGGAAGATCTTTATAATGGAGCTACAAGAAAACTTGCTGTCCAGAAGAATATAATTTGTGAGAGATGTGAAGGTATGTCTCTAGCTATGCAAGTCATTTTATACATGCTCATGTTAGTGTTCATGACTAGACTTGTTAAATAATCCAAGCAGGCTTTTCTGTTCCCACTAGCCACAAAAAGGCTCCTTGTCCAATAACAAAACATGTCAGTCTTGTAAATATAATCCAATTTATGCTCCCAAAGTTTTATATAATAAGCCAGATGTACTAGACTTCATCTTTGTTATCCAGAATGCTGACAGGTTTTTGTTTTTGCTTTCTTGGCAGGTCGTGGGAGTCGGAAAGGAGCTGCACAGATGTGCATGACTTGCCATGGCACAGGCATGCAGGTCCGCATGCACCAGTTATTACCAGGTATGGTCCAGCAAGTGTCCACAATGTGCCAAAGCTGTCAGGGCCAAGGGAAGAGAATCAGCCACAAGGACCGCTGCAAAGCATGTGGGGGTCGAAAGATCCTGCGCCAGAAGAAGATTTTGGAGGTCCACATTGACAAAGGTGAGAGTGAAGGGGTAGTTTATCCAAAGTTATTTGTGACTGATTGAAGATATGATAATAAAACCAAATACTGTTCATTCATCACCTGACCCCTAACTGCCACAGGAATGAGAGATGGCCAGAAGATCGTTTTCCATGGAGAGGGGGATCAGGAGCCAGGAATTGAGCCAGGTGATATCATAATTGTCTTGGATCAGCGAGAACATCCGCTTTTTACCAGGTAATTTATTATCTGTGATCAAGTGTCTTTTGTTTCTAATGTAATCTGTGCTGGCAGATGTAGTGACAATCTGATTCTTCTTCTTTCTTTTCTTTTTTTTTTTAACAGAGATATTTATAGCATGTATTGGCATGTGTGAGGAATGTTTTGGCTGTTATTGGACATAAGGTGGTACATGATCCAAAAGTAGAAGCACCAGTTCTGGTCCAGTAGTGGTCAGCAAAATTCAGTCTGCTGTTAAATATGATTATTTTTAAAATAGAAGAATTATGCTTTTATTTGTGTGCTCACTTGTAGTTGGCATGCTACCTTCTGCTATGTAGTGGTCACTGCCACCCACAATCATCTCAGTAAAAGCACCTCTGTTGTTTTTTTTGTTTGGTTGTTTGGTTTTTTTTGTTTTTTAACCTAACCTTTTTTTTAACTTGTTTTGGCTTTTGCCGTTAGGAAAGGACAGGACTTAATCATGTCAATGGAGTTACAGCTGGTTGAGGCTTTGTGTGGTTTCAAGAAGCCTGTACAGACACTGGATGACAGAACTCTTCTTATCACCTCACATTCAGGTAAGGTCAATTGATCACTCTTTTCACACAAGAAAATCCCACGTTTGTGAGCCAGTCTGTGTTGTGCTGTGAGTTTGTGGACAGCTGTTTTGTTTCATGAATGCTCAGAGCTGTTCACTTCACATTGTACTTCATGGCACAGGTACTTCAGATGACAGCCTATGGAGGTATAGGGTGACAAGACGTCCCAAAAAATTCAAAATAGCCTTGAATTACAAGCATTTGTCCCAAATTCCAAATCTTGTCCTAATTGTCCCAAAAATTTGACTAAACCTTAAGTTGATTAGCCTCATAAAACATTAAATACTGATTGTTTTGAATTGCTTTTTTGGTGTCTTCCTGCAGCTCGCTCTGCATTGACTGCTGCAGTTTGTTTCTCAGATGAACTGTAACAGTTGTTTGTTTATTAGCTGCACAGTAGTGCCACAATAACTGCTGGGGAGGTTATGACGTTGTGCTGGGAGGAGTGGGGAGGGAAGTACCAGTGCATTACTACTACCTACGAGATGCAAACAAAGTGTTTGGCAGTGATACGACATTGTCATTATGGGGTGTTATCTCTGCCGACAGACGGCTGAATTTGTGAAGAGAAATAATTCTAGTGTTGAGCTTTAACTGTCAGGTGTTTTACTGTACATTGCTAACATGACCACACCTATCCCCAACTCTCCTGTCCTGAATTTCACCCATTCTCATCTGGTCACCCTAATGGAGGTACACTGTTGAAAACATCCTGACTATCTATAAACGTCTATGCAAAACAGTGAACAGCTTCATGTGAAGTAGTCTCTATAAACAGACTCTACATTCACTGAATGTAGAGTCTGTAGGCAAGGTAGGGCGATCTTGGTACCGGAAAAGCCCTGGTTTCCGGTAGTCTTTTCTAGTCCGCGTAATTAATGGAGGACTGTTAACTGTTAACGGCATATAAACTGGCTACTTGTGAAAAGATCCGCTTGGAGATGTGGTCTTTCAACTCCAACTCCCTTCTTGCATCGGACTGTAAACAGCAAGTGGCACACGAATAAGGAAGTCGTAAATGGAAATTTGCCTCCTCCAGCGGTAGCCCAAGAATGATGGGGTTTGCCCCCAGAGGCTGTATCGCTGTCTACTGGAAGTCACACGGCGAATGCAGCTGATGGGTTCCGAGATTGCCTGTCAATATGTGACAATATGTTCTGAGATAATAGTGTCATGACAAGGACACAGCATGTTCAAGACATGTGCTGTTTGGAATTCTATATATATTATTAAAGTGGCTTAATTAAGGAAACTTTTGTTTTCAGGTTGATGCTGTCGGTCATTTGAGGACGTGTTGGTTGGTCAGAGTAATGGTGGTTTGTATATTAGGGAACCGCTGCATGTTTCCAGAATCAGCCGACGAGGAGAATTGTTGACAAACTTCTCGGAGCTTCTCTGGACATTCTGCTGCTGCCAGTCTGAGTGATTCCCTGCATAGATCTCATGGTTCAGTGCTTAAAGTCAAGCTGCTTGGCTCTTATTAATCTGCTCAGTGCCAGCAGGAGAAGTTATGCAAGATTCATATAGCCTTCATAGGTCTGGACAATACAGCTGAGAAACGTACCAGGACAGTGAAGTTTCATATCGGTCAATATTGATAATTATTGATCATGTAGGTCGTGCATTATGACTTGTTGTGCATTTTATGGGAGCGGCTAAGGTGATAAAATGAGTAAATAGCACAATATTTCTGAACAAATACCTTGACACTGAGACAGCATTGTAAGGATGGCTATTGGTGGATTCACAAAATATTAGCCCAGTGACATTTTTTGAAAAATAATCATCAGTAATGTGGATAAGTGGATAAAGGGTCAGTAGAAGAACAACAAGAACAGTCTTGTAAGGTCACAAAATCACATCATTTTACTGTAATGGAGCCTTTTCAACTTGGAAAAGACAACACTTACACCTTATCACGATATAACCATATCCGAAATCTGTCATAATATCTTGTCTCTTATCATGATACGATACTAGATTGATATATTGCCCAGCCCTAAGCCTTCATCAATACTTCAGCAACTCAAGAGAAACTCTCAGGACTTTGCTATACAGTCACCACTGAGAAGCCATAAAGCTACAGCCATACTCACTCCATCATCCTCTGAGCACGAGACAGATGGTAATCGGAGATCCTCTGCTCAGGTGATAAGTCTTACTCATTCTAAAATCAGCCTTGAACCAACAATCATCGAAGTGAAGCCCCTGGATCAGCTGGTGGGAGGCCTGCTCCCAAGATTTTTCTCTTTTCTTTTTATGTACCCACTCAGACTGTGTCGAGCCTATTATTTGGGAAAAGGTGCTTACTCTGAATCAGCCAGAACAAGTGCAGTCTGCCTGTCCACTTATATATTTAAATGTGTATTCATGTAAAATATACAAATACAAATCAAGCAAGTAAAATTCAGTTAGTCTACTTCAAATCAAAATAGTGTTTAGACTAGGGCCTGACCAGTATATCGGTTTACTGTTTTTCAAGGGTGAAAAATATACTTTGACTAGTGATTTAAAATGGTGTAATCAGGTAATTTGTTCAGCAGACGGCGGTCCCTTATTTAATTGGTAATAAGTGAAGTGTTCACTGTTTGGTGCAATGATGTTTGGAATAAAGTTAATAAAGTTAGATACCCTGCCAGCATTCCATATCTTTGTCACACATATTTGATAACCACATTCAAAATATTATATATAGAATATCGGCCAATATATCAGATATAAGAATTCTACTCCCTAATACCATTATCAGCATCGACCCCAAAAATCCTATATCAGTCGGGCCCTGGTTTAGACTAAGGATAAGTGAGCTAGTATAGCATTGCAGCAATAAAAAATGCAGTGTGTGCAACCTGCAAAAAACATGTATGTATGTAGTATGTGTGATCAGGGTGTAAGCCCTAAGGCACTAAAACAGACATGAATTTCATAACCTTAATTCCTAGATCAAGAATTTATACCCTCTAGTAGCTTGGTGGGCATTCCGGGAATAGGAATTTCCTTCCTGTAACACTGCAGGGTCATGTCTTTTCTCAAGTCCCCAGGAACAGTACTGGGAACTGGTGGATGCATTTCGAATTGTAGGATACATGATTACATGATTACTTAAATTCTTTTTTGCCTAACACCTTAAACACAAAAGCAGTTGCTTTAACAATAACTACAAATCAGCGCCTTTGTTGCCCTGTAAGATGCTTAAGATAAGAAAGTGTACCTGATACTGTTCTGTAGCTAATGTGTGATGCCTCCACCTCTTGTAGACCGTGAGCCCAGCAGCAGCAGTTACAATGTCTCCTCAGGAACCTTCTACAGCTGTGTCAGTCAGATCACCATCGGTAAGTGAACTTTGAGACTTATTGTTAGTTTCTTTTTATCATGTAATCGTTGCTTTCTCAGTAACTAAATATTTTAATGCATCATGTTTTCTCAACTTCTCTTCTGTTTTGTGTAAAATCTGATTATCTCAAAAGTGTCTAAGAAGAGGAGGCAACAAACCAGATGACAAAAATTTCCCACAAACTTGCAACACCACCAGTAGCCTGAACCCCTTTACATGAACTATCCGTAGGGCACAATGTTAAGTTATCGCTAAGGCAACTGAATATTTCCTGCAGCTGCAGCTTCACATTAAAAGCATTTGACTGTTAAAATGCAAGTTTACTTTTGTTTTGAAATAAGCTAATCACAGGAAGTGCAGTGTTCAGTTAGCTTAGCTAGCTTACGCTGTTGATCATTAAATACAACTTTGCTGAGCAAAACAACATTGTGTTAACAGTGGATCAATTTGGAAGTAGTTGATACTTTCTGTGAAAGTAATGCAACAGCGAGGAGCTGATGAAAAACTGCTCAAATTTTCACCAAATGTAAATACAGATATCGGATTTCAGTCACTTTTAAAAATAGGTGTAGGCAGGGGATTAAAAAAAAATTGGATATAAATCGCACAATGTGTAGGGGGCTTGAAGTGAAACTAGACAACTTTTTTGGCTTAACTTTGTCATTATGATGTATAAGCTGATTAAAATTTATTTTTTCAAATTTTCTTTGCCACCGGGATGAGGGTTTTGGGAAAAAATGAAAAATCAGTGACGTTCTCTGTACTCACTGTGCTAACTTGGTGGTCTATGCTGCGCTTCATAGCAAC
>JAQFJA010000020.1:1050872-1062379 GCA_029874485.1 Naso brachycentron
TTATCTATCATTTAACATTTTCGACAGTGATGGCATCTTTTGTAGACTCTAACTGTCTTCAACAAAAGTGCCAAATTTGGGGGGTCTCCTGAGATGCTGTAATTTGAGCTCGAGGGGCTGTTTTCTCTCAGCTTTTCCATTTCCTCCATCTAAGACACAGCGACAAAGCACAGAGTGTTCAACCCAAAGAGAAACTGGGTCAAAGGTGTCCAACATGAGGACGAGTCTCTGCTCCATCTCTCACCTCTCGGTAGGCCTAAACACGCATGTTTGCGATTGTTTTTGCGCTTTTACAATTTTCTTTTTTCTAACTGAAGCGGGCTAACTCCACTGTGCTGTTTGTCGACTAGTCCAGGCATGCAGTCCGCAAACCTAAAATCCAGACGGCAAGTCTCGCCTCTCCCATGATCAACGGAATCAATCAGATCGCAATGATTAGGCCAATCAATCAGTTAATCACATGGCCGCGCGCAGAAGCACATCCTGCTGCGCTGCTTTAAAACCGGGCTGCATCTATCAATGGCAGAAGTTCCTGTCAAATCTGTGCTCGTCAGGTTAATGATTTGCTGGTTATCTCGTACTTAGTACTTGAGCGTGGAGTTTGGAGTCTGCCCTCCCCTCCGATAAAACGCTGCTAATAGGAGAAGCTTGGACCTGCTTTGCTTTTCTTTTTGGCCCCTTGGTGCCACTTGAGCCGCTGACTCTTTTTTCCCGTGTCGGTTGTGATTGTCCTGGCTGCAGAGAGAGGACACACAATGTTAGCCCTGGTTGTGTTCTTGCTTTGTACAGCCTCCTGCGTCTCTGATCCAGTCAAAGGTGAGTGGATGGCCTGTTTGGACTGTTGTCCTGTGTGCAGATTTGGTTGTGGCAGTGGGATGCATGGGGCCAACTGACAGACTGCTTGTACAGCCTGGATATTTAAGAGAAGAAGATCCATACTTCATCATCAATACTGTGCCAACATGATTCATTTGTAGCTTAAACGATGCTTTGCTGTGCTGTGGAAAAAAATTGGGAACTTAGAGGTGATTTGCGCCTAATTTTATCTTCAAATCGTCAAATAAATTAATTCCGCCTGGATTCTGTGGCCACAGTGTCAGACTCCTATTTGCTGTAAATATTATAGCTTCACAAAATGCCTCTGGGTTACATCCCTGATTGATTAAAGTAAAGTCAAGAAAGATGAAGTGCAACATTTATTTTTGTTGGCATTTTTGCTCCTGATGTTTCCGGACAGTCTCAGTCATTTGGTGACTCTGAAGTTGTATTTGGTGCATTCAGCTCCACTTCCTCGGTGACCGGTCATGAAATCAAATACTGACACGTCAGTCTGTCTTCTCTTGTGGCTAAAGCGTGTCAACAGTAGAGCAGAGGAGAGATTTTTATCTTTTCTCACATCGAACACGCCCTGTTAAGCGGCCCCAGGTCAAGTCACCTCAGTACTGTCCACAGACAGTATATGTGTACAGAAAGCAACAATTGAAAGAAGAAAAGGAGCAGTTTGCTCAGTGGAATTGGTTTTATTCACTTACATACTTTTATGTAAATGCTTAAAGTGTATTTGGAAAGCTAAAAAGGCTGCACTTTAAAGATAAAGCCACAAGTAAAAGGCACCTTGAATTACATAAAAAGCTTATATGCATTTGACTCAATGCTTGTGTCAATTTGTTACAAACACATTTAAATTATAACACTTATTGTCATGACTGTCTGGTCATAAGGATGCATGTTTGACGATTTTGCTAAAGAGTCCATTTTATCAGAGGGATTCATTCACCTGTTTCAGTATCCTTCATTATTATGACTGACATGGACTGCAGCCTTCGAATCCTTTAGATTGAGTTCATTCATTACACTGAACACGTAGTCATCTTTACTCATCAAAGTCACAATATCACTGACGTCAGAGCAGTTACAAGTTTAGATTGCTTTGTAAAATATTTGCTATTTGCTGGTGAGAATGCTGGCATTTGAGATTTGAGAATTTTCTTCCAAACAGCAACTTTTTATACATAAGAAGGTACCATAATAACATTATTCTTGCTTGTTATGGTTGCATGTTGTTAACTCTTAGGAAAACAAACAGATTTTGTAGCTGGATTGCACCATCTAAGAAGTTCGTGGAACATAAAAGTTCATAAATGTGTTATTTAATGAGGATACACTGACAAATTAGTATGACTACATGTTCACTGGGATGAGCTACTGTGTAAACTTTCATTTTTCTACAAGCTGACATTTATAGGACATGAAATGAAACCAACAGTCAGGCATGAAAAATGTATCTGTTAGTCTAAAAACCTGAAGTACTTTGGAAAATAGTTTGCAGATTGCTCTCTTGTCTTGTTCTCACACTAGCTGCGTTTCCTTTGTTTCTTCAGGTGATACTTCTGGACCCTGGCTGAACAACAACCAGCTGTACAAATTCAGCTACACCACTGAGGTGCTGGTGGACAGGACCAGGGAGTCAAAAGAGGGCAGTGCAGGCTACAGGATCTCCAGCGACGTGGACGTCAACTTAGTTTGGAGAGATCCCAGCAGCAAATATGACCAACTGATTCAACTGGCGGTATGTCGATCCATATGTCACATGATGAGACAGGCCACTGACGTTGCTTTGTAGTACATTCATAAAAAGAGAGTTAGAAAAGTTCACATATCTGATTAAAAAACTGCTTGTAAAGTCTGCATGCGTTTTGCTCTTTAGAGAAACTGTGTGTTTGCTCACATAACTTGATCTGTGGTTCGTAGATCTCAAACGTGAGGATCCAACATGCGTCTGATCGATCAGAGAAGAAGAACGTCCTCCATGGGTCCACAACAGAAAGCATCATGGGGAAGAACAATCTAGCAGCTCTAACGAAACCATTCTTGGTGCATCTGAAGAATGGAAAGGTAAGATTATTTGTGTCGCTCTTGGCATTTGACATTATTGCACTTAGATCTTCAGTAATAAACAACACGTGGAAAAAGAAGATAGTTCTTATCAGAGGCCACATCACTTGTTGCTGGTATTAGTTGTACATCCTCCTTACCTGACTTGTTTTTAGGTTCATTCAAGGTAACAAATAAAAGTAGAAATTCCTGGAAATGACTAAAAAATGAATTGGTGGGGATTTTTTGGCCAATTTATGATCTTATATTATTGTGAGAGATGCTTGTAATTACTATTATAAAGTCATTGGTGTGCTCCCAGCATTCCACTGTTGTTTTTTTGAGAGAATTAATGAGCTTATCTTGATTGTGCCGGAGTGATGATGCTGGCAGGGGAAATATCCAACTACATGTGTGTGAGTGCAAAGGCCAGCAGGTGCAGGGAGTCAATGAATGAGTGAACAAGCCCGACTCCATATGTGGCTGCGGGTTGGCGGATATGACTCTTGTAGTCTTCAAGCTGGATTTTAGATGTTTAAATGCATTCACTGTTTTCATTATCTCTTTATTCTATCCAATAATTCACAAGTTCCATAAAGAATAACAACAGGCTTGTGGTTAAATATCTACTTTAAAGACTCATATATCAGTTGTTTATAGTTAAATACAGTTAAAAAAAAAACTGCTAGCAATATAAAAGATTTCTTTACAAAATGTTTAATGTCCTTGATTACCTCTTAGTCAACATGTAGTAAAGGTCTGGGTACCAATGTATATGTTTTAGTTGGATCTAATGGCTTTATTAAGGGTTCATGAATCATTTACTAAGGCCTCATAAATCATTTATCTGAAGTCCCACTCCAGAGAAACCCCTGTGACTGATTGGACTGTAGCTGCAGAGGATCTGAAGCCTTCAGCATAAACTAATTAACAATCTACCAGGCATCCATTAATGAATTTTAACATTTAAAATTCAATATGACCAGAAATAACAAGAGGTGTGCTTATTAATGGTTTATAACCAATCAATAAACCATTAATAAATGTTTTATTAACTATTTACAAAAAATAATTACAAGTTATTAACTATTCGTTAGACTGTAGCTAACAAAGGGTACCAAGACTTAAAATGCTCAGAATACTGTGTGCATTATGTCTTGCTATTAAAAGTATCTCTAAGTGTTGTGTAATTATTTAAAAACAGAAGCCAAACCTCAGATCAAGCTTTGCCTTTGAGGGTAAATACTCGTTCAGTATGAGGTAAAGCATGAGCTCTTAGACAGCCTGAAACGATAGGTCAGCGTCTCCCTTGGTGTTGTTTGCTTATTTTACTGATGGCAGACTGTGGCAGGAAAAATACACAGAGTAGCAGTGGACAGTCTATTTATGGTGGTCCAAGCTGATATTGTGGCCCAGCGCCACAAATAAATTACATACTTCATAGGAGACAGCACAGGATGATGTAATAGGCTTTTTTCTGCACTCATGAGCAGGACACGGAGTCCATTAATGAGCCAAACTGAAACCTCATTAGAAAACTGCATGGTTTGATATAACATTTCCCTGCCTTAGATGAGCCAAGCTTATTTGACTGAGGGTTGATTAAATTATTTTAATATGGTTTAAGCAACATTGGTAAACATCAGACTGACTTTCGTGCTGGTCACTGCTGTGTACTGATGTGTGCTGGGGATATAATTAGAGGAAATATACAGGATGCCGGGTTGAGATAGAGTCTTTTTAAAAGTTTAAAGTGCTAAGACAAGAGTATTCTGGTTTTGTTTTTGATCTGTGCTTCAAAGAATAGATGTTATTTCTGCATGTAATGTAAATAGTCCCTGATGTCATGATCATAAACATGTTGCTGTAGAAGGGAACCTGACACCCTGAAAGTCTTTACAGCACATACGTTACATTACATACATTATATCAGTGAGTGGCTTGTTTTAGTAGCTGCTTTATCTGCTTTGGTTTCCACTGTTCAAAAGCATTGTTTAACATGTTGCTTTCTTTTCACACCCCTGCTGTAGACCAAAGCATTTTATTCCTACCGGAATGAACCTGCAACCATCAAGAACCTTAAAAGAGGGCTGGCCAGCTTACTGCAAGTACAGCTCAAAACTGGAAAGGTTATAGAGGTGAATGTCATGAAATCCCATCACATTTGTTCAGATTTCTAGTATTTTACAACATGTAGCTAATGTGAACAATCTTACTGTCTGGAAACAGAATGACGTGTCTGGAAGGTGCACAGTTGAGTACAAGGCAGTCAAAGGTCAAGTAACAAGAACCAAGCTCCTGGAGACGTGTAAGATTGCAGAGACGGGATTCACCACACACAGTCAGGTATGTGAGCATCCAGACCAACGCACTGTGCTAAAAATATGGTGTTGCAGAATCACAAATAAATCATGACTTGGATGTATCCCCCTTCAGGTCTTGGGTGTGAGCAGGAAGTCCAGTTCTGTTACAGTGTTCACACTTGAAGATGGTTTTATCCGCTCGGCTGTGGCGGAAGAAACTTACTCACTGGCTGTTAACGCCCGCCGATCCACTGCAGCTAAAGTTGTGTCCAGGTAAATGCTTTAACCGAAAAAATAATGTGTGCTTCCATTTCTGATAAGAGCACATGTTAAATTTAACAATTCTTCTCAGGCAAACCCTCACACTGGTAGGGACTGGGGCGGGACCGCTGGAGGCTGCTGGGAAAGATGTGGCTGGGGTTGTTGTGTCAATCGACGCCAAACTTGCTGCAGTTGGTATCGCAGCAGAGAAGGTCAAATCCCAGTGCCAGGGATGTCCATCAGTGAGTACCTGTTCACGTTTACACATCAAAGTATTGACAATTTTGCCATGACATTTTGTGCAGGCACACACTGTCTGGTGGGTATCAGTGAACGCTGATCCCCTGATGTTTGTCCACCACCAACACGAGATTGAAGTTTGGGGTTTTAAGTGAAATGGCTTAATTATCATGAATACTAATACTACTACTTTGGTAATTTTTTAAAATTCCCCTTGGTGCCATCCCTACGTCGATTCTTTGTTACCAAATACCAGCAAAACCAATGACATTTCCATCATCGACACTGTACTCTTAGTGCCTTTTAGCAAATGTTAACGTTCTAACATTAGGAAAAACACTCAAATATCCAGTATTTCATATAAAGTTTAATAAAGATATATACTCTGTTCTTGGTTAAAATCAGTAGAACTTGCAAGAAAGCTGCCACTCCACCCGACTGAGTCTTTGCTAAGGTGCTGGGATAATTAAAGTATATAAACTTAAAGAGGAGAGTATACATTCACTTTTAGTAAAATGAATACTACATGGACCTAAGCATGCAGAAATGTCTCCCCTTTCAGTTTACAATCAGAAGAACTAACATTTCAGCGTCTACAGACCCTGTTTAGAGTATGAAGATTAGGATTGTACAAGTCATTGTCAAAAATAGGGCCCAACTGATATTTCGGTTCACTGATATCATCGACCAATATCAGCCTATGGCAGTTACAGTATATCGGTATTGAGGTACATGTTCACAGATATATGCCGATATTTAAACTGTTTTGTGAGGCCTGGAAAAAATGCTTAGAGTAGCGATTTAAAATGGTGTAATTACACAGTTTGTCCAGCAGAATTTTATTTAATTATTTAATAACCAATAGGTGAAGTTTTGACTGTTCAGTGCACTGATGTTTGTAATAAAGTTTGTTAAAAAGTAAGATATCCTGCCTCCATTACACATCCCTGTCACAAGTATTTGATGAACAAATTGATCTGATATTACATACATATAACATCTGCCGATATATCGGATATTTTCTTGCTCTGTAATATCAGTATTGACATCAGCCCCCAAAATCTATCGGGCCCTAGTTACACACTCTTAAGGAAACACTGTATCAGCAAACAGGTACTGAATATTTCTGTATTCAAGTTATTAAATGAAGATGATCTGTCTCCTGATGCCTTCTCCTCTGTGCTCTTCCTCTTAGCTTTTTGAACATTGGCAGGCTGAACAGAAGCAGCTGGAGCCAGCGAGCCTGTCCAAAGCCACGGCTCCTCGCAGCTTCCTGGCCCTCATCCAGAGCATTAGGAAGGCGTCCAAGGACGAGATCCTCAAAGTGCTGAAGAGTGCCAGCAAGACATCTCTGTAAACAGGCTCCTCCTTCTTCTTTACATCTTAATTTACTTTTTGACACCGTCCCTGTGCTGTTTTGTTGAATTAGTTTTAACTGTTTAGATTGAGAATGTCAGTAACAAGCGATTAAATCCTCATTGCTGTGTTTACCTTCATCCTGCTGCTTTCAGACCTCAGGTGGTGGATGCTGTGACCTCTGCCCAGACCGCTGCATCTCTGGATGCCGTGCTTGAATTCCTTAACTTTACCGATGCCAAAGGTTTTGTTCTGCAGGAGAGATTTCTCTATGCCTGTGGCTTTGCTTCCCATCCCAACGAGAGGATGCTCCAGGCTTTGCTGGTGAGTGTCGTGTTATTAATATCATCCTCATTTTAGTACACAGCTGTGATTTATACAGGAGAAAGGTGCTTCATCTACACAGAACTTCAGTTTGATGCTCCGCTTAAAAATTAACTGCAAAGTTATGTTTCCCCTAAATGAATCCAGGAAAAAAGTCAGCACTTTTGTATTTATAATAGTTAAAAATGAACTCATATTTTAATTGTTTTGGGTGAATTTTACTTTTAACTAATGGACTGTCCATTAATGCAGATAAAATTAACCAAAGAACCCAAAATGAGCAGGATGTGAAGTCAGTTTCTATGTTTTTTGTGTGTGTCTTTAATTTACTTTGGGGAAAAAAACAATGAAAATCAGTGGCATCATCATTTATATGTTTAAGACGCTACATTTTATATTGTAAATAGATGTCTTTAACTTCATAATGTTCAGTCTTAACAAACGTCTGCAAAACCAAGTCATATTATAATTAAATTATATCACAGCATGTTTTCAGTGAATTTTAATGAGACAGTTTTTCTTTTCAGGATATTTCAAAGGGAAAGATCGGCAGCACGGACATTAAAGAGTCATTGGTGATCATTATGGGAGCTCTGGTCCATAAGCTGTGTCAGAAAGGAGGGTGCACCTTGCCGGTGAGCTTCCAAGATGATAATAATTGACAAGTTACTGAGTAATTGTGTCTATTTTTATGTAACATGTGTCATATTGTCTGAAAACACGTTTCCTATGTGGAATACTCTAGAGACTAAACAAAATTAGAACAAACCTAAGAGCTGACTGATGATCCTCAGCTGTGTATTTACCTCTCAGACAGTGGTGCAGGTGAAGAAGCTGATTTTAGACGGTCCTGACAGCACACAGGTAGAGTCTGAGGTCCAGATGTATCTTCTGGCTCTGAAGAACTCTCTCCTTCCTGAAGCCATTCCCATCTTTACCAAATACACAGAGTCAGAGGTGGGAGCTTACTGCACTATCGCCCTCACTGCTCTGCAGAGATACGATGTCAGTCTCATGACCGATGAGGTAAGCCTTTGTGTATGTACAAAAATTGCATTTGAAGTGATGTTTTTACCCAAAATGTAACGGAAACTAAAACCAAATATGTTTGTCATTTGCAGGTCAAGCAGACAGTGAATAGGGTTTACCACCAAAATCGACGAATATATGAGAAAAACGTGAGAGCTGCTGCTGCTGATGTCATCCTCAGCAGCAACCCTTCATACACAGAGGTGAAGAATCTGCTTCTGTCCATTGGAAACCTGCCTTATGAAATGAACAAGTACATGCTGTCTAAGATCCAGGACATCCTCCGCTTCCAGTTGCCTGCCAGGTTTGTCACGTGCCAACACAATGACATTTTCTTCTGAGTAGCAAAAGAGACCCATGACTTTGTCGTGCATTTGAACTCAAAATTATACACACTGTAGCCATTTATTTTACAATACAATTGTTCTGTTGCTTCACTAACCTGGACTCATGATTTATCCTTACTCTAAGACCAGCAAGCCTGTAACCTAGTGCCTCTCCCTATGTGTTGCAACAGACCTAACCTTGAGTGTAATCATTCCTACCTGGAGGGGTGTGTGTGTGTGTGTGTGTGTGTGTGTGTGTAACTCACCAGCTTGGATAGGTCACTGTCTTGTTTTCTTGCACCAGCTGAATCTGTACAGACGAGGTCTCTCTGCCTCTCTGCATTTGTCTGTCTGGTCAGCCAGCCCCTGCTTCGATGTTGTAATTGAGTGTAATAAGGTGAACATTTGCAGTTTATGGTGGCATTTTTGTTATTGGTCTTCAAGGGTTGCTTCCTGCGTTTTCCCAGGTCTCTTTTGAACTCAAACCCAGAAGTCTTTCTTTCTTCCTGTTTGTTTGTTCCTGCTAAAGATTCAGAGCCACACCATACTCCTCGTGTAATGTCAATAGGACCCTGTCTGATCAAACCACACCAACTTCTAGAAGAACACTTACTAAGTTTATTTTCTTTTTTATAGCAAAGTTATACAACAAGCTATGAGGGACATGATTTCCCACAACTACGACCGTTTTTCAAAAGTTGGGTCATCATCGGCATTCTCAGGATTCATGGCACGTAAGTAATCAGCTCTCTTAAGATACATTTGGTTCAATAAAACCCATCATTTTGAGTCTTGCTAATATCTGCTTTTTAACAATTAATTAATAACATCACAAGAGTTGCATACATGTTGACTGTGTACTTCAAAATCCTCATTGCTGCAGAATCTGCCGATGTGACCTCCACATACAGTCTGGACATTCTGTATTCGGGCTCTGGAATCCTGAGGAGAAGCAACATGAATATTTATGGTGCTAGTCAAGGAGCATTGCTACATGGTCTACAAGTATGAAAACTACACAGTGAAGTGAATTATTGGAACTGTTTTGATGTTTTTGCATTTTTATGTTTTATGCAGTTTTTATAACTAATAGATTTTCAATGTACTATTTAAAGAAAAAAACTTCATTGTTCTGTAGCACAAAATACGCTGTCAAAATAAACTTCCTGGCCTTTTCCTTGAGAAATATGTGAAATTAAATGTAGTGTATGTAATATGTCCAAACAGATCATGATCTGTTTGCTAATTTGGACAACTTTGGATATCCTTCTTGCCTTTCAGGTTGCAATTGAGGCCCAGGGTCTGGAGTCTTTGATTGCTGCCACACCAGATGAAGGAGAGGAAGACCTGGAGTCGTTTGCTGGCATGTCCGCGCTGCTGTTCGACATCCAGCTGCGGCCCGTCACCTTCTTCAAGGGTTACAGTGACCTCATGTCCAAAATGTTTTCAATGACCGGGGACCCCATAAATGTCGTGAAGGGTCTCATTCTGCTGACAGATCATTCTGAGGTGAGCAGTTAATACTGTGGCCCTTCCACAGAACACCTCAATATAGTAGTAAAATATCATCTTAGTGTTTGAGTTTACATTCTGAATGGATACAAATGACAGTGAAATCTTTGCTGTCCTTTAAAACTGTGTTAGACTTGCAGGCTGTGCTTCAGCTTGGTTGACGTAACCTTGAGGAAAACAGCAGCACTCGTGATTCATTGACAGACTTTATGATTTGTGATCAATAAGTTCATGGCTGGAGGTAGAAGTTAAAACTAGTACATTGATCTGGCACACTGATTTTTCAACATAGTTCTATTGTTGTACATTTGGCCCAGCAGTCGTGAAACATATGTATTCATTCGTTGTAGAAAACAATCTTGGACCTCTAGAAAGTGGTCAGCAGCAGTGATGACATCATCATCACTTTTGAAAAAACTGACCACTGAGCTCCTTCCTTATCGCAGGGAAAGAGTACTAGTCTGTGGTTGTCAGTTCGGTGAATAGATCAGATGTTGGACAAATTAAAATATGCAGTCTCTGCATAATTACTCAAAGAGTGGAACTGCATTTTTATGTTACAAAAGCTTTATAACTCATCTCCTTTTACTTTAGACCATGAACAATTGTGACATGATCTTGCTACATTGTATTACCACAAAAGGAAAACATGCACATGATTAGGAGTGCAGTGCATTGACTTTGAAACATGAGATTTAGGTTTGTGTCCCACCTCCTGCCAACAGTCAGCACTGGTTTGTAGAGTTGGGACGATCTGATCCAATACCTACGTAATTCACCAGTTACTGTAGATATCGGACTAAGATCACAGATCAACGAACAGATCTAGATTCCACAGCCTGATGTTGAACTCATGTAAAGAAATTTACATACAGACATACTTGCTGTGCAATTAATTTGTTCAAGTTTACTTAATATTAATCTTCTTGTCTCCTTAAAGGGATACGCAAACTTTCTTTTTGTTATTTGCCTCCCTCCCGAGTTCCAGACAAGAAGATGGATACCATTCTTTGGACTATGCATGAAGTAACAAGGAAGAGATGAGCAGAGCTCACCCACCGCTAATTAGCTTAGCTAAAATGCTGCTAGTTAATGGGAAATGCTAGCCTGCCTCCGCCTAAAGTCATCAGATAAACGTTCCAACAACTCTAAATGGTCCTGTGTTCTTGTTTTAGAATCAAATATGTACCAGAAGTAAATCATAGGGAGCATGCGCTAACCACCGCAGATGTGCCTGTAATCAGGTCCACAAAACAACAATGAATAAAATTAATTAAAATAC
>JAQFJA010000020.1:1080784-1092038 GCA_029874485.1 Naso brachycentron
GTAACGGAGCTCATCACTCCCACTGCACACGTGTTCACTGCAGTCACTCGGGTCGAGCTCAGCCTGGCGCCGCGTCTCATTCTCTGAGTCCGGAGCGCTGTTGGGAAGTTTGGCAAGAGTGTCCGAAGGAGGCTCACCCGAAACAGGCCCGGGGACGGTGGCCCTCTCGTCCTCTAACTGCTCTTCAACAAAGTCCCTTGATATGATTTGTCCCTCTTTGTCATGCTCCCTTTGCTTTGAACTGTCGCATTTCACAACAGACAGCTGGTTTCTCTCGCCCGTGAAAGTTACTTTCACAGTTTTTGCGCCGTCCGGTTTCATGTCCAGATCCACATAGTTGGACTCGTCGCTTTTTGTCTCGGCGGCGTGGCCCTTACCGTCCGTGTTGGCCTTATCCTCTGGGAGCAGCTTCCTGTGAAGTCCGGTGACATCTCGGTAAGTGAGAGTTTCCTCTGCTGCTTCCATTTAGCCCGGTCTTACCGTCAGGTGGTCCTCGTTTACGATGTTATCCCGACACAGGACAGAAAACTCTGCAGGCTGCAGGGACGGAGAGCGAGGAGGGCGAGAGAGAGAGAGAGAGAGAGAGAGACGGGGGGAGTCCCTGGGAAAATCCCACGATGGCTTCTCTCTGGTGTGACTCTAGAGAGGCTGTGAAGCCTTTACAATCCAATTTTGGTACAAGAGACACGTGACACCACTCAGAAAAAGTGCCAAGATTCAGCACCTTTCCCAGAAGAACAGCTCCCCTCCATAAGCATTAGCCCACTGAAGAACACGGACTGAGACACTCCAAACTTTTTCCAAACGTTACTGTCGGTGCAGTCACCATCTGATAAGTCCCTGTAGGCCAAGACAGATTCGTCCCTCACAGAACTTTTAAAGGATTCTTGTTGTGAATAAATGTCATTGCACAAATGTGATCACTGACAAAGGAAACCTGTGAATGAACTGCTGAATCTGCTATATTTTTGTGGTGGACGAGCTGATTAGATCTTTTACAGAGGTGAAAGAAGCAAAGACATAGTTTAAAAAAACACTGTTACAAGTTAAAGCTTTTAAAATGAAATTAAAGCTTTCAGGAAAAGATGCTATAGAGTAAAAAGCAAAATATCACCTTCGAGATGTAGTAAAGGTAAAAGGGATATACTCAAGTGAAGTAGAAGTACCTCAAAAATGTAGTTATGTAGCCTACAGTTCTTGAGCACATTTACATCGTAACATTTCACCTGGGTATTTGTATAACAGTTTATATTGATGACTGCAGAGAATATTTAAGTGAGTGATGGCCTTTTTTTGGGCAAGTGAAGTTTTGTGCTGCACATAGTATAAAATGATGACTGCTCTTAAGAAGAACGGAAACAGTGAATCATAAAACGTGTTTAGCAACTGAGAAAAAAAATCATTAAATCAATAGTTGATTGTTGTTGAAAGCTGAGTTTTATTTCAATATATTAAAAAGGAAGATAAAAGGCCAAATATTCATAAAAGAAAATAATACTCACTTTACTGTAAGGACTACTTTTGAGTAATGTCTCTTTTGATTGCATGTACTTTTATACAGTGGTGTGCATTTAAGCCTTTAAAAAAAACACTGTCCTAAATTATCATGTAGCATGAGGTCATCCTGATTTAAATTTAAGCTTGAATTTTTTTTGTGAAGGTTAGTAAGTGTTATTGTTCCTGCAGAGAGCCTGAAGAGTCCAAATCTTATGTTAGTATTTAAGAGAATAAGAGCATGATTAGGGTTTGCAAAGAATGCCTTTAAAAAAAAAAGTACAAATAACTGCCTAATATTCCTACTAAAGATATTTTTGGACACAATCTTGCCATCAGCGCTCTGATCTCTCAATGAAGCAGCTGCCTGTCCTTGATGGAGAAAAACATTCGCCACCAGCTGGTGCCATTCCTCTGAAAGAATTTACTATAAGTTCATCCATTCATCAGTAGGTGTAGGTAGAGATCCATGTAAATATGTTATTCCCTCTCCCACCACTGGGCAAAGCAGGACACTCGTGAGACAGGACAAATGTAAATAAAGGCTCAGACGCTCCATGATAATGTTTGCTATAGGGGACAATGCGAAATAATCTTGCATGGTAATGATCTAGTTATTAGGGCCGTGTCTAAGTGTTGAAGACACAACTGTTGTTTCTGGACGGGGCCCCAGATTGGTGGTATGCAGCGGGGAGGGGTTGGGCCAACAGTTGCTCCATGTGGAGGGCACACTGACAGCAATATCAAGGACAGAGGCCACAAGTATAAAGCCTTGGTCACCCTCAAATCCCACTTTTACCCTCAGTGTCATTGATGTGGTGTAGCCTCTTAAAAATAATCTGTTTACTGAGCAGCGGTTGAAACAAACAGGGTTTCACCAAGTACTGAACTTAAGTATAAATTTAAGGAAGGCTACTTGTGGTTTACTTGAGTGTTTCATTTTACTTTGTAGACATAGTTATTGCACATTTTACTGAGCCACATTTATTTGACAGCTACAGTGACTATAGATTAAGATTTTACATAGAAAATATGATAAACCTCTAAAACAAAGATATTCTTAAGATTTATGTAGTGGTTTCCAACCTTTTTGGCTTGAAGCGTAAAGGCCCCTCAGACATTTTTTCAGGTGCCTATGAGGTTTTTACACCTCCGCCAAAGAGATATTTCCCCAGATGATCCAGACCAAACAAGTGTCAAGTGGACCACAGTCTCATCGTGCTGTCAGTCAGCGTTGCAGCTGAAGCCTGTGGTGCTCTGCAGCAAAAGTTCTTGGGGAGTTGGGTCTTGGCCCGGCCCATGCGGTGGAGAGCAGGCTCAACAAAACGTGAAATTTTGCAGTTTAACCGCCGATCTCCTTCTGCAGCTGCTTTGAGCTTGTGGGTGGGGCTTAGCAGAGTGATAGGAGGGAACAAAGAGACAGTCGGGTAGGTTCAAACTGCCTCCTGCAGCTTTTTTTCTTTTTTCAGATTGATCTCGTGATCCTTTGGAGGAGTCCGACCCTTAGGTAAGGTCAGATGTCAGTGTATAAATTTACAGTTGTTTTTGAAGCACCTACCTGTTGACCTGCCCTGACTTTATACGGGAGCTTCTGCTACCTTGCAGAGACAAACAGCAGTGAACTGTTTGAGGTCAGGACTAACTTATTTTTGACATCAACAAATTAGACCTGTAATGGCTATTAAATGACATGGCAAAGCTTGAATAAATCTTTTATTCTGTGTGCAGCTACTTTTCTCAGTTTCACACAAAAAAATTTGATGATGATAAACACATTTAAAATAATCCATAAACCCATTAATATTCGTTACGTTATTGTACAATCAAGTCCTTCACAAAAGTGGATATACTGAATCTCATGAGGCAAAAGTGTACATGTGCTCTTTCTTTTTAGCTACCAAAGATTCGATTTTCTCTGTCAGTGCCAAACGAACACACATGCAGGTTGAACTGACCTCCACAAAGCTGATAAATTTAGGCAGCTATTTAAAATGGGGACGCGGCTCACGCAAGCACGTTGAGATCAGTTTCTTACAGTGGCTGTATTAAAACAGCAGGTGTTAAATCATGAGCCCCATTAATCAACGCCACCAACTGTCCATGTGAAGCCTCTCAGCCTCACACGTCAGATGTTGACACAGAACACACAATATGCAGCTGCTCTGAAAATAACCACTTAAGTGTGAGGGATACATTGATCAGTAACACAGCAAATCTTCCAGTGTTAACGAGTGTTGATTTTACAGTGACAGATTTTCAGAGTCTACAAGTGTCGGTCGGACAGTTGTTCATCCACTAACATGGGTTTACGCAGGCTGCTCCAAAGCCTTCTATAAACTTTGACAGATTTTTGCTTTTAGGGCCTGGAGTTTACCACAGGAGCAGTTGTGGATGTTTTGTTTTACTGATTATTATATGTAAGAAGTCTAAATTAGTCTAAACCACAGCGCAGCATCAGGAGCTCTGACTGGCCAGAGTGTCAGTGACAAAAAACAGCTGACCTGATGACACACATCTTCAAATTAAAGAGATCAAGAAATGAAAATGTAAATGTTGAAACAGAAAAAAAGATATACAACTCTGTCTCCTGGACATTATATAGTTTATCTATTGGTGTACGCAGATGAACTTTTAAACGAAATAACAAAAAGCAAATTAAAACAATTTTGTTATTCAATTTTAAATTTTGGCAGAATAAGTAAAAACTTTTTTTTTTTTAAATTCACACTGCAGACGCAATAGGTCCATATATGTTTAAAAACTTGTGTGTGAAATGCATACAGGTGTGTGTGATGTGACAGTCCTTTAAAATTCATTATTCGGCCATTTAAGCATTTCTATTACATCGATATTTTTAAGAGGAGGGAATACTAAACTTTATTCTGATGGATCTAATGAGAAAATTCTACAAAAGCAATGCCAAACATTACGCTCGATTTGTTATTATTACAGTTGTGACTCTCATAATGTTAATCTTTAGTAGGCTAATAGCAGCAGCAACAGTAGCCTAGTAATGTTTTATGATTATTGTCAGGTCATGACATAGAAAAAAACAGTCAAGCAAAGTAATTGTTACCTGTGGTGGAAGATGATTCTTTACTTTAACCACAATTTAGAAATACTGTGTTACTTTGTATGTTTAAGTCATTCAGGATGTTGCTTAAGTAAAGGTAAAGAAGTGATTTCATCACCATGTCTTTTAGCCTCTTCCTCCACTGTGGGAAATAAGGCCTCAAAATGTTTTAGTAAGCTATTATTAGTACAAATGCATTGACATAAATATGAAGCTTGATTTTACTGTGTTAGTTGTTGCAATGATGCTAATTTTACTGATTTTATCTCAGATACTGTCGGGAAGCTTTATCATAGATCAACTGAGATTTATCATATGATGGTGACAAATACATTAACTGGTCAGTAAAAATTCTCTAATAAAAATAGTTGAGTAAAGATTACATTTTTTACTTCTGACATTTATGTAGCAGAGATGGTTGGTACTTTAATTGAGTAGGTTTTTGTGTACTTTTATTTTTTAAAGTACTTTTTAGAATCAGTAATTTTACTTTTAAGTACATATTGTTGGAAGTAACTGTGCTTTAGTACATTTTAAACAGCTTCAGATACAAAGTAAAATAATAGCTGTAAAACAATAAGTCTCCCCAAGTTTTTCTATGAACTGGTGCTGCGTCTGTGTACCAGTAACTGTGCATCTGATTGGCTCTGGCTGACTAACTGCAGCGCCAGAAAGCGACAACAACAGTCAGTCACACACACCCACACCGCAAAGGGACGTTGGAGTGCAGAGATGGAGACGGATGGAGATGGAGAGATATTACCCCGCCCCCATGCATTTGATCACCAGCCATCTCTGAGGGGGAATCACAAGTAACTAAGCCAATAAAGTAGATAAAATTAGCTCCACCCTCACCAGCTACAACAATGAAGCGTATACACATTAAAGTGTCAATAATCATAATCTCAGTAATATTTAGTAACAGTTACTCTAAAATAGGCTATTATACATAATGGGTTCATTTACTTATGGCACTCAAAATTTTTATGCAAATGTGTACATGATTTGAGTTCCTCTGGTGAAAACAGACTATTTAAATACATGCATAATTCCAGTATGATATGTTTGTGTTTCCTGCAGCACTGTGCAGCGCCGGTGAGATTCAGGCTACTGCGCCTTTTGCAGCATCTGAGTGGGAACTGGAGAAGTTTGAGAGCTTGAACACCTGCTGTGAAGCAGTCACCAGCAGCCAGACACCGCACTTCTCCAGGTTACCTCCTCCCAAACCATAGTTCAAAGGGTAAAAGGTCAACTTTGGATTTGAAAGTGTCATATGTGAGCTAGTTTAGTGAGTGTAAGGGATTAGAGGGCTACCCTAAACCACCGACAATGACAATTCACTAAAGGAGGATAAATGATCCGTTGGGTATTTAGTCGAGCTTTCACCTACTGGTGCTGAAGGGTTCTGCAGATTTACCAAGTTATTAATATCAGACATTTGAAGATGCAACACATCCATATCAAAATGCAGCAGAAAGAATAGAATAGCTTTGATTATTTTTGAATTTGGAAAGGACAGAAAGTTCAGATTACTGGCAACACTTTCTTTTACCCAGATATCTTTATAGGCCTTATTATTTGTAACAAATGGTTTATTAATAATTAATAAATCAGTTCCTTATTATTTTAAAATAGTTAGAAATCAATGTCCAGGACAAACTTTTGAATTGTCAGGTTGTGTGAAAGGGTGTTTATTTTCACCCAGAATCGAACTATTTTTTGTAAACTCCTGAGTTAATCAGAAAAAAAGCCTTTAATTGACTTTTTGACACCTCACTATCTGAAAAGAGATGCTGTGTGCTTCAAATTAAAATCCTAAAATTAGACGTCTATTATCATTTATAGCTGTAGAGTTGGAAATTAAGCAATCTGTTAATATAATTAATACATGACAAACATTTTTTAGTCTTTCAGTTACAACAGACTTGTGTTCAAACTCTGTTTTCTTCAGAATCAGTTAACTTTGTTTTACACCTTTGTGGACATAATGCCACAGATGTGACAGTATGAGTAGTAAATAAATGATAAATAATAATTCACATTAATATTTCCTATCTGTATAGGAACCTTGTTGTACTTGATACAAAACCAGTCTCTTGACTGGCATCTTGTGTTTCCCACTCTACTGTTTCCAATGTGTCAGCTGTTTTAAACTGTGATTTTTTTTTGGAATAGTAGCTGTGAAAGGTGTCCGTCTACTGTTGTTAGACGTAAAGTTTTGTGGGTAGAAAGAAAGAAGGAAACAGGTTCATTTATTATGTTCATAAAGTTGTACAAACATCCAGAACATGAGCAAAATGTAACGATAGGACATTCACTGTGTCAGAGGTCATGTGTAACACATCTCAGCGTGTTCATCAGAGACAAACAGCAGAGCCGATTGAGTTGTTGGTATTTTACAGAAGCCAAATGTAAAAATACAAAATCTACTGTCTCCACTTCCTTAATCACGTCTCGTTGGTTGTCTAAAAAGAAACAGTGAAGAGATGTTTGCCGTGGCGTCATCTGGTTTTAGCTTGCACGTGTCCTGGGTGTTTCAGGGATACTCTAGCCTAAAAACAGCAATGCTAGATGATAGCTGCCATGAATTATGCCAGCAATGGCAGACATGTACGGTTGCTCCATTCTGGCGATGGGTATTTGGTTTCACTCATGCTCATAAACCACGGGTCCCCCAGCAAAGGTCAGCACCTTGTTAGGGCCTGCTGCGACAAGTAACAACCCTATTGTTTCAAGAATGCGTCTTTCTATGAATAATGGTAATATGTGACGTTTAGAGCAAAGATGGTGGAGAGGAAATTCAAAGCTTTAAGGCCCTGTTTGTGAATTAAAATAGAAGTGAGGGTGTGTGAGGAAATCTGACTTCTGTGACCACTTTAAACAGATTAAGTAACTTTGGAGAAAAACATATTTAATCAGCCTTTTAAAAAATAAAATAAAACACAGCCACACACCTGCTATTGTAACAGAGTGCTCCCACTGTGTTTTCATAGCGTGTTATCACACCATTATTATTACCAAGAGGAAAAATGTGTTAATGTTTTTTGGTCATTTTTATAATTTATTGACATTAGTTTACTACATTAAATATGCTGCTGTATGTCAGTTGTAACATGCAAACATTAGAATCAAAGTACCTGCAAGAAAATAACCTGAACAAAAGAACATCACAAAGAAAAACATGTGTTCTGCTTTTAAACAAGCAAAAAGAGATGAGTCTACCAGACAGACAGATTTTTAAAAACAATTTTTTTTACAATTATCTAATTCCCTGAATCACATATTGTAAAGTGTAAGATTTGAAAATGTACAGTTTTGGATCCACACAAGGCCTTAAGAATGAACAGGCTAATACCAAATCATGAGGTTATTTTTCTCTACAAACCAAACCTTTATTCCATCAGAATCATTTTAAGTGATGTTGTCATTACTTTCAGCGTAACACCTCACTGCAGATTTCAGCACTATTTAGATAGAACAAAACTTTAAAAACTATAACGAGCAGCAGATTATTTTTTGATTTTGTTCAGAAATTTTAACTTTTTCAGAGGCAGATTTTGAGTTTGTTCCCTCCTTAATAATCAAGAGCTGCCCTCTAGTGGTCAATGACCACTAACTTCTTTATGTGTGCAGGGCTGCAGTTGGTCCAGAGTAGCTATGGTCACAGACAAAATACCTCTCTGCTGATTTCGCAAAAATAAATGCAAAGACTATATCAAACCAATCAATGGTATTTGGTAACTGTTGAAATGGACTGACGGAAATTTTGGTATGGATGGGTGGGTGGGGAATTTGGGGAGGGTTGATATGTTCATTCATGTGATAGGTAGGGCTATATTGTTTTGTTTTGTTTTGTTTTAAAATATGTAGACCCCAGGAAGATTAGTTACTACTGAGGTACAAACTAATGGGGATCCTAACAAACAAATAAACAAACAAACAAATAAACCGTTGCCGAGATGCAAATATTGATGAATATTGATTGATGTTTTTGGTCCATGCATCAAATAGAACAGTCATGATGTAATCTTTGACCAGTCATTAACTGTATTACAACCTAACTGTATTACTTGTTACTGCATTTTCCTCTTTATGGGACATTAAAGGCACAGTATGTAGGATTTAGGGGGCTGTATTAGAATTTAATATTCATAACAGTGATGTCATTAGTGTAAAATTGCCTTAAAATAAAAACTGTTGTGTTTTCATTACTTAAGGATGCATCTTTTATGTCTGCAGAGGGAGCTGATTCTCCTCCACAGATGCTGCTAGGATGCACTGTCATGTTTCTACAGTAGCTCAGAACAGATCAACCAGACAATTACTCTAAATGGTTGTCTCTCATATTTTTCTCAAGTTTTGTGACCACTGCAGGCTCTACAGGAGACATCTAGTTGGTTGCAGTCTGCAACCTCAACACTGGATGCCATTAAACCCCACACACTAAAGTTAAGCGCTGTCACATGCAGAATGTGCCGCATGATAAAATTTATAAATCCAACATAGTTCAAGCTCACCATGATGCTGAAATTATCACATTTTTGTGTTTAATTGTTATGCTGCTGTGTTAAAGTCCACACCTTGAAAATCACTTTAAAAATTTGGTTTTGTGGTAATAATTCAACTAAACACTACGCTGCAAGTTTGTCCGCAAATACACTGAGCCAACTGTCCATCAGTTTTCTATTCTGTATCAAGTCAGCCTTTTCAGGCAAATCTTTCTGATGGACCACCGATTCCATAACACTTTGAAATGTCTGCAAACGATGGAGCTTGGCTCCTAATTGGTCTGAAAGAATCATTTGCTTGTTAGACAGCAGTCATGATGCAAAGAGTATATACACACAAGCATCAGGACACCTTTGTCAAGAGGTCCAAAGAGAATATGAAAAGTTATAAAAATAAAGTGACTTAAGCCAAATGACGACTGTCTGATTGCAGGTGCCCTGTACCCATTTTATCTTACATCCAGACAAAACATTCTTGTACACAACAGACAGTAAGGCACATTTTTCTTTAAACTGAGTCTTTTTGAGACTTAAACAGGCTTTAGGGAAACCTTTAAATGAACAGAGAAATGAATTTGTTGAATGAATTGGATTCTACTGTTTGCTTTTAATATATATATATATGTATAAAATACAATGTTAGTCTGTTCTTGAATGTATTTCAAGCCTCTTTTGCCTCTTTGTAGACCTCAAAAGGAACTTTCACCAAACAAAAAATAACATGAGTGTGTGTGACCAAAGTGAAGTTGTAAATTTTAAGAGGTAGGTTAACTGCACACGTTTTTAAAGTTATTTGAGATTTCTACTGATCACTCATCAATAACAGTATCTGTCTCACCTTTAGATCTGGTAGCAAACACAAACAGATTAACTGTGAACCAAACGTGTCTGCGTGGAAAAGATGTCACACCTGCTTCTGCTTCAGTTCATTTTTATGTCGCTTCTTCAAATCATTTTATAGGCCTATAGGCTACCTGATCAACAAATCACCACTGTGATTATTGACAAGTTTAGATGTTTTTTCCCCTCCACCCTCCGTCCGGACGCGGAGCAGCCTTCCGGGACGCAGCTGCAGCCGTATCAGCCTGTGTCAGGGGTTTCCACCACTGCTGCATTTTGATGTCGACCAGGCGGGTAAACAGCTGCTGCCAGCACCGACCACGGTCTCATTTACAGGCCCGTTATTAATGCTTAACAGGCAATATGTCACACACTAAGCAGTGGCTACTGGCCGGGTTTGCGCTTCTCTATCTTTACGGAGCAGCCGAATGTAAAAGAAATTTCAAATGTCCTTCAGGATGCTCCTGCTCCAAGGAGACGATCATCTGCGTCGGAAGTGCACAGATCCCGCGGACTATACCGAGTGAGATCAACTCACTGTGAGTAACCAATCCTGTTTATTTGATATGAGTAAAAACGAAGGCAGTCAATGCTGCCCGTTAGGACGCGTTTTACTTGCCGCTTCCCTGCAGAGTTGGCTCTTGGTGTGTCTGGTACAGAGTGTTAAAATGTCCCAGCTCGAGTCCGACTGAGATTTGCCTGTTTCTTTCAACAGGAGCATGGTCAATGGATCTATATCTGAAATTACAGAGGGGATGTTTGCACTCATGCCCTCTCTTCAGCTGTTGTAAGTCCACTGTTGTCACGCGAAACAGTCGGTGATTAATCTGTTAATCTAACTGACATTTGTACCACGCAAAGAAGTAGATACATCATCAATAATTCACATTTGTTTCGCTCTATGGTGGCAATTTTCAGTTAGAAAAGAAGCAAAAGTTCCCAAGAGGAAAGTTTGAATCTTCAGTTTTCATGGTTTGTTTTTCCTTTTACACAGACTTCTTAATGCAAATTCTGTGACCACAATTAAAGATGATGCTTTCTCTGGACTTCCACATCTGGAATATTTGTGAGTATTATTTGTCAAACTTGCTGTTTTAATGTAGCATATAAACAACACGGTGTCGTGTTTGTTGTTTTTTGAGATTTTCTTTAAAATCTTTTGCAAAGTATATCCATAATTAGATGCATGGTTGATTACAGCCCACAGTAATTAATAATTTATGCTAAAGGACTTATTTACAACTGCTGATCATTTTTCCTACTCCATCCCCACCCCTCAATAAGTTTTAAAACCCAACATGCCCAACCCACTCCATTAATGGCCTGAAAATCATTTTAT
>JAQFJA010000020.1:1110419-1124925 GCA_029874485.1 Naso brachycentron
TTTTTGTATAGCCCACTTTTGAGTATTTTTGTTTATAAAAATGAATGTTAATGTTACAGATCATTATAACTTTTATTTATCATTTTGTTTATAAGCTATAGGTTTTTAAAATTTGCATTGTAACAATAATTTGAAATGCATAAAAGTGCAATGTTATTCTGTAAAATGTAGTATATAATAACATATTGTTCATATCATGCAACATGATTAAAGATAGTAAGATGGAAAACAGATTGGGTGAGGAGAATGAACTGGGAGAAAGTAAATTTTCTATAAATTGGCTCAACAAAACTGTGAAGTACTCTGAAAAACAAATATTAAAAAACTGAAATGACTTTCAGTTTTTTCATTCGTTTAAGCTTGCTCTCAAACATCTGAAAAGAAGGCAACTATCAATAGGATTATTCAATTGGTTGTTATTTTCTGACCTTTTGTTGTATTATTTGAAAATAGGCTATAGGTAAGCACAGCATACTGGATTTGGTCTTTATCATTTGTAAATAACATTTTATTAATTCATTCATTTATATGAGCACAAAACTGAAATAATGGAAGTCTTAAAACCAGGATAGATTTTGACAAAGCAACCACTGACAGTGGACATTGTGCGACAGTGGTAAATTATAATCCCATAAATATTATCAATTAAAATAACCACAAACGCTGGGCTGTAGCAAACATAAAGCCTACAGTAGGGCAGTTGTCCGTCTTGCCCAGTTGAAAATCCAGCTGTGCCAGTGGGTGTAAATGTCAGTCCACCTCCACACCAGCAGGCGGCGGTAATGTAATCTGCACTGCCGCTGTGAAACAACTTTGAAAGGAGAAAAACACAAGAACAGGAACCTGGAAACCAAGTTTGTTCCATATTGCCCGGCAGATTTGTGTTCTCCTTAATAGATTCAAGATTAGTTAGATTTTACCTAAAGATGTCTAAAAGACATCGTCTGGATCTCGGTGATGACTACACCAGTAAGAAGAGGTCTGATGGGTAGGTGAAGCTCCGATGTTAACATGTCTACTTAAACCAGTTAGGTAGCCTACTGGCTAGCAGTTAGCAGATGCTAGTTATTTTTGGCTAATAGCCACGAATGATGTATTATAAGAACCCAGAATTCATATCCTTAGCCGCTAATGTTGTAGTTCTGGCCCTGGCCACTGTTTCTTAGCTGCACTCTAACGTCCCTCTTATACATAAAAATAAATATGTGCCGTTTTGCCACATTGCGTGAATAACCTCATGTAACGCGAACTGTTAGCCATCGTGAACGGCTCTTGCTAACAAACGAAGAACCTGGCTAACGTCACGTTAATGTTTCGTCCACCATTGAGGCACGTGTGTCTGTGGCTAACGTTAACGTAGCGATTTGCTAACAACCTTTGCTAACAAGCTATGGTTGACTTAGTTAGCAGGCTAACCGAAGTTACAAATTAAAATACTGTGATGTCATTTTTTAAACGGCAATTACTCATTTTAAGAGCTCCCAACAAATCTTGCCGTTACCATTGCGCTAGCATGCTTTGTAATTACGGGAAAGTTTTAGGGCTCACAGTACCTTGAATAACTGTCTAACTCGCTCAACGCTAATTAACGTAACGTTAACGTTAGTCTTCCAAAAAAATTCCTACTCGTGTTTTGTTCAAAATGCAGTATTTGTAACTATATGCATATAAGCGGACTGGCCAGAATTATGTGCGCCAATATGTCAGAATTTGTGTTTTTATTGGACAGCAAGCGTTGAAATAGTCCAAAAACAGTGACTACAGGGAATACATTGCAAAGTTCATTTATCAACTGTAGCATGTGATGGTACGTCCCGGATATACTTGATACTTGTAATAAAGGCTTTTAAATATATTTATGATTTCTTTATATTTTTTAATAAATGTTAATGTAATAAATATTGATTAATGTAAACTTTGTTTAAGCTATCAACAAACAACATTAGAATCAGCCTTTAAAAGCCTATATTTAGGTGGGTGACACAGGGCTCACTGTAATTAGTAATTTTGGCTTGTAAATATTGTTCACATCAACGTCCAAGTCATTATTACAACTGTGCAGCTCTGATTCATAATAGAGTAAACAAACCTGCTGGTGGTGAATAATATGGAACAATCAAAGAAACTTGAATGGATGCTTCACGTTAGCCAAGTATGTTGTTAAAGCTTATTAAACCCAAACTGATTGGCTGTTTTGCAATGTTGTCAGTGCCGTGTATATTTAACCTTCACATGACCAACTCTACAGTCATCCAAGTGTCGGGAGTTGTTAAATGTGAATGCTTGCAAGATGGAGACATCAGGAAAATTTCACATCTGTTATCCATCACACACGATGTAAAAATTAGATTTTCATAAAGATTTTTCTTTACACCCTAAATCTTAAGAATGCCCTGCTCTGATGTCAACAGGAGAGAACGGGACCGTGACAGAGACCGTGAGGACCGCTCCAGGGACAGGGACCGAGATAGAGACCGGGACAGGGACAGAGACCGGGATAGAGACCCAAAGCCCTCCAGTGCCCCTTCCAACATCACAGCAGCAGTGCCATGCCTACCAGCCATCAAACAGATGGCAATGCACCAGCAGATTAATCCATTCACCAATTTGCCCCATACGCCGCGCTACTATGAGATCCTGAAGAAGAGGTTACAGCTTCCAGTGTGGGAGTACAAGGACAGCTTCAGCGATATCATCACACGTCATCAGAGCTTTGTCCTGGTTGGAGAGACTGGTTCTGGGAAGACAACACAGGTCTGAAATACAGTAAATCAACCTGTCTCTCATATGCTGGACACTAAAAGCTTACGTGAAGAAGTACTGTGATAGTAAAACATACTGAGTCTTAAGGCCAATTTGTGCTTCACCCCTTGACAAAAATGACACAAGTTCAATAGAAACAGTTGTCACTCAACACTTTCCTTTCATGTCGCATATTTGGAGAGTTTTATTATGTTGTCGACATCATATTTTGTTACGTAATGTGACTGGGTAGTGTTAACATTGATTTTCCACCGTTCATATAAAATATGGTAACCATGGAGGTGAGTGAAACCTTTGGCTGAAACATAAATTGAAAATGTCACTTTCATTTCTGTTGAACACAGCTTGTCAAATGTGTCGAGCAATGAAGCATAAATTGACATTTACTGTGTGTTTTAGAATTAAGGAATAATCAGGCTGATACCCACCTCTGAAACTATTTGACCCTTTGTCTTAACCTGTAGATCCCTCAGTGGTGTGTGGACATGGTGAGGGGCTTGCCTGGTCCTAAGCGGGCAGTGGCCTGCACTCAGCCCAGGAGAGTGGCGGCTATGAGCGTGGCTCAAAGGGTGGCAGACGAAATGGACGTCATGCTTGGGCAGGAAGTGGGCTATTCCATTCGATTTGAGGACTGTAGCTCTGCTAAGACAATACTGAAGTAAGTGATTGGGGAATGCACAGTAACTGCTTTTACAGGCACAGAGCCATCAGCCCAGAACGTGTCATCCTAACAAGGCATATCTGTAATTACCCTAGGTACATGACAGACGGTATGTTGCTAAGAGAGGCTATGAATGACCCGCTGCTGGAGAGATATGGTGTGATCATTCTGGACGAGGCCCACGAGCGAACTCTGGCCACAGATATTCTGATGGGAGTACTCAAGGAGGTGGTGCGTCAAAGACCAGATCTAAAGGTATTTCTGAATTTTTTTTTAACAGCAGTGGATCATTGGCTTGCCTTTTCTGTTACTGATAATGTTTGAGTTTGCTGCAACCTGAGGGCTGTACTACAGAGCAAGGTATGTTGAGCCTAAAGCTGGAGTTTCCTGTACTACGAAGGTGGCTCTCTTTTAATCTGGCTAGATCACCATGGTAACTCATGCTGCAAACATAACCTGCTTCGGACCAGGTTATGTTCAGAGTAGGGCAGGTTGTGGTTTAAAAGAGGCCCCTCCCCTCCCTGCTCTCCCTGGCACAGTCTGACTCAGGGGCAGTTTAGATGGCGCAGGTTTTTGCATCAAACTGTAGAATGTGTTGCATTTCAGACTTTATTTTACATGACAACAGCGTGCTGGCACACCTGAAACCGCAAACTTTTGAAACCGATTCTGAAGTGTAATCTTTTGAAAACACAGCCTTCTTTCTGGCTGTGTAAACTTGCAAAACGAAAAGCCAATGAAAGCAGTTACTAAACTAATGCTAATGCTAGCGCACCTCAATGCATTATGCAGTGGCCACTAAAAAACACTCTGCAGTGTACCCGAAGCAAGTCTTATATGACAACAGTCTATTGAGGTAAATTCGAGTGCTTGTATCATAACTATAGAGCCATAGAGGTCAAACTACAGCTGAATTACTTTAATTTGTGGCTCTGGTTCGGGCCTAGCAGCAACAGGAAGTTAAGAAATATAGTAGTTTCTATGGTATGCCATTGCAAAGTTACATCACTTTCAGTTCATGTAAACGCAGATTTTTTATTTTTTTTTTGGTTTAAACACAAAGGAAAGAATTTTTCGTTTTTAGTAGGGCTGCTCTCATCCAATTGTGACCTCACACTGGCAGCTGTACTCAGGGAGGGAGCATGTTAAAGGTGGTTATCAAACACTTGTGACAAAGATTTGTAATGAGGGCAGGATATTTAACGAACTTTATTCCAAACATCAGTGCTCTGAACGCTTCACTTCATATCAATTAAATAATGGACTGCCCTCTGCTGGACAAACTGCGTGATTACACCATTTTAATTGACTATTCCAAGCATTTTTCTCAGCCTTAAAAAACAATTTCAGTATCGGCATTTATTGTGGAACATATGCGCTGATGCCGAAAAATAATATAGATAATTTCGGCAAACCGATATATCGTTCGGGCCCTAGTACTGAACAATTTATAACAGATGAAGAGAAGTGTGTGAGGTTGAACATAGTAACTTACACTGCATAATTTTGATGTAGGAAACGTCAAGTATCTACAAAGCATGTTTTAGTTACTGGTCTGTGAAAGTGCCCCGAGGGCTGCACTAATCTCAGCAAAGAGACACAAATGTTTGGTGCTTAAATAGAGAAAATAAGAGCTGGAAAAACAACATTTACAGCAAAGTTCCTTTTCATGCACAGGTAATCGTCATGAGTGCCACACTAGATGCCGGGAAATTCCAAGTTTACTTTGACAACTGTCCTCTTCTGACTATTCCTGGACGTACGCACCCTGTCGAGATTTTCTACACTCCTGAACCAGAGCGAGACTACCTTGAAGCAGCGATCCGCACTGTCATCCAGATTCACATGTGTGAGGAGGATGAAGGTGACTGCCTTCTCTTTCTCACCGGTCAAGAGGTAGGACTTGTCAGCGCTTGAATTGCTGGTCTAGTGGATTTCTTATCTTGGCTTGAGTGTTCTGTTTCCTCGACGTGAAATCTTAATTTTTCTTTCAGGAAATTGATGAGGCCTGCAAACGGATCAAACGTGAGGTAGACGACCTTGGACCTGAAGTCGGAGATATCAAAATCATTCCACTGTATTCCACATTGCCACCACAGCAGCAACAAAGGATCTTTGAGCCGCCTCCTCCAAGAAAGCCCAATGGTGCAATAGGAAGAAAGGTATATTTTAAATAGTAGAACAGGTAGATTTTATTTCAAAAGAAGTGTTAAATATTAAATGCTTAATATGTATAATAGTATTAAATAATGCAACTCACTTAGATTGCTCTATAGTCTGTGTCCATATGCACACTCTTATTTGAGTTTGTTGATGGATGTCTGACAGCCTGTTGTTTCATCCTCAGGTTGTGGTTTCAACAAACATTGCTGAGACCTCTCTCACAATTGATGGTGTTGTGTTTGTCATTGATCCTGGATTTGCCAAACAAAAGGTGGGCGAAGCAAAACTCACCTCCCTTGATTTTTATTAAAAAAAAATGATTTTTTAAAAATATTTAATCTCTTTTGCAATATGATAAAAGTTTGATGACTCTCTGAAATTTATTTGTATAAATGCAGATGCACTATGGTTTTTATTTATTTGTTTTTACTTTTTTTTAATGAGTTTGTCAGGAACAATACATGTAAGGAATGTTACATCTGATTAAAGTGCAACTGATGCAGTCTATGTAGGACCTCTAGCCATGGCTAATTGCAGTCTTTGTCCCTGGTTAGGCTTTTAGGAAATGACACACATGATGCAATACTGTTAAATAGAAATAAAGACAGACAATTAAAGCAGACATAGACAGGCAGCCACATACGTGCATAGAAACTAACAGACAAGCAGAATGATGATAGTGATTAAGAATAGGAATTAAAAACAATAACTGAAATAAAAACTAAGAACAAACAAAAGGAGAAGAAACATAAGTTATGCTATGCAGTATAAAACATGTAACTTAGTGTTTACAGATGTTTGCTTCATTTAAAAGTCCAGCTCTTTTATTTCATTTAAACATGCTCTCAAATGTCTGTCCAGGTTTACAATCCCCGTATCAGGGTTGAGTCTTTGCTCGTTACGGCCATCAGTAAAGCCTCTGCCCAGCAGAGGGCGGGACGAGCCGGCAGAACACGTCCAGGGAAATGTTTCCGCCTCTACACAGAGAAGGCCTACAAAACAGAGATGCAGGCAAGTGCCAGTAGTAACACATTCTTGCTGTCTCTCTTTGAGATTTGGAGGTGGTTCTTAGAGTGACTACAGACATTGTTTGCACATTTATGTTTTGTTGTTGTTGATGTTTATTAACATTGTAAACACACCCTCTCCAGGATAACACATATCCTGAGATTCTTCGATCCAACTTGGGATCTGTTGTGCTGCAGTTGAAAAAGCTGGGTATTGATGACCTTGTGCACTTTGATTTCATGGATCCACCAGGTGAGTAAGTCTACATCAGTGTTATTGATAAACCAATTATTAATCTTTTCTGAGGTCCACTTGTCTGACCTTTCTGTCTCCTCCCTCTGTCCTTCTACAGCTCCTGAGACACTGATGAGGGCGCTCGAGCTGCTGAATTACCTGGCAGCTCTGAATGATGACGGTGACCTAACGGAGCTGGGCTCCATGATGGCGGAGTTCCCTCTGGACCCCCAGCTGGCTAAGATGGTCATTGCAAGCTGCGAGTTTAACTGCTCAAATGAGATCCTTTCCATTACTGCCATGCTGTCAGGTAATGCCCAGGACTGGGCTGACATCCTCCTTGCCATCTTTGGCCAACTCTCTGGGGTTAAACACACTACTTCTCACTGATGGTGCTTGAAATAAAGCGTCCCACCTAGAGTTTAGTTTGAGCACAGTATTTTGGAACACTTGTGAATGAAGGCAGAACTATAAATCATACATAACTGCATGTTTAATTTGGTGTTTTTTAATTTTTGATTGCCCCAAAATTTGTAGCAACAAAGTTACAGTCCAGTGTCAAAGTAAATTGCTTCTAAATTTAGTCCTATTATTTTTGTGTAAACCAATTCACAATAGATTGTACAATATATCAAGTTACCTTCTGGATTGTAGTTACATCCAGATGTGAGACAGGTCAGCTCCACTTAAATTTTCAGACCCACTAATTTTAGGTGTTAATTAACCCAATTTTGTACTGTATGTATATTGAATAGTGAGTGTGTGTTTTCACAAGTGTTTTATCGCTAAAGCAAGAGGATAGGGCAGGCACCACTGAAATATTTTTCATATTCATTGCTTTTACAAGAATTTTCTTTCCATTGAAGTAATGCATTGTGAGTTTTATCTCTTATCATGTATAGTTCTCATGTGCAGCCTGGAAGTATTTAAATAATCTGCTCTCTCATAGGCCTAACCATTATGTCTTAATACCAAAAAAAGTTACATTTCTGAACCTTGAAAAGTTAAACATTGCTGGTGTCCCTAACACTTTGTAGTTGTGTGAAAATTCTTGTTTTACAGATGTGGTTAAATGACCCCCCCTCTCTACGAGCTAATAGCCTTTACTGTTGGGAATGACCCTGAGAAAAGACTGCAGATCCCTTTGATAGAGCTTGTGGTCCTGCCCTGTCCCAACGCAGTGTCGAGTGACCTAGCATCATAGGCTTTGCTCCATTTTTTCTGTGAATGTTTGACTCATCCCTATGGGCGGCTTTGTTGGGGCCCATACCAACCTTGTTTAGTCCCACAGTGCTTTGTCCGCCCCACGGAGGCTAAGAAGGCAGCAGACGAGTCCAAGATGAGGTTTGCTCACATCGACGGAGACCACTTGACGCTGCTCAACGTCTACCATGCCTTCAAACAAAGTGAGCGTCTGTCAGAATGATCCCTGGAAACTTTTTTTTTTCTTTCAGACATAAACGAACTAATGACAATTTGAGTTTGATAGTTTTCCCACAAGAAATTTTAATTTTCCTGGATAATATTAACTCCTGCTCTATTAATATGCTGGACTCATGGTGTTAATCTGTTCTCATATGCATTGGAAGCTTTAAGTTTCAACATCACACTTGTGTCAGTTGTAGATTTAAATATAACTGGCGTCATAACAAGTTGCAGTGTTAAAATCATCTCATACGTGGGGAAGCACAGAGAAACTTTCCTCTTTATTCAGACAAATATAAAAAGTGTTTCAGTTTCAGGCTGCACATTTATTGTTTTGCACAGTGAAACATCCAAGTGAAGTAACGATCAGTTTTTTGAGAAGGGGGCTTTGAGTTCATCACTGTACTCCATTTTGTCATCATCATGTTTCAGCACCAAAATAGCATCATGGGGAAAATTGTTTTCATTGATTTGTAAATGCTCCTATGTGTTCACCAGCTAGTTTCAAACTTTGTAGTTTATTACTGGGTAGGTAGTACACAGTTTTTTTCCTACCTTTGATCGAAAACAGCTGAGAGCAGGAAAAGCAACAACGTTTTTGCAAAACAGACAATTTTTAGAGAAAATGATGGCAGATTTGGTTGATTGCATTACACAGTGATCTCATATCCATTGTACACAATATTGAATACTGATACTTTAAATATGTGTTATTAAAGACTTACTGATGTTCTGAAAGTGTAAAGATTTGACACCCCTGTAACCAAATGTGTCTGAATGCTCATGCTTTTTTCAGACCACGAGTCTAACCAGTGGTGCTATGACAACTTTGTCAACTTCCGTTCACTGATGTCTGCTGACAACGTGCGGCAGCAGCTGTCCAGGATAATGGACCGCTTCAACCTGCCCCGCAGGAGCACTGAGTTCACCAGCAGAGATTACTACATCAACATCCGGCGAGCGCTCTGCACCGGCTTCTTCATGCAGGTAATCACACTTTAGTAAATGTTTAAGTAGTGTTCTGGTAAGACAGTGATCCAGTGCCATCTTTCATGATGTTTTTACTGGTAAAACTTAAGTTTACACCAGAGATCATTGTGGAGTAACATCCCTCTGTTCCTTGAAGAGGTGATTATTCATGAGCTTGTTTTTTGTAATCTCTTAGGTTGCTCACTTGGAGCGCACAGGTCATTACCTCACAGTCAAAGACAACCAAGTGGTCCAACTCCACCCATCTACAGTCTTGGACCACAAGCCCGAGTGGGTGCTTTACAATGAATTTGTCCTCACCACCAAAAACTACATCCGCACTTGCACAGACATCAAACCAGAGTGGTAAGTGCAAGACTGTACAAATACATGTTGATATTGCCATAATTGGGCTTTAATTGCACATGAGTTCCTGACAGGCTTATTCATGCATTCTTCATTTCTATTTTACAGGCTGGTGAAGATTGCCCCCCAGTACTATGAAATGAGTAACTTCCCACAATGTGAAGCTAAAAGACAACTGGAGCGAATCATTGCCAAACTAGAGAGCAAGGAGTATTCCCAGTACTGAACAATAGCCAAGAAGGGTCCTGGAAAACAACTGCGTACTATAGTTTTAGATCTTTCTGTATCATTGTATCTTAATGTTTCAAATTTGGCATTTTGATTTTTATATTTTGTTTGCTTTTGTTTTTGTTTTTGTTTTTTCTTTTTTCCATCAATGTTAATCTTGTAACTCAGTGTTATGTCAGATGAAATATCAGCAGTAAATATTAGACCTGGCTATAAAGATTTTTAAAAGGAATATCAGAAACATGTCGTGTAGATGTGATGACTTTCCTTTAGAGAGTTGCTGAGTCATTAAAAAAAACAAAACAAAAAGATAAAGATTTGTGCTTGCTCTGTTTCTTTAATAAAGGAGCTTTGACTTAATTTATGCGTGCATATTAATTAGTAAAGCCTGTTATTGCAAGAGTAGTGTGGTCTTTAGTGGTGATTTTTTTTCTTTTTTGTGTGTGTGACTTTGGTGTTGAGGTATACATTTTTATTAGGTTAAAAATTGGCAGAATTAACAAATGTACTCTTTCAGATATGACCATTTGCTCTGGTTAAGGTTTTTCTCTTCTAGATGAGCTCTGCTGCTCAGAATGGTTCCCTTCTTGCTTCAGGTCCAGTTGGGAATCACCTTTAGTGGAGGGATTCCTGCTACCATCCTATGAACTTTTCAGATTTTTAACCAACTTATTTTTGGTTGAAATGCTCTGAAGGGTTCAAAATCAGGTGCAGAAACGGCAACAGACTGGTTCTATGGTTTTGGAGAGGTCAATTTTACTTGTCAGGAAACAAAAAAATCTGGTCCAAATCCTTTTCATTAGCACTTTATTTTATCACAATAGTGTAAATTTTAGTCAAATTGACTTACATCAGTGGTTCCCAATCTGGGGTTGAGAACCACATGAAAGATTAGAACAAAAATTAAAAGGTTAAGAGATTAATATAAGAAAAAAGAAAATCTCACTGCAATACAAATCATGTTTACTATTCCTGTCTACTTGCACTTTTACAATACTGTCTTTTACCACCTTAGGTCATTTTTATTTACCGTCAAGACTCCTAATTATGTACTTAACAGCAAAAAGCAGTGTTCAACCTCACATCGCCATACAAAGAACTGTACAAAGAACCAATAATTAGATCAAGCCGTAGGTATGACTGAATCACTAAAAATAACCTAATGACGTACTGATGCCAGTGTGACTGTGTTTTCTACCAGTCTTGTTCAATGTCCTCTATGGTCTCTGGGAGGCATCGGTTGCGTGTCTCTGCCAGCATTCTAGCCGTTATTACGCCCAGCAAAGCCACAGCGCACAGGACGACCTGGGGCAGGTCTTTCCACACATCATCCAGCAAGAGGATCAAAGGAGCCACAGCTACGCCCAGACGAGCCATGAAGTTGTTGAAGCCGATACCGTTCTGCCTGAATAAAATCATTCATAGACACAGTTTTACCCACAGAGGAGACTAGCTTGAGGAATCTAAAGGATGATTGTACTAGTTTTGGGAAGAAAGAAAGGTAATTTGTGGAATGCTGGCAGTATTCATGGTGTATGCTACAAATCCGAAACGATATGTGCAAGTTGATATGACAAAGATGAAGGGGGAAGGCGTGCATGGTTACCTCACGACTGTAGGATAGAGCTCAGAGCTGTAGAGCACGAGAGTTGCAAAGGATGCTGCAGAAAGCCCTTTCCCAGTGACTGCTACCACTGATCTGACAAGACCCATGTCTGAAAACAGGACATCAGTAAATGATGGATGACTTCTCATTTTGAAGTTATAGATTTTGATTAAAAAAATACTAGAGGTACTACCTTTTGGTACCACAATATTGATCGCAAGACAGACAGCAACCATCAGTGGAGCTCCTACCACTATGGGTCGTCTGCCTATCCTATCTAATAAGACGTAAACGAATAATTTGGCTGGGACTTCAATTAAACCGTAGGTGAACTGAGTGAGATACATATTGAGCCCAAAGCCTGTGACATTGAAGCTGATGCCATAAAATGTAGTTGCCACGCAAAACCTGGGGAAAGAGAAAGTGCAAACTCAAATCAAACTGATAAGATTGCCTGATAGATTCTCTGTTACAGAATTATAAGATATTTTAGAGACCCAAAACCACTGAACACGAAGGCACTGAGAATACAGACCACAAAAAACCAGTGCGTAGAGCCAGTTTCCTCATCTTGGGTGTTCGTATCAGATCGAGGTACGTATATTTCCGATCTTTCTTCTCAGTCACAACAATAGTGGATAGTGTCTGAAAGAAAGCAAAACAGCATTATTTTTCAAACCATGTGATAAAGACTTTTAACAGTTTCTCTTGGGATATGTCAGTAACGTCAGTAATTCTCCAATTAACACCTTAATTAAAACTTGGGGGCACTCTAAACCGACTCACCTGCAAATTTAACATAATAGAGTCACTACTTACCCAATTTTTCTGATGTCTGGCAGGTTTTTTTTTTTTTGGAATGATGGCGCACAACACGTGGACAAAAAGTGAACAAATACATCCCCTCATGCCCTATACATCCCCTCTTCAGTCTCACAGACATCATGATGAGTCAGAATATAATAGTGTTGCTTTTTAAGACTAGCCAAATGTTTTCAACCTATTTTATACTCAGTCATTATCATATTTATAAAAAGTAGCTTATTATTGGCCATTAATATTAGAGTTTACTTTTAATTGAGTTTACTCAATATCATTTTTGTCCAAATTTTAAAAAATTCCCAGATAAAAATTATTGTGATGAAAATTTTTAACTATTTTGGGGGACCCCCTGCAGCACCTCCATGGTCCCCCTAGGGGTCACGACCCCCTGGTTGAAGACCACTGCTGTATACCATCACTAATGCGTAATAGTGTGTCTTGACAGTATTGTGTTTTACTCTGATTCCCACCCTAACTGTTATTGTGTACCAGACAATAAAATATGATGCCCAAAACTAAATTGTTTTTTTAAATTAGTTCTGTTGTCTTAAAAATCATCTGGATTTTGCTAACCTCTGGTTTAAGTGTGTCAGTGAACTCCTCTGTTTGGTTCATCCTGGCACATTTCTTCAAATTCATCTGTGCTCGCTCCAGCTTTCCATTCGCAATGAGCCATCTCGCTGACTCTGGCATCCACCTAATGTTGAAGGCAAAGATATGTCTTACTCTGTGTGAATAAATTGGTAATAAATCCCATTGCATAACATACACAGTGAACAATATAAACCTATGTATCTAACTCCAGTTTAGTACCACACAGCACAAAAGTAGCATCTCTGAATTCACATTATTTGATTCTGTTGTGACTTGGATAATAAAATATCAGAGTTGCAGGGAGGTTACAGAGTAAGATGATATTATGATTGGTCAAATTTCAGTGTAGTCTATATAGCATCCTAGTTTGCTGCTTTGTAGAATTATGTGCTCTTGATTTTGCCTTTTAGGTCAACTATTTTCTTCTCTGCTTTTAATTGCTGTTAAAAATTGCTGTTTGCAATATAAGTGCATGCAAAAAATATATATTTTACCAGTGTTTATGTTTGTTATGTATGTGTTTATGTCAAGCAATCTTTCAAAACATGACAGTTCCAGATAAGGGCTTATTGTGAGGGATTCTGTTGCACTAAACGATCTAAACTTTTGAGTCATACCTCCATGTGATGATGGCCAAGATGAGAGGTGAGGTGACGCTAAGAACAAGCCACCGCCAGTCATTCACAAAGTAAGCGATGGCTGCAAATCCTATGTTTCCAAATGTCCAGGATAAGCTGTCCAACACTCCCACCAGTTTCCTGTGCTCAATGTCCACCCACTCCACACCTGTACAAAGCAAACACGTCATCATTTTGCAAGATCACAGCTCAGAAAAAAACTTCACGTAGACCTAAATCTTAAATCTTGATTTATTTTCTGTAGATCTCAATCTGAGATGAACACAGCATGATATAGGTTAAGCTTAAACGTTTACAAGACAACATAATAAATGTATAATTACTGAGGACAGCTGTGACGATGACGATGCCAATGATGCAAAACCCAGTGAAGAACCTCAGCGCTGCAAACATCACATAGGACGTAGAAAAAACACTTGCAACAGCAAAAAGTGTTCCAGACACACACGACACAAGCAGTGTGATCCTTCTGCCAAACCTATGGAGAGTCAGAAATTTTTATTTCAATGATTGTTTAGAACAGCAGGTAATTAAAGTTTTGAGCTGAGTGTCAAGTAAACAATCTGCGATACCTGTCACTCATACTTCCAAACGTCATGGCTCCAAACATCACCCCAACAAAGAAGATGGTAGCAGTTGCTTTGTTTTTCCCCCTTTTATCACACACCAGGTCCCACTTGTACAGTCAAAAAAAAGGACAGCTCTGTTCAGGACATGCGTGACACCTCCCTTAAATGTGTTCATGTGTGTATGTGTGCTTTATTCAATGTGTATGTGTGCGCTTTATTTGATGTTTTTCAAAAGAAAAGAAATGTGTGTCACCTCTGAGGTCAGCGTAGACTTGAAGTTGGTGTTATCATACACCCATCCATTCTGGCACGGCACGGTCGGTATGTCAGTAATGTTGGACGAGTTGAGCAGCAGATGATACTGAGGCTCTTCAAACATCTGACAGGAGTGTGGAGTCCCATCCTCCTGGACTGGAATACTAACAATAAGCCTCTCTGCCAGAGTTAAATTCCTAAAAAC
>JAQFJA010000020.1:1128978-1141231 GCA_029874485.1 Naso brachycentron
AAATAGAAAAAGGTTTTGTTCTTGCTGAACGGTTTTGTTTGCTTATTTAACCGTTTCATAGCCAGTTCAAAGTTCCTTGGAACCATTTGGAGTGGCAAATTTGTAGCCCAGTCACCTCGCCCCCATTCAGGAGAAGGAAGTGAGAATCACCACCTCCAAGTTTTGGGCCATTGGGAGCAAGTTGAAGTCCCAGATTGAGGACTGTATCGTTCACAAGGGAAAGATGCAGTTGGGACCTTTCTTTAGGACCTTTCTGTGTGGAGTTTGCACTTATTCGCCCTGCATGGGTTCCGCATGAGTACTCAGACTTTCTCCCACAGTTCAAAGACATGCAGGTTAGGTGAACTGGTGACCCTAAATTGCCCTTAGGTGTGAATGTGAGTGTGAATGGTTGTTTGTCTCTATATGTCAGCCCTGGGATGAACTGGCGACTTGTCCAGATTGTACCCCGCCCTCACCCACTGTCACATGGAACTGACTCCAGCCCCCCCGTGACCCTGCAAAGGATGAGTGGTTAAAGAATGAATGAATGATTTTTTAATGACTCTACAACATTCAAAGTGCATGCATGTCAGTGTGACTTTTGACAGTGCACCTCACTCTCTCAAAACAAGTCAGCCTTTATACAGTAAATCAGCCTCTTACATTAATAATGTTGAGAATGGAAAGATGGTTAAGGGTTATAGAGACAGTTTGAACCCCAGAAAATAATGCTGCTGCTCAAAGCCTGCCACTGAGGTGACACTATGTCTGTTCTACAGGTTTTTCAGGTTTCTTTGCAGATTGGAATTGTAATTACAAAACATATGACAAGTGAAATGTGAAAATGTGAAAATACAAAAATACTAAACATGTTGTAACAAAAACTCACTCAGGATCATCCCTACGTTATCAAAATGTGTGATTTTTATTGAATCCCTTTCATCCATATGAATTCTGCCTCACAGTACAGAACTATTATTAGTTTAAGAATTTACGACAACATCAACACTTATTTTGATACAAATAAGAACAAAAGTAAGAATTTAACAAAATTAGTAGATCATCTCTTTATTTCACTCTCTCCTCTTCTTGTAACAAATTTGTCTCCTGCATTTCATCCTCGCAGTCCTCTTTCTTATGAAAAATCCTCTCTTTCCTAAAGTGCAACACCAACATGAATCATGAAAGTGGTATGGTAAAAATATGATGTAGGATGCATGCACTTAAGAAACACTTCTTTGTTCATCATTTTATGGTTAAAACTTTTAAACTCTACTGTCACCTCCTGAAAAAGACTTTATGAGCCTTTTCTTTGTAATAAAGACAGAATTTACGATGGAGATTTCTCATCAGATGTGGAGATTGATCTTCTTCTGAAATACAAAAGACATATTTATTATATACATATTACACATAAGTCTCATTTAAAGGTTTAAATGCAATACAAATGAAAGCATGATACCTTGTCTGTTCCACATCCTCAATAGTCTCTGGTAGACGGACGTTTAGTGTCTCAGGAAGAAGAGTAGCCGACAGCCCTCCAATTGTAGACATCAGAGCGAAAATAATACTTGGTAAATGGACCCACACCTCTTCAGAGAGCATTATCAGGGGGGAAATAGCCACACCTATGCGGGCCATGGAGGAGCAGTAACCCAATCCATTTTGCCTGTGTAACCCAAAACAAAAACTTCTTGTAATCTTGAGGTGCAATTGAGAGAATGATGCAACTGCAACTCCCTTATGCATTAAGACCTCATGAGAGTGTTTAGTTATTCAGATGTCTCAGTAAACTTGCTCCTTGGAAAAGGCCTCAGGACGTAAATTCTGTTTGTATAAGTGCACAGTGCAAGCTCTGCATTAGGTAGTTTACTGACCTCATTACTGTGGGGTAAAGCTCTGTGGTGTACAAATATAAAGCTGTGAAAGCGGCCTCTGAGAGCATTTTGCCCGTAGCTGCAACAGTTGTCCGAATGACCCCCTTATCTGTGAAGAGAAAGTTGTAAAAGGACATTTTAACCCCGCATGTATTAAATTTAAAGCCACTATGGGAAGAATTTGACTATTCACAACCTTGGCTCCCCCTAGAGGTAGTTTGCTTATACTCTTATACTCTATAATCTTATATTGTTCTAAACTATTGCTATTGCAACAGCTGTAGTTGTTTCACTATATGCAAAATGTTTCTAAGAGCATCACACTTGAAACGATCATTTACCCTGAGGGATAAACACGTTGCATAATATGCACAGTCCACTGAGGAAGAGAGTTCCATTCTGATTCAACCTTCTGCCAAGTTTGTTCAAAGTGAAACAGATGAAAATTTTTGCTGGAATTTCAGCTGCGCCGTAGATGAACTGTGTGAGATAAATGTTAAGACCGAATCCAGTAATATTCAGGCTGATTCCGTAATATGTACAGGCCACTGCTAACCTAGAAACAGAAAGAGAGATTCAGTTTATTTTTAAAAGCACAAACACATTTTTTTCCCAGAAAGTACCAGTTTCTGATTGACTGGCAGGTTTATGTTACCCATTACTGTAACCATCAAAAGTTTAACCAATGTTTTAAATCAGTCTATAGCTGCAGGTCAGTGGGTTAATTTAAAAACACTGCTAAGTGTATTATTATACAGACACACAGAGATGCTGTGTTAAAACTGTTGGCCCATTTTTTAAAGTTTGTTACGCTTAGCTTGAGTGAGTGACATAAAGATTATGAATTGCACCGATTGCATGCTTTTATACATTTAGAGGGGCACATCTCAGTTGTATGAAAGCCAAAGCACAAAAATGTTTATACCACACAATGCCAGTGAGTAGAGCCAGTCTCCTCATCTTAGGTGTCCTCACAAGGTCCAGATGGGAATATCTTCTGTTTTCATTTTCTACAATAATTACTTTGGACAAAACCTGAGGAGCAAAAAGGAAACTGCTGAGAATGGAGGTGAATATCAACTTCTCACTTGAAATGATCACATTTTAAACATTTTTACCTCAGGCTTTAGGTCAGCCATGAACTGCTCCCTGCCATTGAATTTTGCACACTTGCTCAGGTAGAAATGAGCGCTGTTCACCTTTCCATTACTTATCAGCCATCTGGCAGACTCAGGCAGCCACCTATGGTTTTTAGAAAAACCTCCTGAGACAACCTGTGTCTCATCAAAACTACAAGTCATGCAGCTAATGAGAATATAGATCCTCAAACACTGAAAACAGAATTTCTTATAACTTAGGAAACACAATTGCACACAACTTTGTGCTGTAAGAGCCGCTTCATACTGTCATCACTGAAAGACAGGAAATTGCTTGTTATGGCTGAAAAATCTTTTTTTTTATCTTTCCTTACCACCAAGTGATCATGGCCGGAAACAGTGGTGTGGTTACTGTGGCGGTCAGGTACCTCCAGTCATTGACGAAATAGGCCACAGCTGGTAGAATAGTAGTGCTAATGCTCCAGTCCATGCTCAATAAAACGGCCACAACAGCGCGATGCTTAATGTCCACCCATTCAATACCTATAAGGAGCAACAATGATAAATCTATTAAAACCAAACATTATTATTGTCTATGTGTTAATAATACTTTAACATGCTACATCGTTCTTTATTAGTAACATTTGTTGAAGTGAAACCACAAAAAGCATAAAAAAGCCTGATAAAAATGAATAGTGATTGATGAGTGATTGATGAGTATGTCACCCCAACAAACTTAACTGCACAGCAAACTTTTACATTATGAAAATCTCCCAATTAAACCAATATGGATATAACATAAGTTGAGCATTTTGTCTTATGCATTTTGTTGTCTGATATTTTTTTCTTTCTTTCATTCTTTCTTTCTTTCCTAAAACTCATCAAACTCTCAAAGCTCAAAATCTCAAACAAGACAAAACTCAAACTCTCATCAAACTCACAAAGGACTATGGAGATGATACTTATTCCTGCAGTTCCTAATCCAGTTAAGAACCTCATGGTGGCAAACATGGCAAAACTATTTGAGAAAGCACTTGCAAATCCAAAGGAGGCGGTTGTCACGTAGGACACCAGAAGAGAAGTTTTCCTGCCATACCTGTAAGGGAAATAATTGGAAAAACCTATGGAACAGGGCATTTATATATCTGTTTAGAAAAAGGTGTGACAACACTTTATTACAACTACCACATATAATAACATACTTCATCTTATACAGGGTAGAATGAACAGTAGTCTATACCATAGATGTACAGTGGGAAGGTTAGGGTTCATTTTATGGTTTATGTAAAGATTAGATATAGTTTCAGGTTTGATCAAGAGTTTTACATGTGGTGACATTTAGCTGGACATCAACGTTTTGTCAGCACATAGTTGAATATTAACTTTCCAAATAGGTAAAGTGCTAGATTTGCCTCTTTCTCTGGGGCATCTACATTTTGAGCAGACTGAAAAAGCTAAGCTCTTCTTTCCAGACTTATGCTATCAGCAAAGTAAATTAATTTTAAAGTGGGCTGCAATCTGGTCATGACCATCAGACCATGGATCCTTGTGCAGCTGCACTTCCTTAATGTCAGACTGTGTCAGAATGTGCACAATTTATACCCCACAAGACAATTTCTGGACCCAGTTCTCGACTCCTTACAGATGTACAAAATGAGCAGCTAACCTAATTTTTTCTGTTTTATGGTGAGTGGTTACCAGTGTTAACTGCATTACCACCATCTACTTTGACAAAGTGAGAACAGACACATCTTATTTAAAATATATCAATATTTTATTTTTAAATACAATCATCGTCTATACCCCTGATACAAACTAAATCTATAATAATCATACCAAAGCAAAAAAAAGGTATAAGCTTCTCTCTTTCTCTCTCTCGCTAAAAAACAAAAGTGAAAATTTCACCACCCTAAGGTTTAAAAGGTCTGATTTGAGAGTCTGATAATTAAAGAATGAAGACCTGTCACTTAGATAACCAAATATTGCTGCTCCAACCATGACCCCACTGAAGAAGATAGTGGCCGTGGCTCTGTTCACTCTTCTTTTGTCACAAACCAGATCCCACTATGAGGGAAACAAACGACACAGAAAAGTAAGAGATAAAGTGACTTGACATAATTTAATGCTGTCTAATTTGAAAGAGATCAAACTCACCTCTGTGGCCAGAGTAGACTTGAAGGTGGTGTTATCGTACCTCCATCCATTCTGACATGGCAATGTGGGAAGGTCGGTAATGTTGGACGAGTTGAGCAGCAGATGATACTGAGGCTCTTCATACATCTGACAGGAGTGTGGAGTCCCATCCTCCTGGACTGGAATACTAACAATAAGCCTCTCTGCCAGAGATAAATTCCTAAAAAACTCTCCATCATCCAGAGAGCTGATGTCACAGTGGTGAGAAGGAACAGCTGCTATGAAATTATTCAGTAGAAAGTGAAAAGGCAAAGTCACACGAGGTATTACCATCAAAAGCAAGGTTCTAAATTGGTATTTCCCAAAGCCATCTACCTCTGCCAGTACACTCTCAAACTTCATCCTGAAAAAAATCAGGTAACACTTCCAATTTGGAGTGAAGCACACCGTTAAATGCTGATGGTCAGAGGTTTGATAATGTATTTTTTAAGATAAATAATTTGCTATGATTCCATAATGCCACGCCTTCCACCTCTGTCTGGCTTATAGCCTGCAGTGTCTCGCTCTCTCTTTTCCTGTGTATGTGTTAGAGTGTGATCTCTGTTATACACTTATTTGTTCGTTGCTTGTTGCTCTTGCCTAATCCAGTTCTCCCCTGAGTGCCATATGCTCTGCTCAGCAGTCTCCACCCCCTTGTCCTACCAACCCTGCTTCACTGCCTTTGCCACCCCGCCTACTTCCCCAGCAGCAATAGCTAGCAGCCTGGTTCCCCAAACTTTAAGTCATCAGGTCTGCCCTGATTGTCCCAGTCTCTAATCCAGTTGCCTCTTTGAGTCCCTCATGTGGATTCACTCACCCTGCAATAACACAATAATGCCACATTACAAAACAAACAAAAAGAAATACAGCTTTACTTAATGCAGAGGGAAGGATTATTGTCTTAAGCCCCTGACACACCAAATCAACATTAAAGAAAATAAATGTCTACTGCCAGCTGAGGCCGACTATTGTCTGGGCCAAAAACCCACTGTGAAGGCTACAGCAGACAGCCAACAGTGTTTTCTCTGGTGGCATTAATACAAGGAAGAATACATTACAAGTTCCTTAATCTGATCTGATCATTCATTCCAAATGAATGATATTTGATCTGCCATTAGAATACTATCTGTGTTATGTACTATTCTTGAGTTATGCTATTCATAAGAACATATGAGTCCAATTCGTCCAGCTATTAATTATCTATTGGCTGGATGTTGTGTATTACTGGGCTGATTAATGACAAAGAAATGCCATACAACTTGTGCCCTGGCAGCTGGACTTTATTGAACTTAATCAGGAATTGCACCACCAATGTCTTATTCAAATCTTTAAAAAATAATAATTTTCTCATGTAGTACAACTTATTGCCACCTTGAAGTACATTTGAAATCAAAATCAAAACAAAATAACTTTGTTTGTCTGTGAAGAACTTTATTTATGACTGGCCAACAAAAAACAAAGAATTTACAGTGACAATCTTCTTGGATTTCTCTCCTCTTCTGTCTTTCTTTATTGTCCAACCTTTTCTGTATGGATCAAAATTTAAATACTACACCACTGGCTGTGTTGAATGCTGGCAGACTGTTCAATTCTTTATTGGTATTTTAACAATGTTTGAATGTTAAAATCAACTCATCATCTGTTCTTTAAACTTTACAAATGCTGTTAGCAGACTAAGTATCACTTTCCTCATCAGTGAGTGTGATCGTTATTGAATCTCCCTCCTTCTTGTTGACCTTACCCTGCAACAAAGACAAAACTCATGTTAGTCATTTTATCAAGCATGGATTACTGAGTTAGGAAAGAACACGAACAACAAGTTTTTTTTTGACACAGGCAAATGATTAAAACATGTAAATTATTCAGTAAGATGTTATTTAAACTGTGTAAGGTATTGAAAAAGGTCTGGTTTCCCATAATTCTCTTGCTTTTGCAGAGCTGATAAATTATTCTTTAGCAGTTAAGTTTAGTAAGGTGGCTAAACTCAACAGGTTTTCCCTTTACCTTGGTTTCTCAATATCCTCGATGAACTCCGGCAGTCTGATGTTCAATGTTTCTTGCAGGAGTGAGACCATCAAACCAGACCCGACCGCCACCGCACAGTAAACCACAGCAGGGAGGAGATGCCAAACATCCTCCAGTAACATGATGAGCGGAGATATGGACACACCCAGCCGTCCCAAAAATGAGGTGAAGCCTAAGCCGTTCTGTCTGAAAAATCAAAGTCATGATATTGGTGTGAACCTGAGCAGTACATGTGCTCACATCAGAACAGACAAACAATGCCTGTGGTCAGACATGCCACATAAGGTGTTGTTGACTGACCGTACGACTGTAGGAAAGAGTTCAGTTGAATAGAGGACTGTGATTGTGAATGAGGCCTCTGACAGGGCTTTCCCAAGGACGGCCACAACAGTACGAATGATCCACTTATCTAGGGGAAAAAAATGTAGGTATTCAATCAAGACAATTCTTAGATAAAACTGAAAGTTTAAAATAAATGATTTGAATTATTAAAAAAAAAAAAACCAAAGTAAACCTTTTGCAATGAATATGTTGATGAAGAGACAGAGACCAGTTGACAGCAGGGCTCCAATCACAGAAGGCTTTCTACCAGCTTTCTCCATGAAGAAATACACACCAATCTTCATAGGTATTTCAATAATTGCAAATACAAATTGTGTGAGGTATGGGTTTAGTCCGAACCCAGAGATATTCAGAGTTATCCCATAATATGTAAAAGCCATTCCATACCTACAAAATGGAACAAAGCATTGAAACCTGCCTGGTAATTACAGTGCATTATAAACAGCATAGTGGAATTTTACAGAAGTTTCTTTGTGTGCATTTATGGTCCTTAAAATTTTAGACCATATTGCATTTTATAGAAAATAAATTACATTCATATACACTTATCAATATGATTGTATAATACAAAAATTTCAGTCAATAGCTTAAACATATTAGTGTTCTATTAATATCATTCACATTATGGTAAAACTTTTTTTTTTTCTTTTTTTGAAATATGCTAAGGCTACAAAAATCATTAGCTTAGCACAAACTATGGAAGCAAGATGTCTCTGTTTTGAGTTCAAAATCCACTTACTCACACATTTGAAGCTCACTTATTAACTTGTTGTGTCTGGCTTTTATAACCCATACAGGGAGGGGGTGAGAAACTGATGGCAGGCATATTTCTGAGCATTGGACGGAGCTAGGCTAGCAGCCCTAACAGCCTTTTGCACTAAGCTAATTGCCTCTCGGTCTCAGCTCACTATCGATTCTCTCATCTATGTCTCTGTAAAGAAATGAATAAACATATTTCCCAAATATCTAAACTATCCTTTTAATCAGTTAATTAATTTTACACTTACCATGATATTGCTAAACATATAGAAAGTTTCCTTAGATTTGGGGTTTTGAAAAGATCTACAAAAGCATACTTCCTATCATCAGTTTCAGCTTGTGCAGCTTCCAGTAAAGCCTGTCAAAAAGCAGACAAAGCAAACACATCACACTGTTCATTTGCAACACTTATGAACTTGTCAGTGTTGTTGTTGTTTTTTGTAATCACTGAGAGATTTTTAAGATAATCAAAATGTAAACCACATTGAAATAAACCTTTGGTGTGATAGTGGCTATGCTACTGGTTCTGTTGTTCATCTCAGCACATTTCATAATGTAATGATGAGCAGCATCTGCCTTCCCGTTAGCCAAGAGCCACCTTGCAGACTCTGGAAGCCACCTGAAGTAACCAACACACTTAGTTCAGTGTCTCAATGAATTATCATAGAATACAGCTTTTATGATGCAAAGTTTAAAATGTGAAACCTTAATACCTCCAAGCAATGACGGACAGTATCAGGGGTGAGGTCACTGCCAGGATGAGCATCCTCCACTCGTTAACTAAGTATGCACATCCTACCAGGAGCCAGGTTCCCAAAGTCCAATCAACGCTCGTAATAACACCGGCAAAGGTCCTGTTTTCAATGGCATACCATTCTACATCTTGAAAAATGACAGCACAGTTTTTGTGAACAAACACAAACTTAATTTTTCTCACCTCAGAGGTCAGTATGTTTAGCCACTGGCATACTTACTCAGAACAACAGAGATGATACTTATTCCTGCGAGTGACATCCCCGTAAAAAATCTCATGATTATAAACATCGTATACGATGTGGAGAATGCGCTTAGGACTGCAAAGAGCATTGATGACAAGTAAGACACCAAGAGCAGCGGCCGTCTGCCGAACCTGCACGAGACAGTTATGAACAATTCACATGAGAAGATGTATTTTGTTAACAGGTGTTCTCCTAATTTAGTCCTAAATTAAACTGTTTGTTTTATTTTACTTATCTGTGTTTCTTTTAGTTATTTCATTGTGAATCTCGTTTGCGTATTTCTTATGACTGCACACTTGTCATCCAGAACCTGCTGTTATACAGTTGAAAACAAGTCAGGTCTGTGGGCTAATTATCAATATAGTGTTTAATGTTTGTTTTTTTTAAAATTAGAATTTGTAACGTTTATCAGTTGTATTACATCATCTTTTACACACTGCTGCACTCTGCTTAGGTTTTCATCCTGATATTTGAGTGAGTGACATTTTCGGCATGTAGAGGACATACTGTGTTTTTTCATTCATCATTCATCTTACCTGTCACTGAGATATCCAAATAAAGGGGCACCAGCCATTACACCGATGAATAAAATGGTGGCTATTGCCTTGTTCATTCCTTTTTTGCTGCACACGAGATCCCACTGCAAGACAAGAGATGTTAACGTTGACCTCATGGATAATGTTTTTTGCATGTGACATATTCTTTTACTAATCATAAATGTCTTTAATGTCTCTGAGGACAGTATGTTTGAAAAAAACCATGTACAACAAAAAATAATAGTCATGAGTGCTGAGGACACTTACCTCTGTCGCCAAAGTAGATTTAAATGTGCTGTTATCATATACCCATCCATCCTGACACTGAACAACAAATGCATCCCCACTACTGTTCGAGCCTGACAGATGTTGATATTGGGGCTTTGAAAACATCTGACAGGAGCTCGGTGTCCCGTCGTTCTCTGCTGGAATACCAACGGCCAGCTGCTGTTCCAGAGTTAAATTCCCGAAAATGCCGCCATCATCCAGAGCACTGATGTCACAGTGGTGAGGTGGAACAGCTGCCATGAAGTTACTGAGCAGGAAGTGACATGGTAAAGTCACTCGAGAGAGCACCTGAATCAAGGCAAGCTTGATTTGAAATCTTCCAAATCCATTAATTTCTGAAAGTAAGCTGTCGAATTTCATATTGCTGTGCTGCAAGAGTCGACAAGAAGTGTCTTAACAGTGAAGGGGAGTTGGGTGACGGACACATTAGCTCACACCATGTTAAATATTACCAACAAGAAAAAAAAAGTTTTTCAACATGTCGTTGGAGCCAATTACTGCAATTATTCAGTCTGTCTGTTAGTGAGGCTAGAAAGAAACCTTTTATATAACTGGACTGTGTATGGTCAACGTACTAAATTGTTGCTAAACTCTTACATAGTTAGTCAGTGGCAGTGTTTACAATGCGGATTGATGGATATTAAATATTCTTCTTCAATTTTCTGTACTGGTCTCTGTAATATTTGTTCTTTCGTAAAGTGTGGATGTCTCTTGTTTTTCCATTAATCACTCTACTTAATTTTAGTCTGACTGATTGTTATCTGGTGCTTTTACTGTGCTCTATCCCTCATGCCCCTGGGTGAATAAAGTGGCACTATGTAACTAAAGTTTGCACATAGAGGCCCTCTTGTTTTGAAAAGGCAACAAGGGAAAAGGGGAAACTCCAAGACTCCAATCAATTGTGTAATTTTATCTCTCAGTCAGGGACAGACTTTTGCTTTAAAAGGGCTTAATTCTGCTTTGTTGCAGTCTATCCCAAAGTGGGCTCTAATGTGACGGTAAAATCACATTAGAGAGGATTTCATAATTTTTGTATGTGATGCTTTAATTCCATTATCTGTGGCTGCTATCCTTGGCAGGGTCATAGGGGAGCCAATCCCAGCTGACACTGGGCGAGGGTGGGGTACACCATGGATAAGTTGCCAGGTCATCACAGGAATGACATACAGAGACAAACATCCACATGTACATTACAGTCACATAAAGTCCATTTCTAATCACCAGTTAGCCTAACCTGCATGTCTTTGGGATTTGAGGGAGTTGGAGTGCTTGGAGGAAGCCAATGCAGATACGAGAAGAACATGCAAACTCCACACAGGAAGGCCGGGACTGAACTCAGAACTGTCTTGCTTTGATTGCACCACAGTGCCCCCTTGCATTGTCAATATTTTATAAAATAACAGACCAACAACCACAGATAGTTACTGTTTTAGACTAACTAGCCTAGAACGAAGTAAAAATGATAAAGTGTGCTACATTTGCCTGATATCTGTTTTGTTTTTTATTTAATTAGATTTTGGTATGTTCACATAAGGCAGAAAGGCCAGTATCAGTATAATATCAAAATCGATGAAAGGTCACTTTTGTACCACAGTTTATTAAGAAAGGAACAATGCAAACAGCTGTGACTTCACTGCTATTTATAATATTAAATCTGTGAAACTGTCACTGTCATTTCCCTTTGCTTTTAGGCATTTCATAGCTTGCTCACAACTCAACAGAAGCAGCATGTTAGTTCACACTTTTCCCAGAGAAAAGCAGAGAACAGAAGATTAATTATGCTGAATATGTGCACAAGAACAGGAACTCAATATTATGTACAAAGCAGAAAAGGCTCAAAATTTCAACATGTTTTACACTTTGTACTCCTTTGTCAGTTTTGCATTATGCTAAATGTGTCTTGCTTTAATTAAATAATAAATAATATAGAGTTATTGCAGTTATTCATAGGGAAATAGAAAACGCTTAATTTAAAACAAAGACTAACGCTTCCTAATGAGAAACAAGGGAGCTTAATATATTCATATCTAGCCTTAAAAACTGTACAGTGAGGTTTAATTATTCATTTTTCATATTCAGAATGTCCATACAACATAATTACTACTCCAAATTGTAAAAAAAAAAAAAAAAGTTTTAAAAAAACTACAAATCTAAATTGTGTCTTACTTGATACAGTG
>JAQFJA010000020.1:1166092-1176471 GCA_029874485.1 Naso brachycentron
AGACAGCATATTCTCCTTGTTTTGTTCCTGCATTCTTATCTGGTAAATTTTAAAATTCAATGTTAAAAAGAACTACAATAGATTAAGCAACAAATTAAGCAAACTTTAACCACTAAAGAGCAGATGTAGCTGACACAGCAACTATGGCAGCAACTTTTTCTTTTGGTGGACATTTGAGTAAAAATTATCTTTACATGTTTTTGGAAGAAACATAACAGCATGCTTGCCAACCCTTCTGATTTTCCCTAGAGACTCCCGTTTTTCACTTCTCTCTCTCGGTGTCCATACAGTGTTCCATTTCTCCTGAATTTTTCCAGATTTATTATTAAGTAACCAAACCTGTTACTAACATGGCAACAGTTCTGCGTGTAAAAGACCTTTAACCTACTGTTTCAACCCAGATAACTCTACAGCTGCAATAGGCACGTCGCATGACCGCGGAAGAGTGCTACTAACTTTCAGCCTGTTAGCTTTCCTCTTTTTATCATGCTCGATGGCGAAATCTGCAGCACTTCTGCACCTCAGCATTTCTCCAAGCATGGGACTTGGAGTGATGTAAAGCACCTGTGCACCAGCACTGATGTCAGTGGTGTGTAACTACAAACTCTGTGAGGGGAAGGGTAAAAAGTGAGTGTAAAAATGTATGTAGTTTAGGGGCTCCAGGCTATTTGTTTATCACGGAGATTCATGCATGTTCATGCCAGAGAGGCAAATTAATCTGTTTTGCAGTACAGTTGTTCTTATTCTGTTACATTGTCTCAAGGTTGGCAAGTATGCATAATGGTAGGATGACTGGATGAGAATGGGTGACCACGTGTGGTCAGGTGACCACGCCCAGTGGTGGGTTTGGTCATATGACCATAGTGGTTTTTTTTGTTTTTGTTTTGTTTGTTTTTTCAATTAAGAAAATTCATTGCATTGTCATTAGGGATGCATGTGACGGCTTTTCTGACAGTTAAATGGAATTTATTGCAACTAATCAACTAGTCAACAAGCAAGAAAACACCCAAAAAAACAATCAAAATTGAGGACAATTAATCTATAAGGTTAACCAGTGCCGATGACTGGAGTGGCAAATGTAATAATATTTGTCTGCCAAGTTTTGCTAGTAGTAGTTTGCTCTCCTTGCAGGTTTACGTCTAGGTGTCTTGGCTGAATGTGGCTCCTCATCGCTCCGGTTAAGTGGTTATATGCAAGCTTTTGCCAACACACCCGACACACGACCTTGTTATCACTTTCCTCTTCATCAAAATTTTGCCAGACTGAGCTGATTGTCCTTTGAGCCACTATCTCTCTTTGTCCCACTTAAGTTTCACTTGTCAACCTGCTGGAGTGTGCAGGGGGGAGGGGCAATTGCTGTGGAGGCTGGCCGCAAAACACTGAGATGCAACAGTTTACCAGCATTCCATATTGTTAATTGAATAATTACTAATTAGCAAATATTTTTGATGCTGTGTAGCAAGGGAGTGGGCGTTTAACCAATTAGTCGCGTGCATCCCTGATAGTAATCACCGGCAATCTCAGCTGCAGCATCTCAGCTTTTCTTCAAAATGTGTGTCGTCCCTGTAACATTTAGGCTTTTTGATTTGATGCTCAGCACAGTGATCCAAGTCAACACTTTAATTTCCTTTGTAAATGTATCATTTCAGGGTAAGAGCTTTGCATGACTGTTGTAACACTTATGCGACATGTAATCAAACTCAGGTTTAGTCTAATTCAGCAACATAGGGTGTTCTGTATTTTACATTTGAGGCTTGGACTCACATGAACTTGCAAACCAAGATAATGTGCTCATCATTACTAAAAGCTGGGAAAAGTTGTGCATCGGAAATATTAATTTTAATTCATTCATTTTGGAAGTACTAGCAACCATCTGATATTACACAGAGACATTTGGTGTAGTATCAGTATCAAAACTATCATTTTTTTCTTTCTTCTTTTTCATCAGTTTGAACATTTGTAATTTGGTTAAAGTTCATGTCAGTATTTTCTAAGTGCTGTTGGTCAACCTTCACAGGTGCTTTGGCAGCTGGACATTTTCAGGAGAAGTTTGAGGCAGCTCTCAGGTCACTTTTGTCTCGGTGATGCCTGCATATTCTGTGCATTAAAGGTTTGTAAGATCCCACACTTTGAGCTAAACCCTGCAGTATTTGTAGTTTTGTTGAATATTTTAAATTCCATTGGTCATTTCTCAGTGATACTAATATCTAATACATTCTGATGTTAAAATAACTGACCATTAAAGTCTAAAATGGTCTTGAATTTTAATTTGGTGAAAAACATACCTACATTCTATTCATTTTCAGCAATTTGTAATTTTTCTTGTTTCAGAGTATATTCAGCCAGTTTCAGCAGAGCAGAGAGCGTGTGCTCCAGTCCGACAGCCTGCGTAACGCCCTAGCTGAAACTTTTAAGGACGAGCAACGCTTCCAACTCGGCCTGATGGATGATGCTGCTGAGTGCTTTGTACGTTGACACTGTGCCTTTTGCTTTTAATCAAAGTAATATTCAGTGGAAGACCTTTCCACAGTAATGTGTAAATAATGTGTCGGAGCTTCTCCTCTGTGACACAGATGGTGAAAAGAAGCAGAGGTCACTGACAAAGTGACCAGTTTTATGCTGCATGTAAATTATACATTTCGACCTTTTGCTTTTGTTTTCTGGGGTATTCAAGTTCTGTTACAGTCATGTTTTGGATTTAGTCGATTAAGGTTTCCTTTTGGCTTTTGGAGTTCTGTATGTTTGACATTTATTTGCATGGTGCCTGGATCATCTAAAATTCCCCATGTAAACAGTTGTTTATGTTGTTTGTATTGAACTCATGGGAAGAAAAAGACGTCTGTAAAATCTCACGTCACAAGCTATTAAAGTTTGAAAAACGGCACACCAATCTAAAAATCTACAGCCATTTTGAATCTGAATTTAATATTGTCAGTTGTTGGGGGACAGCTTTGTTGCTGCAGAATTTGGTTTAGATGTTTTAAATGTCCCCATACATGTTGGAGTAGGAATAATTAATGAAAAAGGTTAGACTGACAAGATTCTTTATTTATGTGTTTGTAAATGTGTTTGTATGCATTCAGTGTTGACACTGCATCTGTAACATATTTCTCATATATTAGGAGAACATCCTGGAGCGAATTCATTTACACATAGTTTCAGACGCTGCAACTGATGCTTGTTCATCAAAGTCCTGCATCGCCCATCAAAAGTTTGCAATGATGCTTTATGAGCAGGTAACTACTTTTTTTTTTCTTAATTTACTATTTCGTCTGCTTAATGACATTGGGAAACTATGCAGTATTGTGCTCAGGTGTGTAATATTGTGAAGCATATGGGGACAATGTTAAGATGTAGATTATTTTTTTTAATGTTAAAAAAAATATTTCAACTGCAATACTAACAAAGAAAGTCTTCTACAGCTGCTCTTGCTAAATTGTATGTTGACCAAAATACATCACTAAAATGTAATCTTTAAAATAATGTGCAGTTTTTCTTTCACAGTTTGTGTGTCGCTGTTGTGGTGCATCTTCAGATCCACACCCATTCACAGAATTTGTACATTATGTCTCAACCACTGCTTTATGGTGAGTACATGAGTTACTGCCAAGGTTTTAAAAATGGGATCCAAAATCAGGCCAAAGTGCTAATCCTGATTTAAATGTCAAAGTATTAAATAAGGATACTAAAAAATTATTTGATCGCAATGTTATCCAATTTGCTTCCTGTCCCTCAACAACCACAGCTGTTTATTGTTTTTAGTGTTTTTTTTTTTTTTGCTGGCTCAGTTATGCCACATGTTTCTTAAAAAATCCCCAATTTTAATCAGAAATTGTTGACAAAATGTTGCGATAAAATGTTTTCTGTCCCACTCTACCATCATTCACCTCTGATGCTGGATTTTATAGATTTAACCAAGTATTGCTTTGAGTTACATCAACAAGTGTTTATTTACTTTATTATTTTCATTAGGTGTGCCTTTTAATTTACCCAAAGATTGAATATATGTCAAATTGTTGTTTGATCTCTTTTTTTCCCCCATTATTTTAAGTTCAGATTTGTGGTTACTTTCCTCAAGGGTCACTATACATGCTCAGCTTACTTTCTGCATACACAAGTGCTGTCAAAACAAGAAGTAAAGAATAATAACAATCTGCACACTGCAAAAAGTCACAGAACCATTTAAAAAAACATTTTATGCATTCTGTATTTTATAAATCTGTGCATGAAACTAATTGCAATGAATGTTTTCTATTAGGGGTGTAACAATACATTTTAACAACAATATGATGTGTATCTCGATACATGGTTGGCGACACAATACATGAATGATATGGGCTCATTTAGAGCAATCGATATGATACGATTCAGTGACTAGAAATCAATATAGTAATGGGGTTTTTTTGCCATAAACAGAGGATAAAAACATGCTTATTTTTATGCAGTAATAGTGATACCCTGAACTACACAAACATTCAGTGCAAGGTCTCTAATCAGTATTTGTGGACAACAAATGCCACATGACAATGTTTGATGTGCTTAATGCAAGGCACAAATTCTTAGTATTGATACAAAACACTTTTGTTTTGACAAATAATTTTAGGCTGATACAAGTCACACTAAAAGGACGATTTGCCGTTCACCTATTGATGTAGTTTGATTGTAGGAACATAAATTGATGCATCGATACATGAATGTATTGCTACACCCCTAGTTCCAATGTAAAAAAAAATTGCTAAATAGAATTTTGCTAATTAACGTAAGATTTCAAGATTGACTACAGTATTTGGCACTTACATTCGTGCATAGATATATTCCAATGTAAAACATCAGATTTAAGGTTTGATATTTATTATCAGAATACAGTTTTTGTGTGTTATTGCACATAGCTACGAAAAAAAGGCTTTTATGATGAAATATATTGAAAAATAAGATATTTTTGGAATTTTTCACAAAAATCTAAACAAAAAACCAACTATCTACTGCGGATACAGTGTCTGCTGTTATTCACAGCCAACAGGTTGATCGCATGTTGGGGAAGAACGAGCGACTCAGGTCTGACATGTTTGGAGAATTGCTGCAGGCAGCAAACAACACAGGTGACCTCCGAAGTTGCCCGGTATGTGATTTATTGCCAGTGATCCTTTCCACGTGATGTTTTTCTCAACAAATAAGACATCTTTCTAAAGACCTGGTTTCAATAGTTCTGCTGTCTTCTTAAGTAAATTCTGATTTGTCACAGGCAGCTATTAATAAGTACCAATGAGCTGGATAGTTATCAGAAGACTCTGTGCTTTGTTCTTTGACACTGCACTTGAAACAGCCAAAAGGAGACAATGCCAGACTAGTGATGGGATATAAATAGCAGTAAGGGCATATCCACTGTTTTTCCTTTCATCTGTATTTGCTACCACTGTCTTTCGCTTCAGTATGCACTAGTTTTGGTGAAAGCAGAGTGGATAATTCTCTAAGAGATGGTCGACAAGCTCTAGAATTGACTTTATGATACTGATGTGAAGATAGTAGAGGCTTTCTGGCTATTTCCAGTTATTTTCTATTTTGCACTTGTCCTTACTATGACATTTTGAACGACTTTAGTTTCATTTCAGGTAGATGTATGTGTGTACATTTGAGTGAGAGAGATAAAGGGATATAGAGAGAGAGAAAGAGAGAGAGAGAGAGAAAGAGAGAGAGAAAGAGAGAGAGGGAGAGAGAGAGAAAGATAGGGAGAGAGAGAGAGAGTGATAAAGCCAAAACCTAGCACTCAGACATTTGGGGAAATGTTCTCAATTATTACTGAAACTTAAAACATTTTTCTCATCATGCTTAGTAATGAGATTGGACCAGCAGGTGCTTAGCACAGACACTGGAGGCAGAGAGACTGTTATCCGCTGCCAAAGTGAACACACAAAATACTCCCTCCAGCAGCCCCATAATGGTGTTTTTTATATCCTGAAGTCTAATCACATTTAATTATAATTTTGTGTATATTATTAATTTGTTTTTTAATTGAGCGCTTTAGAACTTCAGATTTTTCTTGGATGTATGTTGATATTATTACAAATCTTCATGCGCAATATTTTTTTCCCTATATTTTTGCAGAGCGACTGTGGTCAAAGTATCAAGATCCGCCGTGTGCTCATGAACTGTCCAGAGATTGTCACAATTGGATTTGTTTGGGATGCTGAGCAGTCTGATCTTACAGACGATGTCATTCGGTCACTGGGCCCACGTTTGAACCTGTGTGGGGTAAGGGCTGAAGCAAACGGCACCAGATGACAAATAGAAATGTATGATCTGCGTCACTTAGCGATAGAGATGAAATCTTGCTGTGATTTTATCAATTTGCTTTAAAAATAAATCAAATCAGTTTTTTGTCCATATACTAGTAGATATAAAGGTCAGTGAGCTGTAGTCTTTCAAAAAAAGGCAGGGTATCAAACACACACACACACACACACAGATTTCATTCTCAATGGATTTAGCATCTGCCAAAGAGCAATATGTGGAGATCAAACTTGTCCTAATTTGCTCTCTTTCAGCTTTTCAACCGTGTCAGTGATGAAAATGCCAAACGGAGTGAGCTGCATCTGGTGGGGATGATCTGTTTTTCGAGTAAACATTACTCAGCCTTTGCCTATCACACCAAATCTTCAAAATGGATGTTTTTTGATGATGCTACTGTAAAAGAGGTTTGGAGCTCTGCTTGTAATCTGCTTTATCCCTGTTCAGAAATCTGCTAGCCTACCTCTTACTGTGTGTTACATGTTCTTATGTCACACTTTCCTTTTCCCAAGATTGGATCCAAATGGAAAGATGTTGCCTCTAAATGTATCAGGGGACATTTTCAGCCACTTCTTTTATTCTATACCAATCCTGAGGGATCTCCAGTGTCTAATGAAGATGCACCAAGGCAAACCACCATGTGTCCTCGGTACAAAGCCCAAGTAAATGGTGACACAAGTAAGACATTCTTCAAGTTATCAGCACACCTAACCACCTCTGACAAACATTTGAGATTTCTGTATTTTGATATTAAATTTATTATTATTTACAGAAAATTTAGAGGCTTCAAAATCTCTCTTCTACTTCAGCAAACTACGTGATACATAAATGCTGCTGAACTCTTTTACTACTAACTCTGAAAAGTCTGAAATTGTTTTTTTTATGATATTGTTACCGTAGCAACTTAGCAACAACAGCTCTAAATCAATGCAAAGTCTACAAGTTATCAGCAGTATGTTTTTACAGTTTGTTAGGTATACTGTGAGTTAAAGGGCTCTATTTTTGTGAATCGGGGCACAGTGCAGATGCAGGTCTAAGTTCTGGTTGCAGGAAGCGCATGTCGATGTAGCAGTCTATTTTGGTAATTTGGTGAACAGAAATGTAGGCACATCTGCTGCACAGCCTGGTGCAGTGATTAAGTAGGAGGAATAGACAATAAGAAGGTGTGAAACAGCTGATTTCAATTATGGCCAATCAGATCAGCTCCCTTATTGCCTTTAAGACCGCTGTGGTGCAGTGTATTGTCAAATTTGGCGGAAGGAGCAGACAGGTGCCAGCCAAACTTAACGCAGGAGGAAAATGACATATTTGTCCGTTAGGTTCAGGCTTGTAATCGCAATTTATTTAAGACAATGCTGATAAAGAGTAATTTACTACTAACATCACTGATGTTGTGGTGTTAATGAAAAAATTGCATTACTTTCCAATTATTAATTAATGACCAAAGCTGTTGTGCGTAAATAAAGTGACACAAACTGTTGCTTTACACGGCTGGGTAGATTACTGAACTAACTTTAGAAGGTTTTTTAATCATTACGGCTTTATTTAATGTGATTGCACTTTAGGCATATTTATGGGTAACCCGAGTTGCTTGACATCAGTGGTATTATGCTAATTAAAGAGGTACTGGAGCGCACCCAAAAAAGCCAATCCAAAAACTGCAATATGAACTCAAGTATAGCTGTATTTAAAAAATTCTCACTGCTTGAACTTGACTTCAAGCAGCTCTTCAGTGATGGTAAAATGAAGCCATTATATCCATCTATGATCCCTGTAAAGCCACCAGACTCCTTTGGCCATTAGATGCCGTATGAAAATGCTGCTGTCCACACAAAAGAACAACATCACACTCTTTTTGTTTATAAGGTTCCTTTTATTAATGTAATGTTATGAGGGTTATCTCACTGAAACTTCCACTGGTATGTATGCAGTTAATGATTTGGTTAACACTTCATAATAACTACAAACTTTTAGGCATTAGTTAAGTATTAATGAATACTGAATTCATCATTAGTTAAGCATTAATAAGTACTGAATTTATCATTTATAAAGCATTGTTCCTACATGAAAACTCCTTAGGTTCAGGGTTAGGGTTACCACTCCCCTAGTCTTTATAAACAGACTTGACATTCACTCAATGTACAGTCTGTAGGCAAGGTAGGGTGATCTTGGTACCGGAAAAGCCCTGGTTTCCGGTTGTAGTCTTTTATAGTCCGCATTATCAACGGTGGACTGTTAACCGTTAACGGCGTGTAAACTGGCTACTTGTGAAAAGATCTGGTCTCTCAACTCCAACTCCATTCTAAACAGCGATTTAATTCGCCTCCTCCAGCGGTAGCCCAAGAATAATGGGGCTTGCCCCAAGAGGCTGTATCGCTGTCTACTGGAAGTCAGACGGCGAATGCAGCCGATGGGTTCTGAGACTGCCAAAACTAACCCTAAGGACTTTTCATGTTGGAACAATGCTTTATAAATGATAATTTAGTATTTATTAATGCTTAACTTAAGTGTAATAATCTAATAATAATGATGAATAGGAGATCGTGACAGAGAGCTGAAAATCAATATCAATTTGTCTAATAATCTCTTTTCCATAAATCCCAACCTATTAGAGTATTTGAAATTTTTTTATGAAACTCTCCCTGAGTAAAATTACATATCCAGCAATGTCATTATGACAACCACGTTTTCAGTCTGCGTTGGGATTGAGAGAATGCTGTTAAATCGCAGGCAGAAAGATTGTCCTGCCCTGTGTGCTGGTTTGAACTTGACATGAGGATGATGGCTCTGTTGCACGCAGATTACCACCCACGCCTCCCTCCCTAATCCCATGCTCCTGCTCCACAGTTCTCACTCCTCCCCTAGACATTTCTGATGTTTGCCTCCATTAATTTATCTGCTTGGGTTGTTTTTTGGCAATGGTGCCGCGCCCATTTAGATGGATTGTTTTGCTTTAGTGTGGTGCCCAGACACTTTGACTGGCATGGGACTGGATTCCTATTTTCATGAAAATATGTGTAAGTAATTGTTTTTGTTTGTTTTAGGGTTAGATACAACCCAGGTTTTTTAATATTTACTTGTATGCAGTTTTTACTGTTATCTCTTTTGTTATATCAGTATTGAGGTTTACTGAGGTACATTCCATAGTGGTAAGGATCCTATCCACTCTTACAACTACATACACTATACAAATGCCCTGCAGAGTTACACGACATTGCTAAGCCTGACAGTTGTGGTATAGCTTCGGGCAACATGATGACGTTAGTTAATGACTTGGCAGTTGTGTAAGGTGAACTCCATCTAAATCTAGTATCCATTTTCAGTGGAATTACTTAATGTCAGTATTAGGCTGCATAAACACATCTGGAAATCCGTAATACTACAGCTTATTGACTGTTGTTACTCACTGCTGTTGCTACAGCCATCAGTCGTGCACATGCATAGAGCATTATGAGTTTTTACCTCATGTTTCAGACAGGCTGAGTTATACTATTATGAGACACTATGCATAAAGAGATCTTGTCAAAAACGTGGAGCATCCTCTTCAAGCACAGTATTAATTAAATCAAAACAAACATAAAGAAAGAAAAAACAACAGAAACTGGTTTAAGAAACATGCAGAAAGGAGGAACTGAAAAGTAATTGTGAAAGATTGTGCAGCTGTTGGGTGAATGTGTTTTTTGTTTTTTTAGGGAAGATGTTTACAGTTCACAGCATCTCTGTTTCCCATAGTGACTTGCTTGCTACAGAGGCAAAGAAACACAACACAACACTGGCTAATGCGGCAACACTAGAGGATTTTAAAATGGCTAATGATGCACTGGCATCTGTTCTTTTGTACATTTTTTTTTAATTAATCAGTTAATTTTTTATTTTATTTTATTCTATTTTATTTTATTTTATTTTATTGGTCTCAGACAGCTCTGGTAAACTTCATATGAGGAAAAACTGCATGCTTTATCTATTGAAATTTACTTTTTTTACTTTACTTTTACTAAAAAGGTCATGCCACACCCTAATTGGTCATGTATACCCTGTGATGCTATATGACAGCACAGGAAATTCAGGGCCAAATAACAATTGTTTACTATTTA
>JAQFJA010000020.1:1214762-1225916 GCA_029874485.1 Naso brachycentron
AATGACACTGATGCACGTCTCAGTTTTAAACCTCTCAGTCGATTAGGGATCGTTTCTGTACACTTACTCTATTTAAATGTGAACTTCATGAGAGTGGCCGTCTGAAAACATCAAGATACAGAGTGTCACACTGAGCATTACCTGACCTCACCTGTATCGGTTCTCCGGTTGGCGTCGTAACATCGTCTGAGAGCTCCATCATCTTTAAGGCCATGAGTGCTATTTGGAGAGCGTGAGTCTCACTCTCCTTGTGTAAGCCACCAGCTACACAATATGCATCACCGATGGTCTCCACCTGAATACATGGGATTGTTAGTAAAATGATTTCTAATCTGGCAAGTGAGGCGGTAGCAAGGACTTGAAAAGCTGTTTGTGCTTCTACTCCAAGTCAAGGACTTCCTTATCAGCCAATCTTTCCTGTATTTGACTTGAAAGTTTAAGCTTAATTAAAATGTCAAGACAAGGAACTATAGCAAAAAGATGTGAAGTGGATATTCAGCAAATCTCTTTACAATCCAACTTGCTCTCCATCCTGTAGTCGAGGAAAAAAGGCAAAAAACTGAAGTTATGTTACAATACTTGATCCACCGTGATATTCAAAAAGACACAAGTCTTTCTTCTTATTATTCTTTGTACATGTAAATCTGGACCAGAGAACACTCAACTGCTTTGTGTCAGAGACACTGAAACTATTTTTAGGCTCATGTGGAGTGGAAACAGGGTCCTGAAAGAACCTCTGACTTTCTAGCATTTTACAAGATATTTGTCAGACATGCTGCTCTCTCTGTTATGCTTCGGTGACACTTTGATTACATTATCCAACCTCCCTGTAGATTAGCAGCCTTTGGCAGACACTCGGGTAGCTAGTTGAGCTATTGTCTCAGTCTGTCTTTTAAACTTGTCAGGGAATAGTGTATTATTTTGTTGAAACATTTAATAAGTGAGGGATTATGATGTACATTATTTAACTTTTACACCCTTTGCTTGTACTGTTGGACTCAATTATTTATTAGTCAAAAGACAGGAAAGTGCATCTATTTTTGAGCCTGTGAGCTAAATAGTTTTCTTTTTTTGTCTTTTAATGTTTTGATGTTTTTCTTTTTCTTGTGCTGTCAGCAGAGACAGTTACTTAGAAGAACAATCAGTTAAAGGCAGACATCTGCGTTTTTAATGAGCTACAGATAGCTACTGAGGACACATTTTTAAAAATACCTTTAAAGTGTTTGAGACTGTTTCTGATACATTTGAGGGTAAATGCCTAAATCCATCTGAGTATCAGATGATTTAAAAAAAAAAAAAACCAAAAAGAATCCAGATACATTAAAAGACATATTTTATCATTCACAGTAACATACTGGGCACTGTAGAGACAACTATTGAACAGCATTGTTGGACATCAAATTTACAGCAAATACAACTGAACTGATAATTAAATGAAATCGAGAAAGTTGCGCTTTCTTCAAATACTCTAGCTAAAGGGTTCTTAAAGAGAACCAAGTGTCCACATATGACAGTCAGTCAAATGTTTATACAGAAAATACTATTTATGAAGGTGAAAAATCAATTTTAATGTGGTAAAATGCCTAAAAATATTGTCAAATTCTCTTAAATTGTATTTAAAATATGGGAATCTGACTTGGTATTGCACAACGCCATTCACACTTCAGCTTAAGAAACGTAGTAGTTTGATGTAACACCAATATCATTCATCTGCTGATGGTGCTAGTTCCTTGACCAGTTTCTAGTTTGATACTTAAACCTGAATAGTTTGTTTACGTTCAGAAAGTTTTGCTAATTTCAGCTAGGCCTACTTATAAAATATTTTATGAATTCTCACCCCAGCAGTTGCTTAAAGGCACTCTAAGCACGGTTGGTTGACGTAACTTCTGTTGACGTTCGACAATGTTTTCAGATAAAACAGAGCTAGCTCGCCCCTCCCCATCTCCGTTTCTCCCCCTCTCGTGCTCCCTGACATGAACGCGCATGTCAGAGGAATTTCGTGCTAGCCTGACGATAACGTTGCTGTGGTGATGGCCCAAACAACTTCTTCAGGCTCTCGGTGCTTCTGAACATCTCCTTTTTGGTCCTGTGTCAGCCATTTCAAATTTCCAAAAAATACTGGTTGATGTCTCGCTGTCGGCGTCCTAGCTCTCCTCTAGCTAACTTCTCTCGTCCCCTCCACTCCCCCACCCCTCCTTCATGTGCACGCACACAAACAGAAACCCCCAACCCCACCCCCCAATCCCTCTTATCGGCGATTGGCTGGTTGGTGCAGTCTGGACCACAGTGTTTTTGTTGGCGTTTTTGTAGCCTGGGCTTTTCACAGAGACCAGACTTTTTTACAGCATAATCAGAGGACAGACAGCCAGCGGAACCTTGAGGAGATGTTTGCTGTACGTGACTAGTTTAGAAACCGCGTAACAAGACTTAGAATGCCTTTAAGCTAGAAACGACTAATTAAAGCACAGGCTAAAGTGGTACTTTTCCCATCATCTCTTGCAAGTCAAAATGATGCTCAACAAGATACTCTCATGTTCCATTAACCTACCTTATAAACATCAAGCTCTCCACAGTGGTGGTCAAACCTGGTGTACAACTCATTGAGCATGGTGATCACTTGCATCGGGGTACAGCGTGAGCAAACCGCCGTGAAGCCCACAATGTCAGAGAAGAGCATTGTAACTCTCTCAAACTTCTTGGCCTGGACTGTGTGGCCCTGCCACAGCTGCTGTGCCACAGTGCCGGGAAAGATGGAGTACAGGAGGTCCACTGTCTTCTTCTTCTCCTCCTCCAGGGCTTGGTGAGCGTGCTCCAAGGCTGCCTTCGCCTTCCCCAGACGCTTCTTCAAACCATCCTGGGCTTTGGCCTGCTCGCCAACCAGCACTACATCACGCAGAGCATTGTGAATAGGGATGTCTGACAGGTAGAGGCCACGGCCTGTTAGCTCCTCCAGCTTGTCCACACATGGGGAGCCCAAGAACAAGATGGCATTAGACTCTGACACATAGATCATCTGACCTTTAAGGTCCATGGGCTGAAAAAAAAAACAAATGAGGAGAGAAGTGTTTTGTGAAACATGGTAAACTTGTTTGAAGTCATGAATGTAAACAGCCTTTCCTCATAGCTCCAAGAGTCTGTGTTTTTCAGAGAAGATTGATTAGGGTTACTTTGTATTACACATCCTGGAATGTTATTTTAAGTTCAAATTTCCCACAGTAAAAAGAAAAACTCACTCGGTGGTATCTGTATATTTCTAAATATACAACTTATAAATACTTAAATTCCCTCAAGACATAAAGACATTTAAGCATTAACACAAAAAAGCAAACTTGTCACTTGCTTGATATTTATGAAAGGGCAGCTGTTTGCAGCTGTCTGTCAGTCACAACAATAAACAAAGACAAAAAGCTAATCTCCCATCGGTCCCAAGTGCATTTTTACTAGCCAAAGTGGAAGTATCTCAAAAGCTTTTGCCATTACATGTTTACACACATTCTTGATTGCTTGAGGATGAATTTTGCTGACTCTGATGATTATCTGACATTTAGCACCACAAGTTTGGCTTTTCAGTCTTCTTTTTTTTTGTCTCAACAGCTCATGGATGGAATGATTTTACTCCCCACTGACTGCTGAAGATTAAAAATGTTTTTATCCCTTTAATTGTTTTGTTTTCCTATTACAGCTTTGCAGAGCTACACGTGTGGCTCTAACAACAATAGCTTTGTGTGTATATAAATACAATTACTAGTATTTTGAAATTTGTGACGTAATTAATGTTAAGCGTAACACTTCTGTTGACGTTAAGTCACGTTTGTGCTTGTGGACTTGTCAGCTGTGTAATACAAATTAAACTCCAACTGGGAAAGACTGAGACACTTGCTTTATGCTAACTTTTACCTGTTTTAAGTGGACGCTGCTACAGTACTTTACTAACAGTGAAACTACCAATGGATGTCTAGTGCGATAGTAAGTGTCCATCTCTGACTGACTGCCATTAGTCATTAAACTATTGCCATGTCCACTGACTAATCCCTTTTTTTTCTATAGTGACCCATTGCTGTGCACAGTTACATTTAAAGTGCACGAGCATCGCTGTGCCTTTGATGGATGAAATGATTTGACATTTGCTTCTGATTCCTGCTTGGGGAATAATGTTGATCTCTACCTCAGGCCAAGTGCACAGAAGTCCACCCCTTATAAGCTTGACTGCTCATAAGCATCCTGTTTTTTCCCTCTCTGTCTTACTTGATTTTACATCATAGCACAACCAAAAGACCTTTTATGCCTCATTAGTCAGTGACGTCACTTACATACCTTCCCTGTGTTTTCTGTGGTGGTGACTCCATGCTTGATCCGAATGATAAACTGTGTGTTTAGCATGGTCAGAATACCCTGAAAGGTACATTTGATGCGGGGAGAGACAATGGAGAAGTGTTCCTGGAAGGAGGCAGAGCGCCTCAGTCCATCCTTCCTGGTGAGTCTCTTCCGGAGCCCATGTCCTATTTGCACCAGAACCAAGTCTTGGTCCAGGATCAGATGGAAAGGAAAGATGGTGGAGAACACAGAGGTAGGAAGGGTCCCAGCTGAGGTAGCCCGCAGCGGACTGGGGCTCAGATTTTTAGCATCCTTAACTACAACTGTGTACAGAAGACTGGGCTGCGGACTGGACTGCAAGATGCTGTCTTTAGCGCCGGGGGGATCCATCAACACATCCACAGTGGTGTGATACAGCAGGCGGGCAGCAGCTTTGATGACTCCAGGAAAAAAGAGCTCAGTGGTAGGGCGAGGGTTAAAAAAATAGACAGTAAGCAGACCCAGATCCTTGTCTAAGCACAGCACCGAAGGTTCGTTTACACAATCCTCTCTGTCCGGGTTGGGTAGCGTGCTGCTCTGTTTCAACAAGACATTGAAGCTGTTGAGGAAGTCATGGAGTGCTCCCCCCACCACCTTTAAAATGTGTCCATCCTCCTCATAACACATGTTGAAGAGCTCCTCGCCAAGAGCTATTCTCAGAGCTTCCATTTGGATTGCTGTAAGATATATAAAGGGAAACAGGTGAGGATGCAGCTATTTTTTAAAATGGAAATCAATTATTTTATAATTTGAGCTCAGATTTGACTTCACCTGTTTTGGTTGAATAAATGGTCATCATTTTCACTAATTGCTCTTGTTCATCACTGCAACTCTGATAGTCTGTGCAGCGAGTCAATGGACTGGAAAGACAGCAAATATCCAAGTGAGACACATAAACCAGTGCTCGGTGGACCATATTTTTGTTTGTTCAGTCACTGAAATACATCAGTCAAGAGCTACGATACCTATTGTTGTCATTATCAGTTATTCTGCCCAATGTTTTCTTAGGGTTGGAAGAATTGATTTTTTTGCTGAGGAAAAAAAGTGGAAATGCCTCGCATAATTTCCCTAAGGCCAAGTTTCCTAATGTCTCATTTGTCTGACCAGCAGTCCAAAACCAAAAGATAGCCAGTTTATTATTATATATTACCCAAACTCACGAATGCTTGGCACTTTTGCTTGAAAACCAACTGGAAACAATTAGTCACCCAACATATCTGCAGATAATCTTAATGAGTTTATTGACAAAATTGATTAGCTGTACATCAGACGAAGAAAACCACAGAGCATGTTTCATTGTTTGCTGTTTCATTGTCTGTGTTTTCATGGTTTTCTTTTCTTCTCCGTGTACGAAGCACCCTCAACTTCAGTATGCACCCATCATCTTAGGTATCAGTCCAGTAGCTAGAGAAATTCCTATAAGATCTCACAGCTGAGTCACAAACGAGGCTGAACATCTGTAACATCACTATTGCCTTTGGGATGATGTGGCTGCAGTGTTAGCAAAGGCCTTTGATTTACACGGCACCAGCATTTGAGGAGTTGTGCCTCATTGATGTCTGAGTGGCATCTGGATTTCAAAAAAACACACACGTGTTACCTTTCAGAGTCCCTGGTGTGATCTGATAGAGTCATCATTCGTTGAAGGGCAGCATGCAGTCTTTGAAACTGTGTGACAAAGTGTTGAGCGAGTTAAAGGTCATCGTCTGGCAAGACTTAGCAGCTGCTTTAATTACAGGAGCACCCACACAATAAAAATATCAGGATTACCATACCATTATCTCATGTGGATAAGCAGACCTGTGTCTACGCTCTCGGGCAGACGTGAAAAAAATATAATTGTAGTCTCTCTCTTTTATTTTTAAAGCGATGCAAAACACGTTGTAGTAGTTGCATGAGGTGAATAATAATAAATGGAATTTAACTCACATCTGGGCATGCCAGTTTTCGGATGCTCTCCCCAAGTGTGTGCAGGTTAACTTTGGCTCTGCTTGTCTTCTGCTGAGGTAGATCTTCACCTGTTTTGCTGTACACGTCCTTAGAAATAGGCAAATCCGCGGCGTCAGTTGAGCGCTCCTCAAAGTCTCCCAGCTCATTATTTTTGGCGCTGCCGGAGAACGGACACTCTCCTGATATCTTCAGTTCTTTCAGCTTCGTGCAGAACATCTTCCCCGCTGGAGTCTACTGGCGATTTTCTCTTATCTTATTTTGAGGGGAGACAGTGCTGGTCGAGCAGCTGCGGTCTGTGACCGAAATTCCATCATCTGGTGTGCTTCTCCAGGAGACCTTCCTCCTCGCGACGCGCCGATTCAAAGGATCAGCACCAAAAGCCAGAGACCACATACAATATTTATTGCAAACCGCACGAGCAAACGATGGCAGGGAACTATCATTGCCCAAAGCCAATGAGAAACTGGAGAAAAAAAAGCAGTAGGCCAATCCATGCGCAAGTGGGGCTGGTGTAGCTGAACAACCTATCAGCAAGGCGAAATTATTTCCAGGCGACTCCTCGCATGCGAGGCACTTTTTTTATTTAGATCAGGCTTCCGACGAGGTCCCGAGATGCCCCCCCTCACCCCACCCCACATAGCCTCAATGAATACTTTTAATTCTATTAGGCAATTAGGTGAGAAGTGCATGTGTCTGTGGTGCTCTACTTATAATCTTTATGTGATACTAATATCGTCAGAATACCAGGATTAGATTTGATTCTTTACTTTATCAGTCTCTCTCTCTCTCTCTCTCTCTCATACACACACACACACACACACACACACACACACACACGCAAAAACTCACAGCTTTTTTGATCTCAATTATTAAATACTCCTAAAATAAAACCTGATGTTTGATGTTTAGGGTTAGGTCTATAAATGGCGAGGTTCCTCCATCACTAAGTGCTTTAATCAGCCAGAAGAGCTCAAACAGCAGGTTCATAAAGTCTTTCTGACAAGGGACACAAGTATAAACCCCCACAGGACCAGCTCCTTGTTTCAGGCTTACATTTCTGTTCAACAGCTTCCAAGTCTTTTGAGGAGTCAGACAGCACTCCCAATATACAAAATGTATTTGCCATTCATCATTTTTTCTAATTGTAGGGTTGAAACTGAAGGTCATTTTTATTGTCAATTAATTTGCCAAATACTATGGGCTCATGAATGAATGGCCGAATTGTTTGATCAATAAATCAATAGATTATCAGCTGGGGATCAAAATACCTGATAGGTAGATGATTCGCTCAACCTCCTGAGCCACAAAAGCAACAAAACTTCACTTTGGCAAGCAAGAACTAACTATGTTTGTATTGTTTTTTGTTTGTTTGTTGGTTGTCTTTTTGGAGATGGCATTTTTCTTTGAGGAACTCCACTGATTTTGCACATCAAAGTCCTCAAAAACTCTTAGGTAGTACTCAGCCTGCTATATATGTGAAATATGTGTCTTTTAAATCCTTTAGTTGTGCCAGAGGGAGCTTGGCACAATATTATTGATATGCAGAACCAGTTTAGTACTCTTTAAAAAAAGTAATAATAAATTGTCAAAATTGCTAATGGCAAAAAAAAAATGCTGAAAAAATACTAAATCGATTTTCTTAGTAATCATTTCAGTTGTATTATTTTGTGGACTTGCAGCTAACACGTCACAGGTCCTATATCTCCAGATGGCCTTGTTTGCTTATGTACTTGGGCATATTAATGCCACTGTTCTTATTGTAACGACTGTGACTCATAACTCTGTGCTGCGTGGCTTATGTGTTTAGTATATTATATGATTCGCTTATTTTAGCATTTAATTTAGATATTGTATGACCAACACTGTCTTATTGCTTAATGCTGCATGTGCTTAAAGTAGTAAATTCACATATAGGGTATCATCTGTGCTTTGGTCTGTGCTTCTGAATACTGGATATTATTGTTCATTATTGTTATTCCATCAATGTTTTTCTGCTTCCTGTTGTCTTTATTTAAAAAAATAAAATAAAATAAAAATTCAGTTGAAAAATAGCTGGCCAGCTACGTTCACATTATGTTTCATGCTACCATCAGATTTGTTTTGGGTAAAACTGCTAAGAAAATGTTTCACTGAATATTTTACATGCTGGGTGGTCATTTATTAAACTCATGTGCAAATTGATTTTTTATTTTTTTTTTTTAGCTGTGATGAGGCTGCAGCACTGCTTATTAGCCTTATTTGAAAAAAGCATTTCATTGTCTAACATAGAAAAACCATTTCAGAGCTTATATAATGAACAGCTACTGGATAAGTAACGCATAAATGGCACAACCAAACAAATCCACCGTATTTAAATGAAAGATGTTCTCCTTTAGTCAAATAAAGTTTGATTTCCTGAATAAACAGAAAAAAACGATGTAATGACAACAGAAATAACTAATACAGGCTAATAGATGACTACTGGTTTATGTCATTGGACTTCTTTAGCTTTAAAGTGTTATCAACACTGATTTATTTCATTGAGATCGTGAGCAGACTCAGAGTCCTCTTAATTGGGGATATGGGACTGAGCAATTGCTTTAAGATTTTACAGTAAATGAACCTGGTTTGATCTCATTGTCAGTAGATGTGAGGGCTAACTTTAAAACTTAAAACCTGCTGTAACCAAATGTAAGGTAAACAAGCTTCCTTTTAAAGGCCAAGGAGCTGATAAAGGTTGTCACTCCCTTCTTTTTGAAAGTAGGTTAAAGGGAACATATTCCTTTTACAAGCACATTTGCCTGAAAGTAAAAGATGAAAAAGAGTACATAAATGTTGTGCGTTCCCGTCACACTTCTTCCTTTTCGCTTTTTTCCTAAGGCACGCTTATTTAAATTTGACAGTGTAACACTGATGTCACTGTATGCCAACGGTTTTCATTCCATAAGACAGAAAAGATTTTGTATTTCAGTGCTTTTCCATTCAAGAGGCTAATGTATATGAACGGCAGTGATGTGTTGAAGCAGATCTTGCGGCTATCCTCAAGTCTTAGTGGCCCATCTGCCACAACAGAGGTAACAGCTGTTGTTGCTGCTTCTCAGGACCCAGAACAGAACAGCACTAGCACTGGTATCAACAAACCTCTTTGTCATGATTATCTATAACATGGGGCATCCAATCTGTGCCACTGGGGGACGGTGAATTAAGTTGAACCTATTCAACCTAATTTTAGCCTAACTGTGGCTCTTAGAGGTCACATTTGGTTGCCTTTGAAGGACGTATACTTGTCAAGATGTGGAGAAGGAAGAGGCAGCTGTCAAGGGCTTTAAGGAGCCAAGACAAGGACTTAAAAAGAAAAGCGGAAGTGTGTACACAAGTATGACAGCTCTGTTCTGTGTAATCAGGCACTTGTCGAAGAAGAAAAACAAGACTGGAATTTTTATTTGACTGAAAAGTGCAAATCTGCAATCTACAATAAATTCTTTCACAACTCCAAGTCTTGCATTAATACATAAATAATACAAGGATTAAGCTACTCTTAGCTATTTTATGTATATGTGGAATTTTATCTGAAAGGATTTTGCTTATTTTCTAAATTGATTATATTTTACATTATACCTGAATCTTAATCATAACCAGTAACTAAATCTGTCCAATAACTGAAGTAAGAAGAACAATATTTGCTCTGAAATGTAGTGGTTTAAAATAAAGTAGCATAGAGCTGAAATAGTAAAGGAAAGTAAAAGTACCACCAAACTTTACTTGAGTACTTGAGCATGTTGCATCAAGACATTTCCATATGCAGGCTTTTCACTTTTTACAGCCAATTAACCTGCCAGTGTTCTGTTGTTTGTGGAAAAGATGACATTGTAATAAAATAAAATAAAAATACAGCAAAAATAAACACCAACAGCAGCTGTTATTATTCTACATGTCATATGCAGACGCACAGAGTCCAATAAGAAAATCTATTATCTATTTCTTCACCTGCTGTAATCATTGTTCTTGTCCATATCAGCAATTAAAAAATCTCATCCAAATGCACATCTGAAGCAAGTATTGTGATTGTTTTAAGTATTTCAAAATAAAACTTAAAAATTTTCATTAAATGAAATTTTTAAATTTCAATTTTTTATTAATTTAATTTAATTTAATTTTATTTTATTGTTGCTGTTGTTCAAAATGCCCTCTGTTTCAACGAGCATACTGGTACCGGGCTAATATTTTAAAGCTGAGGTAGGCAGTGTCTGGATATCAAGCTAGCTTTAGCACTCCTGTGGAAGCACCTTCGCTGTCCCCTCCCCTCCCTGTTTTTGCTCCGGTTTGCATTTTATTTCATTTGTTGTCCATCTCTCTTTTAAGGCCAGTCGACATCAAAGAGTCACGATGAGAAAAAACAGTTGCAGGGAAAGTTGCAGTGGTGTAAACTGGTCAATCTCAGCTCAACTATAGCCGGTTGGAGGTTGACGGCGTCGCCTGAAACTCAGCTGTTAAGTCTCCAGAGGCCAAATTAGAACATCATTTGTTTTAACAGCCAATCAGTTCTTAGTGACATCACCTGTTGCTAAGAAGCGCAGCATATAGCAGTCAAGAGGAACACCTGCTCTCTGAAATTACCCATGATTGGCCGAAAAGCTTGCATCACAGTCTTCCTTTTTTTAAAGCCTGAACACAGAGCTAAGGAGGGCTGCACAAGTCTAGTGTGTTTTCAGACCACCTGATTTACAATGTGATGACAGGCTACTATGGAATATTTTATGAACCAAAAATAAACTGCATGCCACACTTTAAGACATTGAAAAATTGGGACCTTATCACCCCCAAAAGATTACACATATTTTACCCCAAACATATTTTTCTGTATCATCCAGG
>JAQFJA010000020.1:1398495-1409273 GCA_029874485.1 Naso brachycentron
AGCATGAGTCTAATCATGTTGATTTGCGACAGCATTTTATTTTTAATAAGAGATTTAATGCAAATTATTTATGGCTAAGATAGTTTCAGAGAAAGACACAGTACTGGAAGTGAAACTTTGCTTTTGTTATAAGTCATAATTCCTTATAATTATGTGGTTTAGCAGTGATGTGTTGGAACGTCTCCTAAGATTCTACACTTTCAATAAACAAATAATTGTCTTTTTATGCATAGAAATATTAAGGCCACAGATAAAGTACAATATTTACAGTATGGCAGAATGTCAGACAGCAGTCGTGTGGAATGGAAACGCCTGCTCAATAAATCTGTGCCATGCCTGACATACATTCAGGGTGAGTTTCGTGAGGTCGGATCAGATGTTGTGCCTCAGAGCGTAAATATCAGCAGTTTTAATCCACATCTGTGTTGGAGGTCAACGTGTAACCACGACTCTGGTGGACTTTGAACCAGGAGACTTATAGGAGCTTATAGATATCCCTGTATACATCCTCTTTCATTTGACCCTGCAGTCTGAGTCTGCTTCTACTTTTGTTATGCACACACATTTTCTTGGAGAACTAGCTGGTTGCTTCCTGTCTGACTCTCTTTGTCAGCTCTTGATGATCACGTGACTCCTCCAGCTGAGTCGCCAGGATGGACAACTTGCTTAAGACTCAGTTTCTCGAAAGTTGAATCAAAGTTCAAAATCAGTGAAGATGGCCTCTATCCTCTGTCGAAAGTAATCTTTTTTATAGTGCACACACTGATGTTCAGTTTTTATGACTGTGATGTCTTGGTTTTTTGGGGGTTTTTTTTAGAACTGCAGCGTGCACTGTAATTGTTGATCAATTGTTGTATGACTGTTGTGTGGCTGCAGCATGGGCGATGGCCCAAAACGAATTTCTCACGAAAGTGAGACAATAAAGTTTATCTTTATCTTATCTTATCTTTACAGTGCATGGGCATTGTTCATATCACAGATAAAACAGATCAACACATGTGCATGAGTTTGATATTCATATCCATCAAATTCTTTCTGCTTTGTGACCTCAGCCTGTGAGGTAAACTCAGTGTGTATTTTCGGTGTTATCATAAATATATTCTACCCTGTGTACAGTGTTGCCATGGTAAGTAAGAAACGCGTGCGTGTGTGTGCGTGTGTGCAACAGCAGGATATCAACATCTTATCTTGGATTACTTGATATTGTTGCCTATGCTGGAATAACATCACTTCATATTGAAAGCCTTCGGGTAACAGAACAATATGCATCTTCCGCAAAAAACTGCCACTTACTGCTGTCACTTGTAAATCTATCTGTTGGTTATCAGGAATCTTTTCTGAATAGGCTCCCGCTGATTATTTCTCCCACACAGCTGTCCATACATTCACAGCAAGCAGGCATGTGTACTGGAACAACAAGGTCGCTTGTCTTTTGTGTCATCCTCACTCTGAATGTCGGTGTCCCTCAGCGGTTTCCGCATTATTGGAGGAAAAAACGTGTAGATAAATCTCTCAGTCAGAAAGAAAATACATTATTTTAAGGACTAAATTGAGCTTATGGTCAATAAGCAGTCATACCACAGGATAACACAGCAGGTAGAGAGAATAATACAATCATGGTGAAAACATTGAATTAATCAGTACAAATACAGCTGTGGGTTGAATTAAGGGTAATGATGATAACTTATCAACTGTAAAAGAGATTTGTGTTCTCAACACTTAAGTAGAAACAGGACAGCTGAGCTCCAAAAGGGCCAAATTGTCTGTGCTTAAACTGTAGATGCATTGATGATTTCTTTTAAAGGATCCATTCAGCCAACTTGTAGGGGGAAAAAAAACATCACTTGTGTTTTGTGTTATATAATCACACCAGGTTTTAAGATATCTCTGAGAATTCTTCCTCTGGCCCAGTGCGATTTTCTAAATGGGATGCACAGCACTGAAATTTTGCATTGAAATATTTGACAGTACTGTGTCTTCCTACCAAGTGTCTCTGAATAGTCAACAAATCTCAGTGAAATAGTGTTCATGGTTTTAATTAAAAATATAGATTTTGTCTTGTGTGCACAGGTTAATGACTTGTTTGCACAAATTATTGTTTCGTGTTCCCAACATATGGGCCTTGTTATTTCCAGATAATTTGTTGTACTTACGAGATGAATCTATTATCATGCTAGAGTAAGTTATTGTCATATAGGTAGTATTACACACATGCAAGCTGTACACAGGGTTCACACTGACGAGACAGTATGCCTAAAACAAACAAGATCTTGTCGGAACAAAACTTATATGCATCTCTCAGAAGTTTTTTGGGTTTTATAGTTCCCAAGCATGCTTTTTTATATTAAGTTTAATCACTAAAATTTGGGAAAAAATGGCAACACCAGGCAAACATGATGGAATTGGCAGCAACAATCTGTAGCTGAAAATACCCAGCAGGAAACTGATACAGGAGTTCATAGCAGGTAACATACCACCAACTAGCATGCAACCCAGTTTGACCCACACCAGCAGCAGTGTTTGCCGTCATCAGTAAAGCTACTTAGTATACATAAGGTATGTTATGTGTCAATTATGCAAACGAAAACTCAGAAATCTTTCTGTAGCTCATTGTATCTTTGTCTTTTCCTTAATATGTCCTCAGACTCAATCGAAGAGGAGCTTGGACGGCATGCAAAGTTGTGAAATTTCCTCAGACAGCACTGATGATCCTCTTAGTAGCAGCCTACGCACTCATCGGCAGCCTCGAATAGTAGTGATCGGTGCTGGCTTGGCCGGCCTTGCTGCAACAAAGATCCTACTGAATAACGGCTTCACGGATGTCACAGTCCTAGAGGCTTCAGACCACATCGGCGGGAGAGTTCAAAGTGTTCAGCAAGGTGAGAGGACGCACCTCTGTTTACACTTGAAGGGCCTGTGAAACACATTTGATAAAACAACTTTCTATGTCTGTATTCATTTAAATTTTACCAACCAATATTTTAATATCTGAAACTTTCCTTTCAGTACAATTTTTTTTAGCTCAGGTGTGCCAAAATTCATCATAGAAAAACAACAACAGATGACAAACAACAATACAACAATGGAACCTGTAATGTAGAAATTTCTGCATTAAAGGTAGGGTTGGTAATTCTGTTTAGAAGCACTTATTGTCATAATTGTAAAAAAAAAATCCTTGTAACAGCTTGATGGCAATCAAAATATTAAATACTCTGAGAAAAAAAAACAACATTCTGTTGTCTGCGGCTGCAGCAAGCAGACAATGGAAAAACCAAAACTAAGCAGCCAATCAATTCAAATGGCCCGAAAGAATTTACTTGATGCCTACGTGTCCGCCCTGCCTTCCCACACTTCGCCTGCACATTCAGTCCTCATCCGGAGTTCTCATGCACTTGGGTCTATTTGTTTCCATTGTTAGTTTCTCTCAGTAGAGACCTCCTATAGGCCCATCCGGGTCTCTTGTCTTTTCTTTGCACCCTTCTTTTGTGTTTGTACTTTGTCTTGTGTATTTTAATTGTGCTAAATAAATAAATATGCAACCATGAGGCAGAAAGCTACAACTGAGCGAGCCAGTCATACTGAGGGGAATGGTAGAGAGAATGCAGCCGCATTACAGCTGTACTCACAGCAGCTTCTACTGCTAAACAAAGCAGAAAGAGAAAAACTGAACTGGAGAAGGCTACAAACAAGAAGTTTAATAGTGCAAGAAGTAAAACTGAGTCAGCATCTGTGTGGCTTTTCAACTGTGGCGACAGCTGAGGGAGTGAAAAGTGATGCAATGATCGCTGTCTATATGATGCCATGCTCGTTTCTTTACATTCACTATGATAATATTCAGTGTTTTCATGCCACCCTGAGTGAGTGAGGTAAAGTACCATAGTTGAATAAAGTTGAAGGCGATGTGCCAAGGTCCTTTCTTCGTTCTATTACAGAACTGTTGTGATCCCACACTACTTCACAGTCTTCAAACTACGTTTATCAGTTTTACTTTTTTCCAGCTAGTCCTAGATTGAGACCACTGATACAAAAAACAAAGAATCTTCTGATACCACTCAGGCTCATGAAGTTTGAGAGCCATAAGACAATGACCATTTTATCTAAATTGTAAAAGAGGGCCTCTTTAATGTGACAGTACAGAAAAACAATCAGTCGGCCATGTAATCAACGCTGTTATCCCAAAATAACCTGGATTAATACACATATGGATGCAAGTCTAGTTCCAAGAGAAATAATTGTTCTTTTCATTTGATATGCTTGAGTGACACTGGAAGATTTTTCCAAGAGAGTCGACTCCACTGGAAGTTTTATGCCAGATAAGTGCCTGCCACTGAAACAACATCTTTTCGTGGTGCTGATTACAAATGAACATAAAATGTCTCATATAAAACACACTCATTTTGCACTTTAAAAATGTAAACATATGTCAGGAGCACGGATAATTGCATCTGTTATGTAAATGCATGTTTATGCAGCTAAATGTTACGTAATCACAGAAACATTTAGCCAATGCTGTCTTTGCATTGAGCTGTTTTATCATATAAAGAGTTTAAAAAATATGCTCATCATCCTCAGGAAAAATAATAAATTAATGTTATTCCAGTGGGCTTCATTTGCTGCTGTATGTTAATTAAATTGACCTCCTGCTTAAATTGATTGATTGTGCCATAATGAAGCAGACTTATGTACAGCTTCATTCAAAGCCATGCTGGAGATGTTGATTTCAAAGAGAAACTCACATTAATCTGTGTTGTTTTTTATTCTAAAGGAAAAACAACTTTGGAGCTTGGAGCCACCTGGATCCATGGGGCCAATGGGAACCCAGTGTACCACCTGGCAGAGGACAATGGGCTGCTGGAGCAAACCACCGACGAGGAAAGGAGTGTGGGACGCATCAGCCTGTACACCAAGAATGGTGTGGCTCATTACCACACCAGTGCAGGGAAGCGAATCCCCAAGGACCTGGTGGAGGAGTTCAGTGACCTGTACGATGAGGTGAGAGGACACATATGTGCACAGGTCCACACGAGAATTCACACTTGTGTGCACAAATAAATGTATGCATGGTCAGGAGCACTTTTTCCTTTTTTTAGTGACCATTTAGATGAGAGGATAAAAGTAAGACTTGAAAAGTCTAAATTTTACCCTTAAAAAGCCATACAACATACATACATACAACACATACGTTTTATAAACATCATGCACCTTCAAAAAAAAGTTTGAAGTGTCTGACAGAATCCTGCGTTCGATTGATTTTAACAACTTTAAAGCCAATTAGGGGAAAGGGAATGAGGAAAAATGATTGTCAAGAAGTACAAAACATCCACAACATCAGTAAAAAAAAAAATATGGCCAGCCATCTAGAGTTGAATTCATAAAAGCTCACAAAAGCACACTGAATTTAACAAGGAATGGTTATTTTTGTCGGTCCAGTTCTCTGCTCTGTAGCAGCTCCTATTAGAGAACCATCATTAGAGTGTAAGTAGGTCACGTCTGGAAAAGCAGTTACCGCGGAAAGGTATAGAGCATGTTTTGTTTTTGTTAACCTTGATAAATCTGTGTGTTCTGTGTAATCTCTGGGTCCACATGCAGTCTACCACTCACAGATATTCTTTCACACTCCAAACCCAAACACCTTCAGAGACACATTGGCAAATTCACCATCTGAAAGACTGGAGATAATTTTGCTTCTGTTATGTTTAGCAGCCGTGTCAGTCATCTTCCTCTCATTTTTCTCCAGCCTGCATCTTCATCATGCTGTGTATAATGTTTACATCGTGACGCTGTCTCCGACAAGCTTGCTGCTTTGGGGTGTATAATAAAATGGACTAGATGCATAAAGACTCCAGGATGTTGTTTTCAGTAGCTTGTGTAATGAAAAAAAAAATTACCTTCATGACAGTGTGATTGTGTGATCATTCTGTCCTGACTGACACACTGCAGAGTGATGAGGATCATGTTGTCTCCCTTGTTTCTCTTTCACATGGTTGATCTTCATGGTCAGCATGCATCTTCATCTTCTTCCTCCGTATCCAAAACTGTCTGCTACAGCCTTTAAGGCACTACAGCTGTTATACAGTCTCTCTGTACCTGTACCTGTTCTCTTTTTAGATGAATCATTAGGTTATTTGGATTGATTAAACAGGGCAGCACGGTGGCTTAGCACTGTTGCCTTGCAGAAAGTAGGTCCTGGGTGCGATTCCAGGACATTTTGCCTCTTACCAAGAGGGTCCTGGGTTGGATACCAGCTGGGGTAGGGCCTTTCTGTGTGGGGTTTGTATGTGGGTTCTCTCCAGATACTCTGGCTTCCTCCCACAGCCCAGAGACATGCAGGTTAGGTTAATTGATGACTCTAAATTGCCTGTAGGTGTGAATGCGAGAGTGAATGGTTGGTTGTTTCTTTATGTCAGCGCTGTGATGACCTGGTGACTTGTCCTGGGTGTACCCCGCCCTACAACCCTGCAAAGGACAAGCAGTTACAGATGATGAATGAATGAATGAATGAATGAATGAATGAAGGATTGATTAAACATTAATACATTTTCTTTTTTTAATGTAAGCAATAAATCGAGTACTTGTTTCAGTACTATATCAATAAGATGCAAACTCCACCATGGTGAGTTATGTTTCATTACCATGGGTTAATTTGTTCTCCTTAACAAGTTTGTGCTCTCGTAGCAGCTGGCAGCATTTCTTTTAATGTGCTGTGATTGGTGCTGCCTGTGGTGCGTCTTCATCGTGCTGCAGTTTACCATCACTTTGGAACTGAGCTGATCTGCCTTGAACTAAACTGGTTTCTTTTTCTTTTCTCTTCTTCTTTCTCTTTTGCTCTCTTTACATCCTTCCTCATTCCTCTTCCTCCTGATTACTCTTCGTCTCTGACCTTTCGCCCTCCTTTAGGTGTTCGAGCTGACTCAGGAATTCTTCCAGAATGGGAAGCCAGTTTGCGCTGAGAGCCAGAACAGCGTTGGCGTCTTTACACGAGACATGGTGCGCAAGAGGATCATGATGGATCCTGATGATTCTGAAAGCACCAAAAGGCTCAAACTGTCCATGCTTCAACAGTACCTCAAGGTGTGTGTGTGTGTGTGTGTGTGTGTGTGTGTTCTCCATATCTTTGTCTATATGTGAGATGTGAGTCAGTGATACTGTACCACTTCCAGGGTTTCTCTTTACCTTCATATACAACACTTTTGTGTATTTGAGACACTTTTCCTGTAACATCTACACCATAAGTTCCATGCACAGCTGAAGCACTGGGCCAGTTCGAACTCGGACCAATTTGTTATTGTAAATTATGTGAAACTGTTGTTGGTCAACAAATTACAAATCCCATCAGCAGCACATATTAGTCTAATTTGTGTCCCTGCTGGCACTAATAGCTTTGGGTAATTAGACAACCGCACACTGCTGCTCCTTTTGTTCTTTTATTAGAACAAAACCGACCCGTGACGTTTTGAACACATAACATGTTCTTCCTCAGACAGATGTCTGACGACAGATGTCATTACATGTTCTTCATCAGACACCTGTCATCAGACATCTGTCTGATGAAGAACATGTAATGCGTTCGAAACGTCACGGGTCAGTTTTGTTCTAATAAATGAACAAAAGGGAGCAGCAGTGTGCGGTCGTCTTCATTCTTACTAGTTTACTTCATTTTGGGCCCTGCACCTGCCTTTACACTTTGGATGTGCTTGTTTTATGGTAATAAAAAGGCACGTCGAAAAGCATAAAACACACTTACACATCTTTGTACAGCTATCTTTGTGGGGCCTTTACGTTGACTTCCATTCATTTTTTAGACCCTAACCCAAATTCTTACCCTCCCCTTCACTTAAGCCATTCAACTGTAACCCTTGTGGCTGCTGGTTGCAGCTATTTGCATTTGTTTTCTTTTTTTCTCTTGATTATGAAACATCTGACCTAAGAAAGCAGTTGCTGCTGTTCTCATTTAGTGTTGTTGATTGGAAACAAACAACAACAATCCAACAGCCATTCAATACTTTTATGTAAGTGCTGCGTGATTGCTACAATTATTAAGTGCTTGGCTCCCGCCCTCACACACCCTCACAGAGAAGGCATGGGAAGCTAACACGTTCCAACATGGAGCAATGAAGAAACAGGTAACTATGCTGGCAAGAAACAGAAGCAGTAATATTAAGTCTCAATAACGCACCAACAATAGACGCGGTCGTTGTGTGCAACTCCCAGTCTGTTTAAACTAGTTTAATTTTGTCAGCTTGTTCAGAGCTGAAGCTGCAGAGATGATTTTCTACATTTCAAATTCAGTGTTGGCAGAGTTGTTTGAAATGCAAAATTTCACATTTGCATTCTAGATTATTTAGCAGCAAATAATGTGCCTTTAGATGTTAGGTGGAAATATAACTGATTCTGTGTTGACATGTTCTCCTCTGTCAGGTGGAGAGCTGTGAAAGCAGCTCTCCCAGTATGGATGAGGTGTCTCTGAGTGAATTTGGTGAGTGGACACGGATCCCTGGCGCACATTATGTTATTCCTGGAGGATTCATGAAGATCGTGGAGCTCCTGACTCAGGACATCCCCCCAAGTACCATCTGCCTTAGCAAACCGGTCCGCTGCATCCACTGGAACTACTCCGCCCAGCATCAGGAAGTGATCGCCAAGAGCAGTAACACCAACCAGGACAACAACCACAATGAAAACAACCATGACTGCCAACCTCACAGGGACCCTCTGATCCGGGGTCACCCTATTTACGTGGAGTGTGAGGATGAGGAGTGGATCGCAGCCGACCATGTGATCATGACAGCTTCTCTGGGCGTTTTGAAGGAGAACCACGAGGCCATGTTCTCCCCATCTCTACCTGAGAACAAAGTGCTCGCCATCGAGAAGCTCGGTATAAGCACCACAGATAAGATATTCTTAGAATTTGAAGAGCCCTTCTGGAGCCCCGAGTGCAACAGCATCCAGTTTGTGTGGGAGGATGAGGCTCAGTTTGAACAGCTGGTCTACCCTGAGGAGCTGTGGTACAAGAAGATCTGCAGCTTTGATGTCCTCTACCCACCCGAGCGCTACGGTCACATGCTAAATGGCTGGATCTGTGGGCAGGAGGCGCTGCACATGGAGCGCTGCGATGACGAAACAGTGGCAGAGATCTGCACTGAGCTGCTGAGGCGTTTTACAGGTTAGAAACACGTAAGGAAATAGATCTGTGCATTGTGGGTATATTACCCAGCATATATCCTGTTTACAGCACAGAGGCTTTGGTTGGTTTTCTAGCTTGATATTTTTACAATTTGCACTGATAGATATCTCACTTTCCTTATTTATTTAAGCTGGAATTAGAGTTTGATTTAACTTATTGTTTAATAGTAAATGTTAATTACACAATGTAATAACAATATTGACACCATCAGCACCTTAACTGGTTCCCTATAAACCTTAATCTACGCTGAACTATCTAGGTAGTCGTCTATGGAAACTGTTTGGCAAAGGCCGGACACTTTCAAAAAATATTCGGCACGTGATTGGATGAGCCATTTGTGCAATACTGTTTATCACAGGCTAACTTCAACCAATCAGGCTGTCAAACCACATTACATCAAAGGAGAGCTCTACCCATGGAGCCTGTTGGTAAAACAAACTGCTTAAATCATTCGGAAGTGAGTGAAAACATCAGAGAAAAGCCTTCATTTCCGTTCACTGCTTTGAAAAAAACTCTTCGGTTATGGTATAACTGATTCTATAGCAGCAGCTGCAGTAACCTTTTTAGAGGCCGCCATCGTGATCAAATGAATGGTCGCTTCCTTCGCTGGTCCACTGTTTTGGCTACAAAGTGAATTGCTTTAAGCCTGACAAGACCACTTTGTGAGACCAAATGATCATGTGATACAGCACCAACAATACCGCTGTGAGACATGATGAGGGCCTAATAATTAATGTTTCCTCTTTAAGTATTATCTAAACAAAAATGATCCCTTAAGAAAAACATTCTTTTTAGAAATATTTCGGCTTGTATAATACAGCCAAATCAACCCAACTGTCTTTCACCATCCAGAGAATCAGTCATCTAAAGCAAACACATGCTTTAGCCTTGGAAGGTTGAGACTGTCTGTGACTCATACTAACCATGACTCGAGCTGTGTCATTCCATAAGCTTCGGGTGTGACGTTAGTAGCTTTTTTTTTTCAAAACAAAAAGCTTGACAGATAATATGGGCAACTGACTAAGGCGTTGGTTTTTGGAACTTAACAGCACCTAACTGGTATGGTGCCGGTGCCACAAAAGAATGAAACATCAAACAGAAGGACTGATCATGTATGATATAAGGCAGTCAGGCATTTAGTTTACCCGACATAGTCATAGTTAATTCTCTATTGTTCTTGTGACACAAACACACACAAATGTCACAATTGCTATTTATAGGTGCTGAGGCTTACCCAACGTTGACCCTGCTAGTAATCCAAAATGCACCAGCTCTTGTGAAAAAAAGAGGGATTTTTTTCTAAAAAAAAAAAAAATTATGTCAGCTGCTTTAAAGTCCTTGCAACATTAAAGGCTGTAACATTTTTTCGTTGCATTTTGGTTAATAATCTAGATGGGTGATGTCTTCTTATACGCAAAACAGTGCAAATGTATAAATGGAAATAAAATACAAGTAATGTTGCCTCCTTTAAATCAGTATTTCTTGAATGAAGAGCTCTGTCTTGTTATTTATAGGCCTGTGTAAACATCACTGAAAAGGTTTATAGCACTCAATAACATAATAATTATCTTATCTAAAAATGTAATAACACCTG
>JAQFJA010000020.1:1469583-1482146 GCA_029874485.1 Naso brachycentron
AATTTTAAGGCTGGTTTTTAGTCATTCATGAGAGTGTTATGAAATAAAAACTGGAATACAGATACCAAATTGGCCTGTGAGGGTGCCCAAAATACAAATTCTTATATCATGTTGTTGTAAAAGTTAACACACCGACACAGGCAGATAATTCGTAAAACAAACATATATATATATATTTATTTTTTTTCTTTTTTCTTTTTTTTTTTTCTTTTTTTTTTTTTCTTTTTTTGGACAGAGTCCCAGCTAGCATCCATTAAATTTACATTCAGATGGCACAGTGAAAGTGAACACAAAGGTGAGTGCTACAGCTGCCCAGTTCCTACTGCAGCAATGAGCATCACTGGAGCTCAGGCCAGGAAAAGGTGGAGACAGTGAATGAGATGGCCAGACTTTCACTAATTTGAGCTGAAGGACAGACTCATTCTCCAACTCACCCCTGTCTACTATTGATCCAAACAGCTGTTCATAGAAACAATTATACTACAGTATGCATAGAACAACGCACACTATCAGCACTGATCCCTGCTACTATGTAGGGTAGAGTCCATTGCTGAGCAAACTAATAAACATTAGTCGTGTTAATTAACCTAAAAGTAGGTAAATCTTTTCAATTGGTTTCTTGTTTAGAAGCATGAACCTCCATCCTTCTGATACTTTATATACTCAAACATTGTCACCTCCATCAAAGAATTTCCTATCGAATCATAGCTGGGTAAGTCACTATACACTCTCGGTATCTTATATCCTCTTAAAAAACATAAGCTTCTTATGCTGGCCAAAACAAGACGGTAGCTTACAGAGGATGTCCGTGGGAAATGATGCAGAAAATGGCCTCTGTGATTTTTGGCTACAGTTGTGACTCTTTCTGAGGTCCTCTTACACTCATAAATCCCGAGTCTGTGTTAGCAAGATATCCAAGTTCCTGGTATAAAAGAGAGAAAATCAATGCAAATGAAATCTTTCCTATTTTCATTTGGGCGACAATATTATGTCGAACAAGACTCCAAATGAGAGTGCATTTAATAAAATAGGACAGCATGTCAATTAAGGCATACATCATTATCCAGTGGTTTAAAAACCTTTAAAACAAGAAAGAAGAATCAGCAAATATTATATGACTGCAATTTACACAGGGTTAGGGTTAAAATTGTTAAAATCATGGTAAAATCATAAGCCTGATCTTTGATCTTAAAGTGAAGGTTGTTTGAACACCACCTCACCTGAGCAACAACAGAATGGCGGACAGATGTCTGAGCCAGCTGTGCATGAGCATGCACACACAGTCGTAACAATGCCAAAAAGAAAAGGTGAATACCAAGAAAAGGTAGTATATTAATTATTAGCTAAAAGTAAAAGTCTGTTCACAACAAAGGTGAAACCTCTGACATGAAACTGGAGATCATGAAACAAGTTTCAAATACATGCACAGAACTAAAAAAAATAGTCTCGAATTTGTCAAAGGAGAGACAGCTTTGATACGGCTGGTGATATATTTCTCTTTACAGTGAAAACCACTATTCAATAACAGAAAATTAATCAGCAAAGATTTTGATGTCTGAAAAATTGTTCGAGTCATTTTTCAAGGACATACTGTAATGTGAGGATTTGTTTCTTTTTCTGTTTTATATCTAGATCTCTTTGGATTTTAGACTGTTTTTCGGACTGGTCAGACAAAACAAGACGTTTAAAGACATTTCTGACATTTTGTTTATGGAGTTTTAAACAAATAAAGGGGAAAAAATAATCTGCAGATTTATAACTTATGAAAATAATCAGGAGCTGCCTTATTTTTCATTTTGTTTAAAAAAAAAACCATTTGAAGACAGAAATCTTGACAATCCTACTATAAAATTTTGGCTGTGTATCCAAAACCTGATTAGACAAACCATTTTAGGATATAACTGAGGTACTTTTTAAATCAAAGTATTCTTGCGTGACTCCGTGATCAAACATTTAGGCTACACTGTCAGTATGAACAAATAAGCTTTATCAGAGAATGATTGGAAGATAGATAGACAGACAGACAGATAGACAGATAGATAGATAGATAGATAGAGAGAGAGAGAGAGACAGAGAGAGAGAGAGAGAGAGAGACAGAGAGAGAGAGAGAGAGAACAGAGAGAGACTCTTCAGAATGAGCAGAACGTAAACAATCTGTTGTTACAAGGAAGGATTTCTATCTGCTGTGGGATCATGGGTAATGCATGTGGGATTCACTGTCAGCTCTTAGAGCTGAGCACAAATGGATTCTGAATGAAAACACACATACATAGTACAAGTGACAAAATCACACAACACAGAAATGTCCAATGCTAAGCACTACACAACAAATAGAAAAACATTCTGCATCAGCATAAATTTCTTCCTGACATGTGATCATGTGGAAACCATCTGCCTGCTGGGACATTTTCTTTGCATGACTGCTAAAATCTGCAGGTGTGCTATCAAAAAATGGACCAGTGATGACGAAGGCATGGAGTCTGTACACAGGCATGTATGCATGCATGTACGCCCGTATGCATGTTGTATGCTTCTGCAGTGCAGATGGGTCTACAGAACTCTTCAGGACAGCCAGGGACTTCATTTATATTAAGATAATAACCTCATTCTACATAAAAATATCATGAAACATGTTCATTCTCTGCTTTTTTTTTAATAGCTAAGCTATCCCTCCTCTTTTCTGCCTGACTGCTCTGACCATCATCTCATGTGATTTCTACAAACACAGCAGCATGTATACTCTATGGCCCACAGACTGCGAGTCAGATTTCTCATGTACTACAGCCACGCGACAGTTTCCCAAACTCCTGCAGCCCAGGCTGTTTTTCACTTCAGTAGTGTGCTGTCTCAAGATATGAGGCTCATCAGGGGAGTGTGAGGCGTCCCGTGTGAACATTATTATTAGAGTGTGAATATTACAGAGTCATGATTCCCTCAGTCACTTTGCTCTTGAATCCAAGAGTGCTCAGAGGACTGTTTGAAAAACACCAATTTGCATGAAAACTCCAGTCTGAAAAGAAGACTGCAAGAGAATGAGAAATTCATGCAGGCCTATGTTATGCTGGCATGGTAGGCTATAGCCTATATTAAATAATGCCACATGCATACACTAAATGGAATAGGCTATGGCTGTGTGTGTATTACAGGCTGAGCAGACACATTTAACTTAAAGCAGGTCTGCATACAAACTGTAAGAGCAGGTACAATTCCAACACATCCAGGCCAGACAGGCCGGTCAAGTGTCCTGTCGACCAGAAAAGCCGCTTCAGGCTGCAGATTGACAACCAGCTTAATGTTGATATGACAGTAAACATTTGCCCATTCAGCGCTAAAACACATCACTGATCCTCATATCTGCACTGCACATGGATCAATCGCGCGCAGCATATCATGTGGGTGTGGACGAGCGGCATCACCAAATGTCATCATGGAGCAATGAACGCCACCGTTCACGACTTTAATGCACGACTGGGCCCAGAGTCAGCTTTATTCACACCGATGGTGAAGGCAGCAGCTGTGCCCTCTCGGGGGAAGGGCGACCGGCTGGCATGCACGATTTTCTCGTGTTTTTACAGCGGCACTGGCTCGTCGCTGGAGCCGGACTCCTAACGTTGCATAAATGTGTTGCACAGGAGCAGCGGCGTCAATGAAGCGATAAATGTAAACACACACACACACACACACACACACACTCACACACAAGGCGACGCAAATGCGATCGCAAGAACAGGGTTAAGAAAAAAGATGAAAGATTTGTGTTTTGTAACTCACCTCGCAATTTTCTCCCCATTTTTTCCGCTCCGACCGAGGAACCGCTCCAGCCTCCACTGACGTCACGCAGCCCCTCTCTGCAGCAGATAGCAGCAGGCCTGCAGAGGACGACCAGGGAGGAGAGACGGAGAGAGAGAGGAGGGGAGGAGAGAGCGGGAGGCAAGGCTTGAACAGATGCAAAAACATAAATCATAAAAACACATCCCTCCCTTCCTCTCATATAGAGAGAAGACTGAGAGAGGATACTGTACCTGCGAGAAAGCTGTGGGTGTGGAGACAGATGACAGACAAGGGGACGTTCAGATAGACAGACAAACAGCATGTCCCATTCATCCAGCTCAACATAAAAGCTGTTAAGACAGTTTTGCTCTTGCCAGCTGCGTCTGTGTGTACGTTTGTTTTTTCTGTATATGTGGGGACCGAACCCTGAGTTTTCACTCACAATGTGAGGTCCAATGATCTTTGTGGGGACAAAATCTTGGACCCCACAAACTTATCATTAAATTTTAGGGTGAAGACTGAAGTTTATGGGTATGAATTAAAGTTAGGTTAAGATTAGGGTTAGGGTAAGGGTTTGGGTTAGGATGTACAAATGAATGGAAGTCAATGTCATGGCCCCACAAAAATAGCTGTACACACGCGTGTGTGTGTGTGTGCGTGCGTGCGTGCGTGTGTGTGTGTGTGTGTGTGTGTGTGTGTAGGTTGGAATCTTGTGACAAATAGCTTACTATTGATCAAGGTATTGGGGACTTGTGGAGTCATGAAAGTGTAGACCTCCAGCTGTTTTGGTCCTTGAGTGTCTCAGCAAATTGAAAGTAGAGCTGGGTAATATAAAGATATTTTATTGTTATCAAAATATGAGACCATACATCGCCTCAGATATTGGATGTTGTTATATCGTGATGTTAATTAAATGGTGCTTTGTCCTGATTTCAAAGGCTGCATTACAGTAAAGTGATGTAATTTTGTCAACTTATCAGATAGTTGTACTTGTTTTAATTGCCTTTACTCACTTAGTCATTATATCTATACTTATTAAAATGGACCTGTGTTAATATTTTTTGAAAGTACCAATTATCATCTGTACAATATTGCCACATCAGGGAAGGACTTTGGTCAAAAAAAAAAAAAATTTGTAAAGTTGGACTCTGTCTCCCAGTTCTGGCATTAATGAAGTGCTGTTAAGAGATTTAAAAACAATGAGATACATAAAGGTCAGTGAGATACACATGCTGATTTCTTTACTGTATATTGGTTTACAGCACTGTTCCTTACTGTAAGGTGTAGTCATACTGCTTGCTTCTTTATTGTAGTTTTTCACAGTGCTGGTTTCCTTACTATATAGTAACATGTACAGTTTATAATCTCTCTCACAAGGAAGGGTTCCTGCAGCGGGTCTTGAACCCTTGTCTCCAAGACCATAGATGACTGCACTGACCACTAAGTTGAAGAGCAACTCCACCAGAAAGACTATAGACTATTCATGATATACAATTACAAAGAATAGTATATATATTATACACAGTAGTCCTTCACTACTGTGATTTTTTTACAGGAATGCTTTGACTATTGTGATTTTCTACAGTATAGTCGTTTTCTATTGTGATGTTCTACAATAAACTGATTTGTACCATAGTATATACACAGTATACTGTAAAAAAAAAAAAAGTCAACAATATTTGACTGTGTATAAAACAGTAAATTATTGTTGATTTACTGCGATTTTTTACAGTGCGCCCTTGCCCAGTCTCGGCTGGGATTGACTCCATCCTCTGCAACCCTGCAAAGGATAAGTGGTTACAAATAATAAGTAAATGATTATGAATAACTAATTAATGAATTGATTATTTTTCATAAATGAAAGAAGTTGTGTATCATAATATTTAGATCAAAAATATACTTGCTTTTAAACCATGTGTTCGCGTAGACAACCGGCTGCTTTGTGAACATATTTGTTCACATAGCCTTCTTGACTGTGTACTACACTTATAACTAGAGAGCACCCTATGGGGCACACCAGAGCACTCAGACATGAAGTCTAATTATACAGAATTAGTGGATTTGTGTAGGGTAGATAACTATATGGCAAGACTTGGTGAAGTTAGCATTTTGCTAATTCTGAGATTATGGCATAAAGAAATGACACCGGCACTGGCACCTTTGTTGATGGTATGTAAGGCCTCTAAATCTAGCAGGTTATTGGAAAAATGGATGTTATGATTATTTTTCTGTCACTCTGCTAATTTGTCATTGTGCAGCAGCAGTGACACATTGTACAAATGTGGGTCAATGAGGAACTGATCTGTTAGTTTATCTTCAGAACTTTTCTTGTCATTGCTGAGTTGCCTTCTGATCTCTGACCTTGTTATATCCCAAAACTTCCCCAACACCGCCCCTAACGCTCATGGTAGTATTGCATCTTGTGGATGCGCAGTGTGAATTTCATAGGACATGCACAACCACCGTTCCAAACAGTCGCAGGATACAAAAGGAAGTCATCATATGCACTCGAACGCTTAAGTATATCTCAGGCCTTGCACAACCTTTTCAAAATCCTGTGTTGTAGAACCATTTTTCCATTTTTGTATTATTATTGTGCTATTTTAATTATTTATTGTTCTGTCTGTTTGTAAGGAATGGTATTGACCTGAGCAAAAGGAATTTCTGTTTGTAGATAATAAAAGCTATATAATCTAATCTAACCTAATCTAACCTAAGGGCTCATTCAGTGTTCCACTACAGGAGTATTTTCTTTCTTTCTTTCTTTCTTTCTTTGTGCAAGATGTAAAAAGTTGCTATAGTGTGCTGTGTGCATATTTAATTACTTGATGGAGGCAACAGGAGCCCAACTACATGGATTTGCCCCAGGCCTCTCAAACAGGTTAATCCAGCCATGGTTTTCTATCATAATAGAATGAATCTCTTTGGGTTCTCGACTGTTTGTCATCGAGCTCTGCGAAATTGTAATATACTTTACTACTTTCTGCTACCAAAGATAATAATTACTTAATAATTATCCTGTTGGATTAATCAACAAAATAATGGTAAGGACAGTTGACATTGAAGATAATCATTAGTTACAGCCCTTTTTTGCAGTGTTTTGTTAAGTTGTTGATTTGAGGTCAAATGTTGTGTTGCTTAAGTTTTAATGTCCTTACGAAAAGTTATCCTGCAGTTATAAATAAACATGTTAGGTTTTTAAAGACTGATTCAGAAGAGTATTATTTTATTTTTGTTTTGAGTTTATTGTTTATTTGACTTCTGGCCAAAAACATAAATCTAGATAAATAGATTTCATACTTAACAGGCAGAAGTCTGTCTCTTGGATAGTATTGTAGGCTTAGAAACAGGACTTTCATATTCACAAACCTGGGCAAATTCATATTCAAAGAGACAAAATTAGATGCTCATGTAGAAAATGTGGAAAAAGAAATTGCACAAAATATTCTGGTTGGCTAGTCAAATATTTCTTAAGGTAGAAGGTGCCGGAGACTTTGTTTGACTCTTGACCTCAGTATTTCTATAACGTTTACTCTGGCCCAAGATTTTCTGTAGTTAGTGGTAAGATCGGAAAGTTAGGTTTGCAAACATGGGCTGAAAATGAGCCTGGATCTTGACATCACAAAATATGAGAACACTGTGGGCCTTTGTATGCAAATGTTGGTGTTTAGATCTAATCATATGTTCAGTTGCTATGTGCTGCAGGAAGAAAAAAGGAGAAGAAGAACAAATAATACAATTTCAAGATCTGCTTTCAGTGCTACATTCTCCAGCTGATGTTTTGGTCCCATGCGTCACAGCCTGGGGATATTTTCTGCTCCAGTGATTAAAAATAGTTGTATATTTCCAGCAGCTTCTTTTTGCCTTTGTCATGCACTTTTTATAGCATTTTTACAAAGATAATTGTCATTGGAACACTAGATCTATCTCATATTTCATTCTCATGCTACTGTGAGAACTGTGCAATAAATATAATTCATGGATTTCATTGATGTTTCTCATATGGACCTATAGGGTCGCTTACTTTGATTACTTTTAAGATTAATGCATGTAAAGCACCCAGCTGCCCAGTGAACATAATCGTATGTGTATGCGTGTATATAGTGTGTATGCAATTTAAAATGCTGTGAACCAAACAAGAATATATATTTATATTAATTTCTATTAACAACATGTTACTACCAGGGGTGATGCTGATAACCAGTATTGACAATATTTCAGCAATGTGATTATTGCGTAAATGATATTGCACCTCTTAAATCATTTCCCTTTTTTATATTTTTGCATGTCATAAAAGGTGGTAATGCACTTTCATCCATCAAGTGTATTAAAAAAGGAGAGAGAGAGAGACAAAACACACAACAAACACACAATAATAACAATGATAAAACTAAGTTAAAGAAAGTTTTAACTGATAGAATTCTTTTTGTAATTTTAAAAAGATCATGTGATAATACTGTCATTGAAATATCCTGAGGTTAAAGAAATTGTGTTGAAAAAAAACTAATATCATAAGAGCCCTATTTAACAAGAGATTTCCAAGGATGAGAAATCTTAGATCCTGTGTAGTCTGTGTGTCCTTTGTCAGAATTGGCTCCTGTTATCATCACACATAAATGTAAATTTGTCCATTAGAATGACTCCCCATAGTAACTGGATGAGCACGCCTGAGATGAGAAGCATACAAGAAGCAGGAGGGTCAAACTGCAGCGTCTCTGATAAAAGCTTACTGAAAGGTTGTGTTTGAATAAAGGAGACCACCTCAGTTTCTGTGTGTTTTAATGATATATTTATAGCAGAATTATATACATTAAGATGGAAATTACTCTTTATGTGATAAAATGTTGAAAATGAAAAAGTAAAATGAAGCCAGTGATTATTGAGTGAAAAATACTGAACGACTGATTTGCTGACAAGCCACAACCAGAAAGTGTGTGTGTGTGTTTGTGTGTGGGAGAGGGATAGAGAGAGATAGAGAGAGAGAGAGAGAAGAGAGGAGCCCCAGAAATTCCATTTAGGAGCTCAAGCACCACTTACTGGTCAACATAAGAAATACATCACGTTCAGGCCTCCATTTGAAAACAATGAGATTCTACATATCCCAATTCAACAACTGCATGTATTATTATTCATCTCTTGCCATATGAACATATTTAGTAAGGAAGCAAAATTCTTGCCACATTGTCTAATGAATTACACTATATGTCAACACACAACTCCATCTAAATGAGATTTATTTAGGATTATTAGTGGCCTTTAACTACACAACTGCTTATTAGAAATCTTTTCTATTTTTCTGTAAAAGAAAAAAAAATCATAATCATACAGAACAAAATTGGAGCTAGCATTCATCATGTTAGAAATCAGAATAACTAAAATAACTCTTGACATAAATTCTACTGAAATGCATGACAGAATAACTATTTTTAACTTAAACTGACACAAAAACAATGAAGTACAAGTTGTCAACAGGCAATAAGCACTTTTTTGCTGTGGTGTTCTACATCAGGATGGCAAATGAACTGATTGAAGAAACAAGGCACTTTTTTGGATTCAATCTTAAGTCCTCATTCCTCAGTGACGTCTAAAACGCATAAACCCTGGCTTAAATTTGAAGCAGCAATTAAAAAGTCTAAGAATTCATTTCTTCCACTCAACTTTAGATCATTCTGAGCAACTACACAGAACATTAAGGTGTCAAATAGGCCATAATTCATCACACTCAGGACTGTCAAATTATTCATGCCTAATGTCAACATTTCCAGACTGATTTTCTCAGTAAAACTTTGAGGAAATCAAAGATACAGTGTGTTCTTTATGACTGATGAGTGATTATTTTTCTGTGGTAAATGCATATACATGTATATATATAGACAGGGATTGTTTTGCTCCTCACTGATTCTCTTAAATGTTAATGTGTCTGCAAAGGAACACACATTAACAAATGACAGGAATTGTTCCACAAAGAAAACTCTGGCGTTTTGAAAGTTCTCAGTTACAGACTAGCTGTAGGAAGCTCTTGCTTCTTTATGTTTGTAAAACCAATTGTCAGTCCTACTAACTAACAAAAGATTAGGGGGGGAGCAAGCCACAGCTGGTCAATAAAACAGAAAAATAAATTAAGAAGTGCTGAGTACCTGTATAACCTTTGTTTAGCTACCATGCAACACTGATACTAGTCATATTATCAATAATGATTCTAATATCATTTCAATACAAAGGGATTAGCAAGAGGAGTAAGAAGAAGACGTCTTAACTGTCACATATAATTATACTGAGTACAAGGGAAATTGCATTTAATCAATCCCTGAGTTGTGAGTAGCCACCGAACGGCACCCAGGGACCAACTCCAGCCGTAGGACAGCACCACAGCACCAGCAGGAGAACTATACATGCATGAACATGTTATCTGTAGTGGGGGAAACCAGAGAAAATTCACACAACCATAGGAAGAACACGCAAACTCAACGCAGAAAGGCCCGACACACAGAAATCCTTCTTGCTGTGTGGCGACAGTGCTATTCGCTGAGCCGCCATACTGCACACGATTAGCAAACAATGTTTGTTAAATATTTGTTTGCCTTTTTTTCTAACTCAAACACTTTCTCAAATCAATACCTGGTGAGAATTTGAGCCCACCCTGCAGTGTTTTCCAGTCATTGTTGTGTTAGTTTAAAGTATAATTACAGAACACTGGTTTTGATCTACACTACTTTAGTGACACTAAGAGTACCCTCCATGGATACTAAGTTCATCAGCAGCAGTATAAGTGCTGGTTTCATATCGACCATGAACATTTGAATCAGTGAAACCTTAAAACAATCCTGCATGCATCTTTCTGTTTTACATACTGTCTGCTCTGTCCTTAAGGTTTTCCTGCATGTCACAGTAGCAGCAGCTGACATCTTTAGGCTGTTTCAAAAATATATTACCCCTTTCATAATTTAAAAAAAAAGTGAAAACCCAAACCTGTTACATCAATCTCTACCCCTCTACGCCCTCTACATGCTGCACTTATCCAGTCATGACAGGGAAAGACTGACACACAAAAGCTTAAAAACTCTCTCCCTCAGGAGATTTTGATAGGATGAATGTGATGCTGGGCCGTTTTCTCGTTCTCACGTCAAAAATCGTAGCAAATTTAGACCGAACACCTTTATCCATCCCTCCTTATTCATATTTATGAGAAGTGACTGACAAACTCATTGTCTGGTAATTACAGTGTGGTGAACCTTCATTGTCTTTAGATTGGTGGAGACTGAGACATGCTGTGCTTTGGCTTGCTGCACTAATGCAAACCTCTTCCATGTAGATATTATTAGTCACTGTTTGCTTAGCAACCACAACACACGTCTGACATTTTTGTACGATGAAAATGTTTTGTACAGAGTTTATTTTATTTTGGCCCCGAGGATTTTCAAAAGGGTTAGAGCTGAGAGGTGGACTGAAAGGACAGAGGCTTGTTTTTTTTACAGGACTACTATTGTTATTATGTACGGTATTCAACAATAGGTACGTTCGAGATATTTAACACTTATATTTTCAGTTGATGTTAGTGTCAAATGTGACATCAAACGAAAAAGAGACAGACATCTTCACGGTACTGTGGGGATTGCATGTTAAATTCAACATAAAAGAGGACCTGCAATGTCATTTTTGGACCAATACTTACTACCACTAAGGTAGTTATTATATATCCTAAAAAGAAATGAGCGTGTCTAATTTGCCTTAAGATCAATTTAACTGAGTAAGTCTTTTTAGGCTAATTAACCCATCCTCAAAGACCTCAATTAGCCATGTCTGTATAATGTAGCAACAAACATATCTTTAAAAAAAAAAAGAGAGAGAGAAAGCAGTTAAAGATTTGAACAGCAGGGGGCACCAGTAATATGCAAGGATGAACTGATGAACACAGTAACAGTTGCTGAGAGAAATATTACAGCACTTTTTAATCATCAGAACAAGATCAAATCAGTGTCTGTAAGTGTTTGTGCAGACAGTGTGTCATGATGAATGAATACATCTTACTGTCAGCTTCCTGACTGTATTTTTCTAATTTCCTCCATAATGCTCAAACAGCTGACTGCCATCAAATCTTCTGTAAACACTGAACAGAAATCTCACAAAGTTGTCGCTGATCAATGTCCACATTCAGTACAAACTGTACCTGTGCAAAATCCTCTGTCTGTTCACACTCAGGATAACAGAACAGAACGACATGCAAGCCTGTGGGGGATTAGCCAATATCAATATATCACCCAGAGTGCCAATTATTCTCATTGTAGGGATAAAATGTGATGAAACTGCAAGCTAACAGCTTGAAAATAATTATCGCGTTTAGTGCACAAGAACGCATCTCAACTTTAAGTGTGCAGTTTATCATCAAGTGGTCCTGACATGAAAATGAGTGTGTGCACAGCCACTCAGGAGCAAGAGGCCAGGTAAATATAAAACATTAGGAAATCACTTGAAAATGTATTTAAGTAATTTTGGCAAACAGTATTGGTGCAACTTACAGTTGGTGCTTGACAAATTTATCAGTATTCTGCAGAAATGTTAGAATGACTAAACCAGCTGAGGAATGAATATTTCATTTCTTCATCTATAAAAATGTATGTTTTAAATGTTTTTCAGATGTGTGGTTCATTAAAATACCATTAAATATTTCCAAGTGTTGAATGCTGCGCTAGCTATAAATTTCCCTAAATTCTGAGTAGTAGTAATAGATATTTTATTGGCCAGCTGTATGCATGGTTTGCTATTTTAATATTCAATACACAAGCAAACATGAG
>JAQFJA010000020.1:1502466-1514079 GCA_029874485.1 Naso brachycentron
GATTTCAAGTAAGGTAGGCTACAGTTTTGCTGGATCCATTTAGTAATGAAATGCATATACATCATACAGTACAGGCATTTACATTCAGCCTTAAGTGCTGTGCTGCACTTTTGACTAATGCCTCTTTAAGTTTGTCGATGCAAAGCAGATTTTTTGGAGCAATCCTACGAAAACCAGGATTGCACAAGAGCTGGAGAAATCCAGCTGCCTCCCCCAAATCACATTCTGACATTACTCGCAGTCAAATCTCCCCCCAAGGCGCTAGATGAGGGAACATCTTCAATCTAAACCTGGATACAATAGGGCCTGTAAGACACCGCAAAAATGGATTGGGAGTGCTAAAAGCACAGAAACCTCTGCCGGAAACACGACTTTCTATAAATACAAGCTACTCGCTTCAGCTGCCAAGTTCGTTATTTTCTCTCTCTCTCTCTCTCTCTCTCTCTCTCTGTCATGTTGGGCTCTGCATTGTTATATATATTAGATCATCATTCAAACGCTGGGCAATTGAAAGAAAAAAAAGCACAAATAAGAAAAATAAAAGCAGCGGAAGCGTGGTTCTTCTTTTGAAGGAACATCTCTCTCCTGCTCTTCCTTTGAGAGTGGGAGTGGGTTAGGGAAGCCCGGTACCAGGCCCCGATGCTGCTGCTGCTGTTGGTGTGGCAGGTTTCCCGTGCAATCCAAAAATACTTTTGCAATCGCCCACTTTGGTCCCCAGCCGCCTGTACTCTTTGGTTCTACAACAGGGATGGGTGAGAATCATATTCAGTTCTCCAATCGTGATTGCGGAATGCCCCAGTGTTTCTTTAACCATGCCCCCAGACTCCTCCACACACACTGCATTCGCATGGCTCCCACCTTGCCCTCTTCTCTGCTGCATCTATGCTTGCAGCACTCTGACAGTCCAACTCTTGGGCCCGATCCAGCTACTGTACCTGCTGTTACCTAACTGCCTGGACATTTTTAAGAAAAATCCATGCAGTACATTAGTAGATTTTTCATATTTTCTTTCGAGTGTCTACACAACTGATCAAAAAAGGTTAGATTCAAACTACCTTCAGTTAACTGATGTTAGATAAGAGTAGATAAAATACAAATATCCAGGTTAACTTGACCAGATACAACAATCCCCTTAAAATTGAAGCTCAATAACATCCAGTACACTAAATCATTATCATGCAACATGGGACCAATTGCATGTACTTTTGACCAACAGAAGTTAATACGTCTACATATTCTAGTCTCTGACTCATCTACACCCACGCTGATTACTATTTGTTGTACTTTCCCCCAATCTTTTGCCACCAGAGCCTATATGCAAAAATATGAATGTTTATAATTATGAGGTGTTGTTTTCATCACTGTTTTATCAATGTACATACTGTCCTTACAGGGACATGCAATGCAAACAGATTCAAACAAACAGCTAGCAGCAGACATGTGAGGAAACAGATGAAGAATGTTAAGAGCTTGCAGCTAACAAAAGTAACTATGGAAACGGCCAGCTCTACATTGCACTAGCTTCCACAGCTCTCTCCAGAAATAAAAACTGTTGGGCTAAGAGCGAATCAGGTAAAGACAAAAGATCCCGGGTGAACCTATTTATAGTGGGCCTTACATAACATACATAGACCTATGTTGGCTGAGGCAAGTTTGGTGCTCAACAGCAAGCTTCTGGGGGGCAAAGGCAGGGTACAGAGAGGTGGAGATGCTGGATCCTGGAGGGTGTTTTATAGAGAGACATCAAGTATAAGCAGCAATTGGTCCACTGTGAATGATAATGCTGATGGCAACTGAATTAGAGGAAGGAAGGCTTGCTTTTTGATGTGAGGGAGAACAAACACAGTTACACTGTCCTGGGAGGGCATTGATGTCAAAGCTGGAGTTCCGCGGACAACATTAATATGCAGTAAGCTAAAGAAAATTGACACATGAAACAGTTCATACAACGAGGCTTGAGGAATGCACAAAGAAATAAAAATGCAAACGTCACTTGTAGCAAAAGTTCATGGCCAGTTTGCCTGAAAGCCTTGTTTATTTGTACGAGAGGCGCACGCACGCATGCACACACACACACACACACACACACACACGGCCTCAGGAAAAACCATCTGACATCTCCTGTGTGATCTTATGAACATACAAGCCCACATACGCACAGAAAACCTGTCTAAGAGCCACTGTAATGCTGGAGCAGTGATCATCTAGAAATACAGCCTGCCACCATATCTTAAATCCAAATTGAGCTATTAGCATAATTATCCATTTATACTGCTTTAATTCAAAGTAGCTCTCAATTGTAAGTAAAATGATAGCTAAGCTGTATTCCAAAAGCCTCTCTCTCACTCACAAATGCCTTATTAATTAGCTCCCTCTAGCATAAGTTCCCAGCAATTACATTCAATACAGGAGTCAGCACTACAAGGGGGATATTTCCAGGAACTATTAGCAAATTTTTTCAATCCTTTTTTTTTCTTTTTTTTTAACAAGTTACTCTTTGTGTGTAGAATGATTTCCATCATAGAAAATGTTCTACAAAGCAGCAAACATTTGGACACCAGATTCATTTCATGTTCACCACACACACCATACACAAGTCAACGGGTAGTCGGCATTCACAAAATGTTCACTATATAGAAGCTCTGATAGGGTTGGGATGATATGCAAATGAATACTCCCTGACTCATCTGTTTATTATGCAGTCACATTAGTTAGCTCTGATGCTGTTTGGCTATTATCCCATCTCACTGTGAAAAAAGGGTCTTGGGTGAGGGGGATGGATTGCGCAGTGAGTGCTTTAGTCACACAGACTGTCCGCACTCTTCAAAGAAATAAATGCATTTTCAACTGTAGTTGCATTGAGGGGATGTGGAATCCATTTCCACTGAGAGGAACAGCAAAAGGCAGAGGATATGGCTCATCTGTGTCCAAATCCCTTGATACCATGCTTTGCGTTAACAGGTCAAAGGGTCAAATGATGAGTTTGTGTCTCCCACAAAACAGCCTGAAGGCAGTCATCGCACACTGATACATCATACAGCAGTTTACAACATGTGATAGGATTCAGTCAACTAAAAGAATTGCTAATATATAAATTTGTAACTTTCCACATGTGCTTACAGGTACTTATTTGAAGTGTTTATTCATTTTGCTGTTAATTTAATTATCAACGTTTTTTTTGAGTAGAAAAATCCAGGGACATGATGTAGCTTCTAATAAAAGTGGTGAAAATACCAATCTGTGGCTTTACAGCCTGTGATAGAGGAACTATTTTTATCCATGCAACTGTAATACACATGCCAAGTCTTCAACTGTACCACTGCTCATGGAGCCCATTAAAAGGATTCATAAAAGTCTAAAGGTTTGAACCCAGTAGAACCCAGTCTGCAAACACTGAGAGCCTGTATTTCTGCTCTTAGTATCAACACTTTATATTTGATGTCAAGCATTAAAAATAACATTGATACTTTGTCTCGCTGGGTTAATGTAAGCCAGTGCATGTCAAAAAGTAAAAAGAATTTGCCATCTATGCACTCTCCATGCCTTTTGATTTCAGCAAATTAAGCACCTAGCCCTGGCCGCAACTGTGCTCCATGGAAACTGTGCAAAAAAGCAAACTGACGTCAGCAACCTTCGAATGTGCATTCTGACAAAAGAAGAGGACGAAGTGGCTGTACTTAAGGTCACAGCATCTTAAAGCTACTGTCTGATTTGAATGACAAAGTTTTGCTGATGTATGTCTCAAGTTTTATTATTTTTATAATTATTTTATTTTAATACATGCAAAAAAAGAGTTATTTATGCCAGTAACAGGAACTTGTAGCATGAACATATTTGGCTACGTTATGATACTGCTTGCAAATACAACAAGTACCTTCTGTTAAATCTGTATGGATCAAATAACCTGGCTCTACATTGTATTGTTTGTTTATTACATATTATGACTCTTAGTTCTTTGTCCCATTGTATTTTATTTACTTTTTTTTTAAATAAAATGCACTTTGGGCATTTTTTAGGCATGTTAGTGACTGAACAACTATGTTTACAAGGAAAAATTCATTCATTCATTCTCCATAATTTTTCATTAATTTTTTCATAATTATCTCCATAATTAATTTAGTTTTTCTTGTGAGAACTGGCTGATTCTTTAACCCACAGCAATTCATAAGTAGTGAAAGAATGATCCTCCGAACAAGCTTCCGGTGTGGAGTAGTGCTTGAGCCTGACCCAAAACAACCAAACCTGAAACGATTAAGTAGGGACAGAGAGATTATCCTTGGTCTATTGCAGCTCTGGGCGTAATGTGATTTTGCAGAACACTGTGATGTCCCAGTGAAGTCTATCTTTGGCCTTTTGGATATAAAACATCATCACTTCATCATTTTATCTTATTCGACATTTGTTTAAAATTTTGTTATAATGAGTGCATGTGTGCAGTTACAGTGACCTTGAACTCTGTAAGCCAAAATGTCATGGGTTCAACCTTGAGGCCAAGTGAATGTTTGTGCAGAATTTAAAGAAATTCCCTCAAGTCAATTTTGAGATTCGTTTGCATTAACAAGATTTGAGACAGGACAGGACACGGATGGACAGCCCAGAAGCAGAATGCCTCAAGCCACAGCTGTCACCAGCACAGAGGAATAAAAATAGTACAATATAACAGAAAAAATATATATACATATATATTTAAACCGTTTATTAGTCTTAACAAAGCAAAAACAATCTCACAGTCAACATTGTATTCCCTGCCAGAAAAGGGCTGTGTGTACAAAATACTGCTGCTTTCAGAAGCAGTAATTTTAGAAATGTTAGACAAGACGATATAGAACCTTTTTCTTTTTAAGGACTGTGATTAACGAATAAATATTGGAATAACTAATCATTAAGACAGAGAATTGAGGATGATTTCAGATAAATGGCACACTGAAGAATTATGGCCCTCACTGGTAAAGTGAATAAACAACTTGATCATGTATACCCTTATTTTCCCTGATAGAAACAGCCAACTCTGGTAAGAGCTGTTCATATACAACATCACACATATATTATAAGCATGTTCCCCCTTAGAGGTGGTCCTCCAGTCCTGCATCTTAAAGAAAAATACTGTAATGACCTGTCTTGATTTTCCATATTATTAAATTGCAGTTTTAAGTGATGAAGTTGCATGTGTTATTGTGACTTGATGAAGTGATTCCTAAATGGATCTTAAGTATGTAACTGAAGCCCTAGACAGTGCTTAGCTACGCATACGGCAAAGAAAGGCTAGCTGCACTTACACTTGTTTGAAATTGCATTTTTGAAATGCCTATGTGAAACCTGTTATTTTAATTAAAGGGCTGCAACAGATAATTATTGATATAATTACTCTGCTGATTATTTTCCCAAGTAATTTTTTAAGTCTAGAAAATATCAAGAAATGTGAAAAATGCTCATCACAGTTTTCGAAAGCTGAAAGTTAACTCTTCAAAACAAAATTCTTTTGTCCAATCAACAGTTAAAAACCCCAAACTTCTTCACTTATTTTCAATTATGACAAAGAGCAGCATATCTTTACATTTAAGAAGCTGAAACCAGCAAAGATTTGACATTTTGGCTTTAAAAATGACTGTAAAGAAAAAGACAATCAAAAAAAGTTATTTATTTTCTTTTCATTGATTAATCTTTTTTTGACTAATCGTTGCAGTTCCAAATTAAAGGGTAAATGTGAAAATATGATCATTAATGTCTATCTTTACGATGGGTCTTGCAATCACACTTTTTCAATAGCTAGTAGAGTATCATCAGCCAGACGAGATATAATACTATATCTCAACATCTGATGATGATGTTGTTGTTGTTTCAAATTCAGATAAATGAAGGCCAGTGTCTTTAAAAACGTGAGATGAAATCTAGTGTATCAGTACTGTTCAGCCATCATTAATACTACCAAGGATGACCAGCCGGTGAAGGGGTGGCTTCCTTGGCCCCTGCCAGTGCTATCATTGTACTGTTCCCAGATGTACCCTGTTTCCACGTACTGTCTATAAACATTATTGATAATGTTAGTCCTGAGTTCCTCATAAAGAACGGCTGCCTTCTCTTGGTATGGCCCCTCTCTGTTGCTGTAGTAGTGCAGGGCTCTGACTGCCAAGTAGTTAATGTTAATCCATACTGGTCCCCTCCAGTAAGGGGCATCGTGTTCTGTGTTTCTCTTCATATACAGCGGATCGGCCTTTGAGAGTGAACGCAGGCCGTAGGGTGTCCACAACTTATTGGAGTCTCTCATGTCACGGAAGATGTGTTCTAGTTTGGGAGAGTCCGGTCTAAGAATGTGCAGCAGGAAGGGAAACAAGCTGACATAACCCAAAGCATTAACGTACTGCTTCTTGGGGGCCCGGTGGACAGAGCGTACATAGCGTGCTACAGGAAACTGATGACGAGGCTGTCCGGGAGGCACGTACACCTTCTCCTTCTGCAAGGACACATTCTGGGTGTGGTTGCCAAAGTCACTGAAAGCTCGAAGTTGTTCTGACCAGTGGAGCTCATTCAGCAGGTTGTTATCACTAAGCACTTGGTTGGAGAGTTCGTAGTCCTGGTGGGGCTCACCTAGAAGTCGGGCTATACTTGCCATGACGCCTGAGGACAAGGCCATCCAGCAATGTAAATCTACATGGCGTTCATCTGCTGATGGGTGTGAGGCCCGAGGGTAGTCGTCCAGTCCAGAGGTCAATGTCTTCGGATTGAGGAAAAGATTAGTGTCCTTGTCACGTCCGCGCCAGCGATAAGAGTTTGGTAGGGGTCCTGTCTGTGTGGTGTTGTACCATTCAAACCAGATTTTCAGTCTGGGGAAGAGCCGTCGGAGGAAAGGCAAGGTTTGCTCAGATGCTTCATTCTCTGGATTTGAAGAAAGCTGTTCAATAAGTTCCTGAAGAGCTAAGAAAAGAGTAGGTGGGTTGGCATTCTCATTACGTTGAACTACAAACTCAGCTGGGACTTTACTGCGAGCCTCGTCCCCCAGAATCTGCTCACGGGGGATCCAGCCCTCTATATTGATCAGATCTATCCAGTGGCCAATAGCCTCCCTTGTCACCTGGGGATCCCACTTGCTCAGCAACAGCTGATGAAAGCCCTCATCCCAAAGGAACCCTCTGGGGAAGAAAGAGCGTGACGGTACTGCAGTGAATAAAGCGCCCTCAGGGTACAGGAGCGGGTATTCGTTGTAGACTGACTGTACCACCGACTGGCCATAGAAGTAGCCCATTCCACCTAACATGTTGCTAAGAGCTACCTTGCCAAACTTAATATGTGAATGGCTAAAATCTTTACTCTTAAGGCCAAATATCTTCTCAAACTTTGCATCAAACTCAGTTTTCCTTTTCTCCAGTTCCTGAGTCATGACGGAGCCAACAAGTTGGTTAGGACGGTTGCGGTAGCTCCCAGACTCAAACAGAACTTCGATCTGGAATGGTGTTTGGACAGTCACTTGGTGGACCACAAAGTCACTCTCTTTCCTTTTGTCAGCGGGTTTCTCTTGGTTTTGGTGGTGTGGGGGCTTGTAGGTGTCTACAGCTATGTAATGTCTCTTCTCACCAGAAGGAGGGCTGTAGACAAACCTGCGGTTCAGACTGTGCTTCACAATGTCAGTCAGCTTCTCCAAGCCAGGAGAGACAGTCTGAAGATAGTTGTAACTGAAAAAACAGAAAACTATTGCTTAGTTGCCCTGTGTCACAAAATCTATTAAATCAAGCAGTCACGCACACAAGTAGTTTATAGTCAGTTACTGACACACAAGTGATCTAAACCGAACTAGCTATGTTTGTGAAGCCTTAGCATGCTGTGTCATAACCTGAAAATTGAGCATGGTGTAAGCCTTTGCAGACTCACATTAGCCTGTGTATATTTTACTGGTGACTAAGAGGTTAAGCAACCAGTCACAGAAAAATCAAACGTTAAGCTCCCACTTATTCTTCATCATCCATCTTCCTACCATAGATCATAATTCAAACAATTCTTATCATTTTTATCAGAGCATACTGTACCTTTCTATTTTTGTTATGCTGGTCTTCTCTGGGTGTGAAATATTGGTGCTCCATGTAAGTGTTGCTAGCAAAGAGTCCTGATCCACTCAATACAAAAATACTGCGATGACAGTTCTCTCTGAAGGCGGATAAACACCTTCACTTATTAAATGACAGCTGTGCTGTGTCAGAAAAAGCATAACCTGTATGGAAAGGCTAAACTTTTCTTTAGCTTATATATATTACATATATACATGTTTATACATATATGCTGCTATAATCTATACCACAACTTTCAGAATTAAGACAGCCTACATCCTGCTTTTGCTGCCATCTAGTGACAAGATGTTCTTTTCAGCACAGTGGTTATGTATGGTCACACTAGAGTGCAGCATGACATCTCTACTGAGTATCATATAAAGACTACACAATGCAGGGAATCGAGATGTAAGACAGACTTTAAGTTCAGGGTATTTGAAATTTTGCGTTTCTTCTTTTGACAATTTAGTCTTTTCTCATCCTTTAAAACACCACAAGCAAACTTTTGTACAAGGATCTTTTGCTCATGTGCAGTTTAATGGCCACTGTTGATAGCTGGTGTACGACTATGTATTTTTGCTTTCTATGGAAGTTTATCTACACCTTGATTTTCCAACCCTGACCGACTTATAATTAAACTATCACTAGTTCAAAGGATGACTATATCCTGTTTATTTAAAACCAAAGTGTTTGTGTAATATGTTGCAGGCACTTTCTAATGAGCAATTTTCTTTGCTGAATTTCTTTGATCCTGATAAAAGTCAGCATTGGTATTCAGTCCAACATATCTTTCCTCCAGCTTTCCATTCTGTGATCACTCTTTAATGAAACTACTGCTGACTTTCCCATGGCTACTGTATTCATGCATTTACCTGGCATATTTAGCACCGGATAATTCCCCAGTGACTGGTTTTCTGAAGGTGATCTTGAAGTTTCCAAGCTCCTCTGAGAAACCTGTGATGGATGCGAGGCGGTTTCTCTCCTCAATATGAGCCTCCAGTGAGCCCTGTGTGTCTGCGGCTGCGTAAAACATCAGGGAGACGACTGGCGCTTGAGGAGCAGAGCTCTGGTGGGGAAAAACAAAAAACTTTCACCATAAGTACCAACTTTAATTGCTTGCTTTTAAAATAAATGGTACATTTTTACCACCAACAAACTTTTGGGTCACGTAAGGCAAAATCTTCATAAACTTGTAAGGCTGAATGGGCAGTGTGTACTCACATGCTGTTTGGCAGTGATCCTCCAGGTCCAGTCTCCTCCGTGGTCCCCTCCCATCCTCTTGACAAATTCTGTTGTTAATGTGAAATCGTTGTCTCGGATTTCCTGCACGCCAAAGGTGAGCCCGTCATGCATGAGCCACCCATATCCTTGCAAACGATCACCCTGCTCACAAGTGTGTCTCAGATTTACATCTATGTCAGAAAACTGACGCATCCACATCATGCCTGGGGAGATACAATGACCAAGAAAAAATACATTATATAAATATCAAAGTTTAGTCCCCAAACTCACTGCCTACATGATGCACCATGTTACCGGCCAACTGGGTTTTGAAAACAGCAGTGCTTAATTATCTGTTGTTACTCAGAAAACCAAATGTAGTGCACTTTGTGCTGTCAGCTAATTGGCAATATTGGTCATCCAAATTAGATGACAGGGTAAACAGCCCTAGGAACTGTGGCCAAAATTTACTTGAATTTGACAAGTGCCTGGCTCGTTTCCCATCCTGTCCCTCATCCACGGCTATTAAACATTGAAGATCTTATTAACGTAATATAGAAAATATTTGGTAAAAGCAAACGATTAAACATAAAAGGAAAATCCACCCTAAAACAGCATTTTGATTGTGGTATTACTGTTAATTTAGACACGTTTTTAGTGATTCTGACAGCCCCAAAAAACTGAAAACTGTCAGCATATGTACACTTTTTGTAGTTATACAGATATTGTTTGGGATTTTGGCTGTATAACGATAGCTTTTTCAACCAGTTCTCCTTTAGTCACTTCACTGTTAGAAAAATCATGCTGTTCTGAATTGTCTGATTGTATTGTATACTCCCATCAGCTTATCTCTGTTCATTAAAGCTACATGATGTTTACAATCCAGGAAATATTAAAACCAAGGACTCTATGTTTCTTAAGGCTGCACACAATTTTCCATAAAGTGGAGACTTTTTATCTTATCTTACTCATTTCCACAAAATTCTGCCTGATATATTTAGGATCTAGAATCTAGCATCTAGAAACCAGCAACTCTCCCCTAGAATTTGAAATAGAACTCCGTGTGTTGAACAGAATCAGTCTGATTTAAGGCTCAAAAATCTGTTTTTAGGGTTTTAATATTTTTAAACTTATTACTGCTCATCTGAGTGAACAATGCTCCTCAGCCTGCTTTATCATCACACCAACAAATCAAAACTATCAACTCATTATCATGTCATTCACTGCATATCAACTTAATCTGCCATATGCTGGGATATTTGATTATGTCTGTTTCACACAGCATGACCCATAACCCCACAATGAGGATTGTGACTGTGACCCAGAAGGTGTGAATCCATTATTCATTGCCAGTGTCTCTACATGAAATCATCACTAATCTTGGTGGTCTCTCCGGTTCATGTGAAAAAATAAGACAAACTAAAACTAATTTTGCAAAATATTTCATTAAAAAGTTATTTCAGTTTGGAATTTCTCTCATATGTTCTTGCCACAACTTTACATAGCAGCTTAAGCTTCACTATGAATAATCCTACCTGTCACAGTCGAATGTGGACTCCTGGTTTTCATCCCAAAGTAGACCTGAGGCCTATAGGAGCCCCAGAACCTCTCCGGGGAAACCTTGGCACTGCTGCTATTGGCATCAAGGACAGGAGGTGAAGGGTGCAGGGTCACCACCCGTTTGGCAAGACTGGAACGCATGTAGAGGGCATAAAAGAACCAGATCAGACTGAATATGCAGAGGCCAATGGAGATGTTGATGAAGACTTTGCCAATGTCAACTTTCTTTTTCTTCTCTTTGCGATGAAATGCAGAGGGCTTCTCATCTTTCCTTGGAGGGGGAGGAGCTTCACCAGTCACCACCCTCTTCCTCTGCCTTCCCATCCTGCCCTTCTGAATCTAAAGAAAGAAGGGAAAAGAAAACAACCACATCTCTATTGAAACTGAAAGGTAACTGAAAGTCTGTCAGTGCTTTCTAATGCACTTGACCAATGGTTTTATAAATTTGCATCTGGTCTGTACATGTGTCTATGAAGACAGAACACGTTACACAAAGTGTAAACAACCTACAGTACAAAGATACAAGTTATTTGTTTCTTGCAACAGGATTTATATAGAACATTTTTCTTAGATATTTTGAGTATGCCTGATGCTCTGCGCAGGATTGCCATATTAATGTCACCATTGCTCAGTAAATATTATTAAATGACAGTGTACTGGTAGGAATGCAGCCAGAGAAAGACAGAGAAGGATAAAACTCCACAGAGCTGAAACTGTTCAACAGTTGAATAGGACAAAGAAGAGTTGAGGATAAAGGATGAGGGAGAAGAGAGTAGCAGCAGTAGTTAGTAATAGG
>JAQFJA010000020.1:1517143-1531108 GCA_029874485.1 Naso brachycentron
CAAGTATTGTCAGTGTAGTCAAAGCCTGATGCAGTTTCCTCCTCTGTGTCATTAAGCTTTATTGCTGTATAAAAACTATCAAGTCACATCAGTCCATCACAGTGTTGCATGTGGTGATACTATCCTTCAAAACCTCAAACATGAACACTTTAGTTTCATTTTGAGTCTACACCACATGAAACATCCTGCTGCCATTAATTTTTTGCTAATGCCACACAAAGTGTTTTAATTGGCAGCAGAGAATATCCCCAAAATAAAATTTATCATTGCTAGGAACAAGTGGGCTTGAGGCAGAAAGCCACAGGCTCAGACAACACAAAAATAGGTTTTTTAAAACAGGGGTTTCCCCTTATTTGTTATTTTTTTGAAAAATTCTCCCTCCAAATAAATCCACAAAAACAATTAAAGTGATGTCATGGGCATGCCAAACTATCACGATATAACCGTAACACTAAACTAAAGTCATTCTGACTTTTTCCTTTGAAAACCTAAAGAAGGAGTTACTCATTATGGGCTAAGTCCTGCAGCTAGAGGTCCCATCGGTTATGTCCAAAACCTGCAAAGTCGGCAGCTGGGACCGTGTTGAGAAGTGTTGGATTATGTAGCGACCTCTGGAGCAAACGCAGACAGCTCTGCCCCTCGATATAGTGAGGAGGAACTGGAAATTTATGTCCAAACGTAAAAAAAAGTCCTGTTATCAAGGTTAGCAGCAGCACTGTATCACCTCATGTAAACAAAGGAGAAACAGGTGCACACTCTAAGTTCAAATATAATCGATAATGATTACCCGAGCCAGAGTTTTTCCAAGAGTTTTAAGTGACCTAGAACTGCCTTTGTGTTAACTAAAGGCCGAGATGCATAAAAAAGCTACACTTTGATAAATACCTGTGCATGTGTGGACAACACAAGAGACATACAGTAGTCAAGTACTGAGATACATTAATAAAGTTTTGATTTTGGCTTTTTCATTGGATTTGTTGACAAAAAGAACAAGTCATATAGTAGTGAGATATAAGAAGGAAAGCACAGGTGTTTTCTTTTCAAGTGTTTATTAATGGCCAGCTAACCTGGAGGGACAGGCATCCCTGAGCTTTTTAGTGATGACAGACTCCTGGCAGCAGAGGTCCACAAATGTCTCTATAATTAAGTGGGCATGTGGCACATCAAGGTTGATTTCAGGGAGCTCATTATAGACACGCTGGAAGCCCTACATGGGAAACGGTGAATAAAACAGACAGTATGGCTACAGTGTTAGTAAAGCACACAAAATCTTGTAGAAAAAGCAACTTTTCTTCAAATCACGTTTTCACAGAGAAAGAGATTTTTCTTCATCTTCAGTTTGGTCTACATAGAGGCACTGACCCTGTCCATCTGATCCACAGTGATAAGGCCTGTTTTCCCGAAGGACTGCAGCAGCTTCATCATCACATGACTGGCAGTGTCTCCTTTTGACTCCAGCACCATTACTACAGCCTGAAAAACAATGATGATATTCAATATTTGTGAAAGAAGAAGCGTGTGCTGCCATCATCTAACAGTCGTGTCAAAGATCGGCAGACTCAATAAGGAATGATCAAAAAAGAACTTTTCAGGGATGTGTAACATGCACATTTGACCACATGGTGGCAATGTTTGCCATTTGACATTATTGGGGACAGTCTTTTGGAAATATGAACAAATAAAAAAGTTTTCTATTTTTATGTGTGGCGATTTCAGTTCTAAGTTTGTATTTGTACAAAACACCCACGATCTTAGATCGAATGACTGGTTAGGCCTAAAGATACCATCTGTACGGACTGAGACTGGAAAAAGGAGTCTGTTCTATTTTGGAAACTGGTCTCGGAACGATCTCCGGTCCAAACTAAAACTGCCCTGCCTTGTCTCTTTAACTAGTTTAAAGAAAAAAGTTAACTGAAGTTAGTACTATAAAATGTGACTGCCACGATATTTAATGATTATTTACTTTTGCACTTTATGAGTTTATCTGAACTCTTCTGTTGATGCGCGAATATTTGTTCTTGTTTCTGTCCAATGAGTTGTGTCCTTTTGTGTATTTCATTGTTTGTACGTAACTTGTTGTGCACCCCGACTTGTAACTCTGCTGCCTTCTTGGCCAGGTCACCATTGAAAAAGAGATTTATCTCAACTGGTTTTTACCTGGTTAAATAAAGGTTCAATTAAAAAAAAAAAAAGTTAGACAATAAAAATCTGATGAGACAAAAGGCAGAAATAGTCAAGTGTTGTGATGCTTCCTGAATGTGCTGCACAAGTAAAACAAATAGCACCAGGCTACTCGACACAGCACACTGTCCACTGTCACAGTGTTTATCAAGCAACACTCTGCACATAACAATCACTGATTAGTTACATTTGGATCCAGGATCGACAGTTCCATGTTATGCAACGTGTGCTGTTGTTTTGGACTTGGATTGATTTTTGGGCTGAGCTCTTTTAATACATTTTGTGCAAATGAGAGAGTCTCTCTGCCAGACACACACAAACACACACACACACAGTTCCTGCCAGAAAATAGAAAGAACTGCAAGATTTTTTTTTTAAGTTGTTTTCACAGCAGTTCACGGTGACTGGGCTCCAGAAAGAGGAAAAAAAAAACCAAAAAAACCAAAAACGTTTTTAAATCTTTGACTGTGCTGAATTTTATTGATTTTGTTGTCATGTCATGGGAACGTGAAGAAATCTGACTATGTTTGACTTCATCTTTGCAAGTAGGATTTCCAACTGACGTCTGTTTTGCCCTTGGTTTTGTTTAATTTACAGCACAACACTTTGTTCTACATGTATATACCATCTACTGTTTGTTCAACGTCTGTTTCTGCTAGTCAGTGTTTCACATGCAGTAGGTTTCAATCTGACTCTTTTTGTTTGTTTTTTTGCTTAATATATGAAAAAATGCAGAAATTATGTCATCTTTTATACCTCATAGACCAGTTCATGGTGGAAGTGTGGGACTTCCAGTTCCCGCAGGCAGCGCTCCGCCTCCTTCAAGTCTCCTGATACCAGGTACTCCTTAAGCAGAAGGTTCATCTTGAACGAGGACACACACACACAAAGGTAACATTAGTTTCTCTTTTTGTCTTTGTCCTTGCGATTTTTGGAGGCATTAAACACTGCTGGAATGAACTCAGACCTGTAAATGTCACCACTGGAGTGGATTTCACTGCCTGTGACAGCTGTCAAATGTCACAAAAACACTTTTTTTTTTTTAACTTTTAGAGCATTTGGAAAGACAAGCTAAGTCTTTGTCTCTTTCTGTTTAAAAGAGAAAGAAAACCAGATTGAGTAATGATTGAGCAATAAAGTCGGACAGATAAAGCCAGAGCTGACTGCAGAATTCATGAACATCTGAAAGTACCTCTTGAAAGTAGTTTATCAAACCACTATATACATACAGCTGATTTATTAAAGCAACAAACTGCACACATCAACCATTTTGCTTAAAGTGTATTAATGGCACACTTAGTGCCGCTTTAGATTTTAGAGGTGCATGACTGATACTAGAAAACCCTCAAAGCTACACCAACACGCGAGTCATCTCTGGGTCTAACTCAGTGAGCTGGGGGAATGAGTGGTCGTCTGACCATCAGGGGGAAAAAATAACACGAGAAAATGTTATGTGGACAGGCAGGACAGCAACAGAGGAGAGGACAAAGAAATTCAGAGGAGTAGAAAGAGGCTGCAAGCAACAGCACAACAACAGAGTGAAACAGTAAGAGAGCAAGAGCAGCGAATAAAAAGAGGCCTTTCCCCCTGAGGCTATACACAAGAAGGCAGGAAATCAGAAACTGGACAGGAGAGCCTGCAGGTCTGATGCCTACTGAGGATTACACAATGCTACATGACTGAGAACACACTGACGGACCACTCTTCCATTTCTAAACATGCATGAAATACCTAAAATGTTGCGAAACTTACAATGGATAAGATGTGCACTTGAAACTCCCACAAGACCCACACACACATTGGCATTAGCGGAAAATCAAGATTGAGGAGCAATAATTATAAACTAAACACAGACTAAACCAAAGAGCACGTGGGTTCCAAGTGTGTGCATGTAGAGCGTGTGCATAAGCACGGGCATGTGTGTGTGTGTGTGTGGAGACTGTATTTCAGTTTATGGATGTGTATTTGTGTCAGCCCCTTCTGTGCCCTCGTTTTTGTAATTCCTGTTTCTCAGGGGAGAAGAGAGCTCTGCTGACACAGCAACATAGCAGAGGGCTGGCCTGTGGCTCTCTACCCAGCATGCATTCCTGCCGTCTGTTTACATGTGCGACGCAATGTCAACAAAGAGCTTGTCAGTGCAAAGCATTCTGACCCGTTTTTAAAATGAGTGACATTCTACCTGATTGACCTGAGCTCACCTCTTTGACGAGATGTTTGACAGGTCTCTGGCCTCCGCCCACACCCCACACGTTATCGAGACGAACCATCTCCCTCTTCATGGTCAGCAGCACTGCAGCACGGTCTAAAGCCACTCTGGGGAAAAAAAAACAAACAAAAAACCCTCCCATAAAACAACAAGGATTTTTTTTTGTACAGGAATTTGCATACAGTATGATCACTATGGTATATATATATATATATTATATATATATATATATATTTTTTAATTGCATGCCTAGAATAAGCAATAAAGCAAGCCCGTTTTATTTGCAATCAGCTTTTTGCTTGTAAAATAACTTCGCAATTTAACCTAAAAAAAAAAAAGGTGCTATATGTATCAGTTAGCACCCCTTACAGGAAAATTGCTACACAGAGGTCAAATCAGCTCTGTGTACTGCACATCCAGCTTAAAAGTGTGCGGCAGGATAATGAATGTTGAATAAAAGACATAAAACTGCTTCGATACTGGGAGTTATAATATTATAACAAAGACTGCACTTTATATTGCAACTCATCAATTAAGACTGAATCAAATGATACGAATTATCACTGTCTGTTATTTAATGATTGCCATCTTTGTGTTATTTACACCTTATGGATGTCGGTTGTTGTCGCGTTAGGACTACGTTGTATGTATGTATGAATGTTGTAAATGTTTCTGGATTTAAAAACTCAATAAAAAACATTTCTGTATAAGTGATGTGAATTAACCACACACACACAAAATCACAAGCCTTTAGGAGGAATTGGACTGTAAATGCTGTTAAAATGTTTCATACAGAACCTTCAAGAACCCTGAACAGGTTGATTCATTTTGCTGAAGTAGGAGGAGCTGTTGTATGTGCATGTTAGTTTTGCACGTCTTGGCTCACCTGGCGTGATCACAGTCCACTTTGCCCTTGTAACAGTCCAGGAAAGACATGGGGAGGATGTGGTCCGCTATGGCTCTGGCTATAAACTGGCCCAACATCTGAGAGACATTAGACAAGAAACACTTTCCAATGTGGCACATGTCCTCCGCACAGACTTTTTCTTGAGCAACACGTACAGCAAAATGACAAAGTGTAGCTTTCCTGCAACTGCACTTTACGCCTTTTAAAAAGTAGTTAGCTTGAGCATTTTTTTCCTGAATCAAGTTATAAAGTTTAACCCATTTATGCACACAAGACAACTTCAACCAATAATCCGCAGCTGACTGCCACCGTCCCCTACTGCATACCTGTGGAGCCTCCGGCGTGTCCAGTATGAGGTCTGGCAGCTCTTTGAGCATCTTGTCGAAGGCGCGGGCCATGTCGCTTTGTGACAGCATCTTGCCCGACAGATCAGACAGCAGGCGCGAGGTCAGCTCTCTGTGGCTGGCCTTGCCTTCCAGGGCCAGGGACACGGCCAGGGAGGAGAACTCGTACTTATGAGGGCCCAGGTTGAGCTCCTTCAGCAACAACTGACAGGGAGGGGGCACAAAATAAAAAAACGATAGATGGAGTTTACTGAACTAATAAGTGTTTCACCGGTACTCTGTCTGTTCTTTATCCATCAATTTCTTCTCTAATCCCACTCAGTCTTGGTCAGCACGCATGGAGGGAAGAGAAGAGATCACTAACCTGGACCTCTTTTGTGTCTCCATGTTCAAAATACTCCTGTACAATCGGATTGACCATTTTCTCCAGTTCCCTCTCATCCACCTCAGGCACAACCGTTGCAAAAACTGTGTCACCCTGTGCAAGAACAAACACATCGTTCGTCGAAAACATGCAAAACAAAGTAAATGCACATTAATTATTAGATTTCTTTTCAAAACTCACTATATTATCACACAATTGCTTCGTCTACTTAACACTATGCAGTATTAGGGCTGTATCCAGTGTCATTTTTCGAGGTTTTCAAATGAAGCTTCCAATGTGTGTCGTCAAAAAGGTGAATTTTGGCCACATGTAACTCACTCAAGTTTGACCACTGGATCATTTAAAGTAGAGATGTTCTGATACCATTCTTTCCTTCCCGTTACCTAATCTGATACTTAGACTTGCAGATCAGCTGATACCGAGTGCTGATCTGATACCAGCGCATAAAAAACAATTCTTTACATATCTCCTTCGACCTCCCAGTGCAAAAAAAATTGCTGAATGCAGAAATTTTGCTAGTTCAGCTGACTCTCTCCGCTCTTCATAATCACTCTTAAAAATTGTGTTGCCAGGGGCAGCACAGCGCAACTTCCTGAGTATCGTTTTAGAGGAGCAAAGAAAAATGGACTTTCAGCCATGTTACGTTAGTCAGAGCTTGATGAGCTTATCAGAAATAAGTAGCGTGGTATCTGATTGGTGCACAGACTGGTTCACTCGCTGATGCCAATAAAAGCATTTTCGGCGATATCAACAGCATTTTCCGATACTGGTACTGGTGCAACATTAATTTGAAGTTTGAAATGAAGATAATTCCTTTTTTCAAATCAAAAAACGCTTAAAGCAGCAGCAGCAGCTGTCTGCCGGCATCTGTCGCTCTACTCCAGCCGTCCAACGCACACAATACTGAGAGCCCCTCGATGCGCGTAACAGGCTGTGCAGTCAAATTATTATTTAAAATTCAAATTTCAATGTTATGGATGAAGCTCTGAACTATTCAGTAGAGCCCTGTCAAGTGACTGAACTCATTTGTCTCAGCATTGTCCCTTGAAATTTAAACATTACAACCTTATTGTATGATCAAAATCAATTAGAATTGTTAAAAAAAACACAAAAAACATAAATAAATCAAAGCTAAAATTTACACAATCAGCGGTTTAGTAATTTGAGATTATTATAACTGAGTATTCTTTGAAAACAATATTCTTTATGATAATGTAACTTGAGCTGCTTTCTTCGTTTCATCAGAAGCAAAAGCCAAGACAGCCAGTCAAAACAAGTCCAGCTGACTTTCCAGGTAAGCTAATGCGTCACCTGGAGAACAATATTAAGCAATGACAAAATAACAGTCACAGCACAGATCGAAGCGATTACAGACCTACAAACTATAAAAACAATTTTTTAAAAAATTTATTTTATTTATTTATATATTCATTTTTTAAGAGAGAGAACCTTGTGTTTATTTTCTGTATCTTTCTCAATTTCATCATTCAGTTTTTCAGGTATTCCTCAATTAATTTGTTTTTGATCATCACCAATACTTATTTTCATTTTCCCTTACTTACTTTTTGAGTTATACCTGTATTTATTTCCTATTCATTTTCATACATGGTCGAGTGTTTCTTTGCTACATAAAATAAATGGACTTGATATCCCATATATGTCAATGGAAATTTGCTTCGTACCCATGATTTGATGTGATTTTATATCATCAGTTTAATTTTTTTTTATTAGCTAGCTCGCATTCACCACAACTCCCTTTTACACTACAGGTACACTACAGTTCAAATTCAGTGTTATGTATTATGCATAAACTATGTTATGTGTGACAAAGTGACAAAGACATTTCAAATATTAAATGCATTATTGTTTTGTCCAAAAATAATAGCTGAAATGATTATTTCGAACAATGAAAAAAAAATGTAAGATTTGTTGATGAGACTATCTGCTCCAGGTGCAGATCATTTTTGATTATCATGTGAACTAGTTTATATTGGGTGTCCTCCAAACCTCAGGAAGATCCATTCAGATTAATACGTCGTCTGTCCACAATTAGTAAAGCTCCAGTTCTATGTTGCAAGCTCTTGACGGTGTGCAGGACCTCTTCTTTTATGTGCTTGTTTAAAATAATTATTTTAACAAAAGTATTATTGCAGTATGCCTTTGTTATGTTTTTTAAAACCATGTGTAAAACTTAATGTAGTAACACAAAAACTTTTTTTCCACAAAGTAAGAAAGTGAGCATGAAAATAATACTTTGTGGTAATCAAAACAAGATATTTCATGAAAACCTGGATCATTATATGATGAAATATAGTTTTAAAATGTATAGCAAAGAAACTCTCAACCATGCATGAAGTAACACAGAAAATGAAGGCAGGTCTTCTTAAACCCACGTTGCGCTTTAGAAGGGTTTGCATAGAACTGCAGCCAAAAGTCCAAATCTCTGAGTCACTTTCCTTCCTTCTGCTATTGTTGCATGATATGAATGTTAACTGTGGTGGCTGATTGAAGAGATCCAAAACAATAATTAATGTCAGGGTACAGGCAAGAGAATGAACCAGCGATGATCAAAAATAAAGAAGTTTTCTTCAAAAACCTCTTTATTTTTGCCTTTTTAACATACTGGTCAGGTATACCAGGAGATGAATGAAGATTTTTATAGGGATGCAATGATCTGTTCCATTCAGAGATCCTTCTTTAGGTCATATTTTTTTTTTCCTGTACCACTCTGACCCAGTTCTCCGGTAACACCCTGACACCTTTCTGCTAATCTCCTACAAGCATTCAAGGCCAAATCCCACTGGATTTTCTGAGCCTTTTCCAAACCGTTATCAACTCCTTACAAACAGAAGCTCAGTTCCCACTCTGCACTTCAGCCAGCGTGAGCATTAACAGGAGACAAACAGAATTTCAGCATCACAGAGAGCATTTGCTTGATAGCAGGGTTAAACATTGAAAATGCTCATGACTGTGATGGGACAGAGCCATCTGGATGAATCATGATTTCAATGGAATATGGCCGAATCACGTGGACTTTCAGATGTGAAACATTTCTCAATAGACTAGTGATCAAGTAGAAATTACAAAAGAAAATCTTATAAGATATTACAGCTCAACACATGAAAGCACTACACAGTGATTCACTGGAGATGCAAAAGTGCATGCATACACTTGTTGTCTGAGCATGGACAATCATGATCTTGTTCACAGAGCAAAGCCTGGTTTATATTCAGAGTGTTGCAGCAGCAGCTCTTCAACATCAGCACGTTTGTTTGACACAAGACATAAAAGCTGTGATCCAGCGCTCACGGCTTTGATCAGTGGGCCTCTTTAGAACAAAACACCCTCCACAGAGCAACAACACGCCTGATAAACTAGTCTGAGCTGGTGATGCTCTTTTCATCAGTTAATTTCCACAGTTAGGAGTGAGTGAGTGTGAGTGTGTGTGTGTGTGTGTGTGTGTGCGTGTGTGCGTGTGTGCGTGCGTGCAGGCATTATTTAAAAAAAAGAAAAAATAAGATCAGCTTCTGCAGTGTAAAAACAGAGCTGATCAGTTGTAAACTATTTAAGTAATTCCCACCAACTTTGTTGATAATCAGTTAAAGTTGCTATAGGAAACTTCTGCTAACAAGCTAGCAAGGTAACGTTAGCTGTAGCATTAGACTCGCGGGGAAGCAACTCTGCTGCAGCCATTTGCGCCGGCTTGCATTTTATTTTGTTTGTCGTCGCTCTCTCTTTTAGGTCCAGTTTGAACTGAGAAGAAACGGTTGTGGGGAAAGTTGCAGCAGAGCAAACTGGTCGTCTCAGCTCGAGCTTGAGCTGACTGACGGTGTTGCTTACAGACACTGCTGTCAGCAGAGGCGATTCAAAGCGTAAGGCACGAACAGCTAATCAGCTCGTAACGTACAGAGAGTGGAGAGAGTATCACTGATTGGGTAAATAAAATGGGAGCGATAGGATTTTTACCAATCCTGAATACAGAGGCATGGGACAACACAGAGCTTGTGATACTGTCAGACCACATCACTTACTAATAGCTGTCTATGAGTAGAATGACTTTTTTTTTTTTTTCCATATAGAACACAAAAGGTTATTGATATTTACTCCAAAGTGACAAACTGTAGATTTAATTGCTTTGAATCTTTTTTAAAAAAATGCCCAAATTTTCTGATTTCAGCTTATAAAATGTGAGTATTTGCTGGTTTCTTTGGTCTTCTATTACAGGAAACTGAGTACCTTTGAGATAAACATTAATCACCTTTCCCTGACATTTATTTGAGGAACTAATCTACTTATTGAGTAAATGATAGAATAATTGATTATGAAAATGTTCATTAATAGCAGTTCTAATGAAAAAGAAAAACTTTTCCTGTAATAAACAGAATTGATACAATTATTGATTATTTGGTTGACAGAAAATGAATCTGTGACTGTTTCAACAGACTGCTCACCTTAAAGACGTTTTTTTAGACCAACATGTCAAATATCTTTTGGTTTTGAACTTTAGGCTAGGAAAAAAACCAACCTTAAATGAGTCACTTTGGACACTTTTTTTTAATAATTAATCAATTAAACTCAAAATATTTAACAATTCTACCATAAAATGTTTAAAACTGCGATATCTTTATTCTATATTTTGTTGAGTTGTGTACTTACAATATTCCAAATGTTTTTAACTATGTTTAAACTCAAAAAAATTGAAAATTTTATTTAAGGTAATGGTGCATTTCATTTTGTCACCTGTCACTTACTTCCATGTAACACCAGTCAGAGGGTGAGGAAGGAAGATGGCAAACGTTACTGCATGTGATGTGAATAAAACTTGAACACATCAACTTGTCTGTAAACATTTGTGGCCGAGTCAGACAGATTTTCATCTGCTGTCAACAAACTGCCTTTTATTTATTTTTTTTTCCTCATTTATTTTTATTTCAATAGCACAAAACTCGTGGTGCCACAGTAGCCGCAGGGTTAAGGAGAAAACCATGAGTCACAATGCCACCAGTTCACATCATTTGTCCTTTGCAACGACTGTTGCATTTTATTCTCCGCCCCTGTTTCACTCCTTATTTCCTGTCATTTCTTTACTGCTATGGGTCTAATTATGACATAGTTCAAACTTTTTCAAATAAGTATGTATATGAATCTATGAACAGTCCAAAATCCAGCATAAAAAAGTCTGCTCTACTCACTCACCTGAGCGGATTCATCATAGTTGGGGTCATGTACATCAGGCTCCTCGTCTTCATAAACCATCCCAGCAGCCCCCCAAACTCCTTTACCACCTGCTCCACCTGGAGGCAATCAGACAGACAGCAAGACAAACCTTAAAGCCAGATCAAGAAATATGCTAGCAAATGTTTGTACCCATGCTTTTTGATTTTCAATCTGGCAGATGATGTTAGAAACCGCTGGCTGTTTCTTTGCACAAAAACTCCTGTATGTTTATTTTAGTTAACTGGCAATCAAAGAAAAATGTAATGTCCTCAGTTTTCTACAAGGATGAATTTTCTCAGCATGCAGACGATGTTCCTCTCCACCTGAAAGCAGCAGCTGGTCACAGTGCCTGTCGTCACTTCCTTTTCTCTGTTTCAGTAAAAATGCTTCCCAAAGGCTAAATAAGGTGAAGGCTGCATGCACCAGCGTGCCTCAAACATACCTTTTTTGGGCAGACCTCGGCCTTTGCCCGTCCTCGATTTGCGATCATTGGTGTTAACTTTGCCCTTTGGACTGTGTGGGTCACCTCCTGCCAAATCTCCTGACTCAGAGAAGGACTCGCTGGTGGAGTTGCGGGATGAGGACTTGCGCAGGCGGCGCTTAGCTTTGGCTTTGAGGCGCGCCTCGTGAAGCGCTTTCTCCTGAGGCGTCCAGTTGCCATTCACCTCCCCATCATTCACGTCGTCGTCACCGCTGTAGGGATGGTTAGCCTCTGAAAGGCCGTCGTCAAAAGGGAGAATCCCTATGGTCAGAGAATTAAAACAATTGATGGCAAAGAGATTAAGAAGGATTTAGCAGCAGAAGCTAATGAAGTGATTTAGATTCTGACAGGTGCATACAGACAAACTGCCTCCAAGATTGTATCTGAACTAATTTTATGTTAAAAAAAAAAAGGACCAAGAATTTAATATTACACTGTCAGGAAGTGATTGGCATTCCATGTGCAAGACCCAACAGTCTTCGACAGTTCTAAAAGAAGGCGAGAATTTGGCTGGAAAAATCTCATTTGCTTCTTCTTCTTCTACCACACCACATATAAGAGGTAAAAAATTACCACAGCCATGCTGGAGAATGCGTGGACATGTGGACGCCAAATCCCTCGCATATCTTTTGGTCATATGAAATAATATAGACGTTTTGGGAAAATGTCACTCAGATAATGGAGGAAATTTTAAACCATAAAATTTCTGAGGAACCCCCAGATTGTGTACCTAGGACTACTGCCTGGTTCTTGCAACAAAAAAGTCCATTACAAGAAACAGTTTGAGCTGTGTAAAAATTGACTTGCATCCGAAAGTTAGAGCAGGGAGCTTTGAACAGAAACGGAAGACGTGGACTTCCTTCAAGGACAAGTCCCGGCCTTGCCAGAGTCGAGAGGAAAAGGAAAAATGGATGAGCACAGAGCACCTCCCACACTTGTTTCTGCTTTTGTTTTGTGTTGTTGTTTGAAGCAGTGGTTTATTGTAATGCTTGTTGGAAAATCTTCTTAAACGGAAAGTAAAAAAAGACAGCTGATAAATGTTAATGATGCGGATTGTTTTTTATACTGCCATAAAATTTACAAATTACTGGTAACATTACTGTTAGTCTATTAAGCTGCAAGTACAACCACAACAGCAACAGTTTGGGAAAGACAGTGAATGGTCGATAAATAAATTGTTTTGTGTGTGGAAGAATCCAACTGATCCGCACATAGCCCCGACCTCAACCCCACCCAGCACCTTCGGGGTGCATGATTGGGTGTGTTGGGCCTCACTAATGCTCTTGCGGCTGAATGGGATCAAATTCCTGAGTTTCTAGAACCATAAGGAGAGTCTTCCCACATGTGTGGAAGCTGTGTTAAGGCTCCTACACGCCAAACTGACAACAAAGAACAAGATGCAACAAAGATCAGCTGCTGCGCTGTATTTTGTCCGCCGCTGTTGGTACAAAAAGTAGCACGATCACACTGCGAGGACAGCTGGCGACCAACAGGCTTGTACGTGCTGCGCCTGCGCCAAGGAAGATCCCTCTCCACAGATAGAAAACGTTCTAAAGACTAAGCAGCATTTTTTGAATCAGCTCTCGCTAACAGAACTGCTTCTAACTGATATGTCTGATAAAAAGTTACAAATGGAACTAGTGAAGAGGCAAAATAGAAAAATGAGGAGGAGCTGCACTAAACGTGCGAAGTCATGGAAACTACAGCAACAGGCTCAAGAGGCTTTCCCTCTCTGTTTCCGTCTTCTTTCATGTGCTAGCCTGCTTACCTGAACAGCCAATCAAACTGACATCTATTACACGTCTGTCCGTCCTATGGAGAGGGATCCCTCCTCTGCGGTTCTCTCAGAGGTTTCTTATTTTGCCCTGATTCTTTCCATCAATTTAGGGTTTTTTAAGGTTTTCCTCACCCGGTGAGAAGGTCTAAGGACAGAGGATGTCACGTCTGTGGAGTTTGTGAAGCCCCCTGAGACAAATTGTAATTTGTGATTTTGGGCTATACAAAAATAAAATTGATTAACTGATTTCTCTCACTGATGAGTTGCCGCCGATTTCGCATGTTAAATCCGCCAAAAAGCCTCGGACAAGCGCAAAGCAATTCTGACACTGTTCACATCACACTGACCAGAAACGATGACTCTCTCTGACAACCCTGACAAGTCCTGACCCCAAAGGTCATGACATTAAACTCATGGCAGAACGGACTGTGGCGGGCTGATTAGAATACATTTATTGTCATTGTAGT
>JAQFJA010000020.1:1553553-1568056 GCA_029874485.1 Naso brachycentron
ACCGATGCGTACGAACTGATGAAGCCCCTTGGATAAGAGGCGAAACGTCTTCCCAGACAAATACAAGTCCAGTTGCCCCCACTGGCATGTATCCAGGTCCGGCTTAACTAGGTTTGCTTAGTCTTGGTTTTATTTATAATTTAGAAATGTGAAATATAATGTATTTATTTATACACTAGCCTAGTTATACAGTTCTTCATTCCACCCTCTGAGAATATCTCTCTTGCACAATCAGCATACTAAACTTGTCTAAAGCTGACAGTCACATCTTTATTGGCTCACATAATGGATGCTGTGTCACAGCATGAAAGATGACAAAACACAGGTTGTTTTGTGAGAGATCAGATGCGGCCTGGACCAAACTCAGAGCTCATATTTGGAAAATTTGACACAGCTGTCAGAAATAAAGTTCTTAATGTGTAAGGCAGCAAAGAATGCTTTCTGTGGCTGCTTGCTGCTAGGTTATTTTGAAACCTGTCCATCAAATGATTGTTGCAAGTCTCCACAATGATGTCAGCCTGGAAAGATGATAGGGAAAGAGCACAAGTCACACAACTTCAAACTTTCCTTTTCTGTCTAAAAGCACAGCAGAAAGTCCACATATCAACTTCAGCCACCAAAGCTTAATAATTTGCTCATGCTGGAAAATGCAAAGTGGTCTGGGGCTGCAAAAACAACACACATCTGCCTGCACTCACCACACTGTCAAGTCACATCCTGTGCCTCATGGACATGTGACATTTAAAAATGCCACTGTAAATGACAGCCCAGTGCATGGCAGGTCCCTGAAGAGGAGAGAAAAATTCCATTTACTTTGCATTATTATCAGCCATTTTCAAAGCAACCAGGAGCACTGAGCCTTTTGTGCAGCTGCATGTTAAATTACAGTCACTTGTGTTTGTCTATTTCTCTGTGTGCCTTTAAAAATATATGCACTCAGAAACTTTCTTATTGTGATTTTCCATAAGCACGTGAGCTCCTATTGTCTGTATGTTGCTTGTTTCCAGGCCGTTTGAAGGCCTCCTGTGTTTGACTTGTTAGCCACAGGTTCTTTGTTTACTTCCATGACTAACCAGAGATCTACAGATAAAACTAAATCAGTTCAACGCCCCAAGGCAAGTTCAATTGTCAACAAAATCTAATTCTTCATCTTCTGTTCTTGTAAATCCACACAGAACTCAACGCTGAAATCCCAAATGCTTCTGGCAAGAAATACAAACAACATAATATTTTAAGTTACAGCAATACTGGTCATTTCAAATAAGTACATTTCTATATACTGCTTTTGTCAGTGAATCCCTTATTGGTGTGGAGGGGTCAGACTGTAAACATAGGTGGTGTCACATGTTTCAAAGGGCTATATCCAAAATAACCCCTTATTTCACTTATTCACTATAGCCTGTATCAATCGCCAGGCCCTCATCAAAAAGTCTAAAAATCTCTTGATCTTTGTCATATTTTCTTGAGATGCGTTGTTAGATTCTCCCAAATGTTTCCAACAATGTAATCTTGTTCAAAATAACGGCACATTTCATTTTATCACCAAATCACAACTTCCACGGTAAAGTCTGTCAGAGAGTGAGGAAGAAAAGGCAATACACAGGCAATGTTGGCTGTTTGACAGTGAAATGAACAAATCCCATTATCCCATGCTTCTTCACATAATCATCAGCTGTGTTTTGCTTTCATTTTTGTTGATATTTTGGTAGTGTGATGCCTAGTGGCAGGAATGACGCATTACATGTGTCCCATTCAGGGACTGCATTCTTTGTAGACGGCAGCTCATGCAGGCGTGGCCTCTGAGGGCTGTGACGGCTATACAGTCTGGCCTAAGAATCATTTCCTGTTTTTGTAATCAGCTGTTCCTCTCCTTACCCTTGTGTCAGGATGCATTGCTCCTGTTGCCTAGCAACCTTGACAGTTGCAGTTCAGGTAAAGGTAAAGCACCTTTATTGTCATGATACAATTAATTTTAGAATAAAATTAGCGAGATTAGAGCGGAGGGTTTTACTCCTGAGCCGCTGTGACTGAGCGCGTTGCCACATTGGGCCAACCTAACCTAGTTAGCTGAAGCAGATGAAGTCAGATTTTTTAAAAATTCTTCTTTATATACATTTAAAAATGTACTCCTCAGTGTACGACTCTTTGAAGTCGCTGCTTTGTCTGTCATGTTAGCTTAAAAAAACAAAAAAGCAAGAAAACAATCATCAACATCAGGCACTGAATCTTAGGATATGTTGGGCCGTGAAGGATCCACTCGTTGGAATCCTTTACAATGTGGGAGGCAAAGGATGCATTTAAAGGGGCATTTGAAATGAGACATCCTTTGTCATGCTGCTGTGACGCAGCAGGTCTGCAAATAAAGCCATCGTAGGATGTGGCCCCTGTTTGGGACACACCTAATAGGTGTGTTGAAGTGCATTGTATAGTAAACAGGGAGTGATTGCATTTGATGCATAAGAGTCAGAATGCGACAGCTTTGTTTATGTCTGTTGCCTTTGTTGCTGGGGAAATGCCACTGTCAACACTCAACCCTGATTTAACCACCCCCACACTGTCCTGATGAAGCAGCATTTTGACCTATTAACTCTTATTTCTGTAAAACAAAATATTTTTTTCACTTACATTATCTCAGCCACAGCTTTAAATATTCATTTTTTTTAAAGAAATATTTTCACTGAAAAATCAAATTTTCAGGTATTTTAAACCCTATCAAATGTGACCAGAAACCTTGTTATCACTCGTCTCATCAATCAAGTGTTTGTCAATGGTACCTGACGTCCAGCCCATGGCCTTCATATGGCCCCAGAAGATCCCCCACCAGCTGTTGCTGGTTAAGACAGACCAAGTCACCGGATCAGTCTTTGGCCTCCTTGTTTGAAGTACAACTGCAACGTGTTATCTTCACCATTGTAAATCAGCTGTCCCTGTGCTAATGTACTACAGCTGTCAGACAGAACTACAAGAGGACAGATCCACAAAACTACCTCTCTGATGTTTGTGGTAGGATCGCAGGAATAATCTGGGTGCAAACATTTGACGTTATGTGGCACAGCTCTACACAAGCCACATGCAAACCAAACAGAGAAACATAATTCTTTGTTATATATGTCAATACTGAGACACGACAGGCCTCATTGCGTATACACCGTTCTGCTTTACCATTTTATGATGCATTCTCATGTGAGCAGACATCAGGAGATACTCTGTGGAAACCGTAATTTTGCTGATGTGTACCCAATCAAAGTGTGGTTTTTGATTCCACGGAGACTTGACAGTTGCTTTAATGTGAGTCACTATTTCTTGCTAAAGGAGCACACCCTGACTCTGCTAAACAATGAGCTGACAGCAAAGATCTCCAGCTCAACTCTCATTGGCACTGGCCAAAATGTCCTGTTGTAGCATTTCATTTTCCTTCTCTGTGTTTTTTGTTATCGATGAACGTTTCCACATGAAAGCGGTTGGAGCAAACATCGTGTATTGCTCGCTAGGAGACAAACACTGGTTCCCACTCAGACAGAAAGCGCACGTGACCACAGGCTGTTTTGCAGCTCTACTCTCCTGTTCCTGTCTTTGACAGCGGATTAAACTGACTGACACCCCCCCTCAAACACATGCATGCACACACGCACACACACACACGGTCTGCTGGAACCACAGGACAAACAGAGGTTCATGACAAGTCCTGGCAAGTCATCCGTAGTTAACTTAATGAGGGTTGTAGAGACCTCAGTGTACATGCACACACACACACACACACACACACACACACACACACACATGCCCATGCTATCAAACATGATTATCTTGCTGTTGAGTGAAACAACCAAAACATCATATGAGACGGCTTGTATCGGGTTACCTCACGTTGCAGCCTGGCATCCATATCTTTACATCAGAGTATCAAAAGCAAAGAACACAAACAAAATGCAGTGTATTGTAATCCAGTGACTTAAGTGTATTTAGATTTACTTGCAATAACCAACTGATGTGTACTCTTGTATAATGGACAGAGTAGTCAGACATAAAAATCTATTCTGACCCTAACCCTTCTATTCTAAGACAGATTAAAAAACTAAGAAAAGTTTTATTCATGAATAGCAACATGTGAAAAATAAAGAGCCTTCATATTTGTGACTCTCTGATGTAATAAATGGTAGTTACAATTTTCCCAAAGGATATATGCTGCTTTTGGCAGCCACCCCTCCAGTCTATTTCTGACTCGCATAAATGTGCACACAGCAGTGACACAAACAACAGAGGCTTACTCTGCTGATGGCTGAAAATGCTGAACAGTCTTAGACCCATAGTTAACTAAGACAAAACTCTGGCTATAACGGTTTAATAACTGAACTGTATTGACGTGAAAAGGATTAAAGAATGGGAACTGAAAGAAGCACATGTGAAAAACAGAGAAGGAAAATTCCTGCATGAGTTTAAAAGGCCTCCATGTCAGCACAGTTCCTCTGCTATCCCACTGTTGATTCCACTCCCTCCACAGGACCTTGATGGCTTTCTTTGCTGTTTGCTGCTGCTGCTGCTGCTGACACAAGGCTTTTGTCTCAGCCTGGCGCAAAAACAAGAGGAACCCTGAGGACCATCAGAGCCCAGAGAGGAACAGAGAGGCATTAGCAGGACAACAAGTGCACGAGTAGAGTTGCACCACTGACTGCTGCAAGCCAGTCAGCAGAGGAAACTCGAGTACAAGCAGAAAAGCTGGTTCCCATTGCATGTCTGCAATGTGTCTGTTTCACCATCTGCATGCCTTTTTTGAGTTCAATGACGCTTTTTCAAAGAGGATGCTGCAGCCACAGAAACATGCATGAAGAGAAAAACATGCATTTTTTTCCCACCACACTCTTATATTACTATAGAGTTTTAGGGGGAAAAAAGAGTGGTGAGAAACAATTAATACTGTATTTATCAAAAGGGACTGATTGATATTAAAACATGTCCCTTTGTGCTATGTTGCAAACAGCTTTTTAGGTTTGCTCTTTTCTGTGTCACACCTGCTTTTGGTGACACAAGATCAAACCCTGCCTGTGAGTCGCCAGTTTCTCTCATGTTCACCACCAACTGGTGGTGAAACATCGCTAGACTAATCGTGTTCGCCCTCTTTCTCTGTTTTTTCTTTGCCGATTTGTTGCTGCACATTTCAATCCAGTGAATTGTGTGCTGGCCAGGGTCCACCACTGAGTCTCTCTCAGTTTTTCCTTCTCCCCCGCTCTGGCGCTCTCTATTTTCTTTCTGTTTTTTTCTAGAGTCCTGAGACACAGTGACCCACTTCCAGTTCCTTCCTCTCACCGAAGCAGTGTGTGTGTGTGTGTGTGTGTGTGTGTGTGTGTGTGTGTTTGTGTGTGTGTAAATGTTAAAGCTAACGGTTTTTGTTTTTGCAACATTTTTGGTCCACAGCGCCATTACCCCCCCCTCCTTTCTCTTTTTCTCATACAACACACCCACCCCCACTCACCAGCTCTCTCTGACCCAAGGAAGTGTCCTGTTTGCATGTGGGAGTGGATAGGGATCTTTGCCATGAGTCATTACCAGGGGACCCCTGGCACTTGGGTGTACCCCTCCTCTGCATGCAAGGAATGTTAGCTAGATGCACTCCAGCATTAATGAAAAGGGGCACTCATTCAGATGCAAACAGCAGAACTTTATGAAAGTTTGATAGACAGCAGGGTGTTGACAAAGAAAAGCAATTTTGGAAAAATGAGGATTTTCCAAGCGTAACAAGTCCAGAGGACCAGAAAATTGACGGTCGGGAGGTTTTATGAGTTCTTTTTTCCTCTCTCATTTTTTTTTCTTTTTTTTCTTTTTTAGGTGTGCACAGCTGCACTTTGGGGCTGTGGAAACATTTGCAGGCTCACACAGAGCTCTGGCTTTTTGAAATACTGTCATTAAACATGCATGCAACCAGTGTTAGATCTTTACCTGCACAGACCATTATAACTTAAAAGAAAAGTAAAAAAACAAAATAAAAACAATGCAAAACTTCTTTCTTTTCTCATCTTTTTCTCCCATTGTTTCTTTTACCCCTCTTGACTCTAGCCTCTCCTCCCTCTTGTTTTTCTCCTCCATTCCCTCTACCTTCCCCCATGACTGAGTCTGGCAGGGCCACGGGTTCAAAGACGTGCAAGCAGCAGAATGTAGGTCAGCCATCGGTGCTGAGTTACCGATTAGAAACAGCTGTGCATTTGTGGGCCATTCTCTCTGTCTGCTGAGGCCAGCAGCCATCACAGAGCTGCACAGAGCTAACTTCACAGTTCCGACACTACCCTGTTCTGAAACTACTGCGCTTAGTTGCACTTTTTCCCCCTGAAAGTGATGAATAAGGCAGTTGCATTAGTACTCTGGTTTGGGTCAACTCTTACAAAACATGCTGCAAGAATTAAATGCCAATAAATATTGTGAGTCCAGCCCATCACTGCTGACCCACTGATCTGTGTGTGTGCAAAAAAAAAAAAAAATATGTTTTTGTGTCTTCATAAAAACACCTCTGGAGGTTCATTCCCCCTCTTTTCTTCAGGCTGGGTATAGGCTTTCTTTGGTTCTGACTATTGTTTTAGAAGAACAACATTGCTCAACTTGAGAATGCGGTTCCCTCCTGCTGCTCTGGACAATAACTGATGTATAACATGAAATAACCAGAGAGTGCCTGAGCTGAATCAATGCTGCAGTGGTCCTGAGGGTAACACCAATACTAACATGTCTGGATTAGCCTTTGCCTTACTATTTGGCTCTGGTTCATTTATACATATATGTACACACATATATATATACATATACACACACAGCACCTGGGGATAATTAATTGCCATGATCCACAGGGACACCACCTGTCAGGGGCCTCACTATATGTATTGAGGAAAGAAAGATGGCTTGTTTTTGTGGAGTGGAGGGCCTTGCATATCAATCTTCACATTTAGTATTACACAAGTACATGCAGAGACCCTTTCCCAAAGTTGGAGACAAAACCACAAAAGCAAGAAGACATACTGCTGAAGTTGAGTGTGAGGAAAGTGAAGCACTGGAAGAGTACAGCAGGAACAAAGCTGTGATGACTCTTCACAGTCCGGACCCATTAACACCCCTCCCTCCACCGCCAGCTCAGCACCGGATATGAGCCCAACCTTTTACCTTGCAGCTGTGGGCATAAAATGCCAGATGGGCAAAATAATACACACACACACATACACACACAAATACAGAGCACACGCACAATGCAAGTGTGTGCGTGCAAGCATACACAAGTATAAACAAAGGTTCACATGCAATCATTCACAAAAACACGCTCTACTGTATGACCTGTTAGATGGTAGTAATTACTGTGGCGTGTTGCCTCTGACATTTGAGTCGGCCCACCACGCCCACTTGTGAGCTAGCTGATGAAAAGCCTAAGCTAGACATTCCAGAAACTCAGGTGTTCCTACACACTCACAACTAATTAGCTAATCAGTGTAGGCCTTTTTTTCTCCCCAAAAGTTTACACTTGCTTACTGCTAGCTAAGAAACCAAGCGATGCTCCGGTACAGCATGGCTACATTTTTGTGAGAGTTAAAATGACTGTTTCTGTGTGTGTGATGACTGCTTTGCGTGACTGCATTGTCTTGTTGCAATGTTTCACATATGGAATGTGTTCTGTAACAAGTCTGTAGCATATTTAGCCATATTTGACAAGTACATAGTAAGTTTTGATTTACTGCTTCAAAGTGGATTGTGCTGCAGAAGTGGTTTAATAGGTTTCTGTTATTGATTTAACATTTGGTTTATTTTTTTTTTTATACTTCATATGATTAGAAGAAAGATACCATCCTCTTATCTGTGCATTCAGTATGGACTTAGAGCCAGCTAGTTTATGGTAGCATTAAGACTGCAGCAGCAGAATACAACATATAACTCCCTATAAAATGAAAAAATGTAGGGTTTATTTTGACATTTTGGTTTGTGTTCAGACAAACAAAAGAGATTTTCTGTTTAAATATGTGAGCTATCGATGTCTTGGCATGCTTGTTAACTTTGGACACAGCCAAGCACGTTTTGCCCCTCTGCTTCCAGTCTTTATGCTAGGCTAGGCTAATCAACTAGCTCTAGCTATGTACATAACACATATAACACAGATAAATGATTGGTATTGATCTTTTTATCTACTGCTCCACAAGAACGTGAAAAAAAAATCACCAATCAAGTATTTTGTTTATATCCATGTATTTGTTTGCTTGATTTTTAGCTGTAAATCCAGTAAGCACTGAAATGCTCAGCATTCAAGCTGACCACTGCCAACAGTTACTATTAGAAAAAACCTTTAAAGCCACAATTCAAGCCCACAGGGGATGATGCTTACAAAGACAGATGCTGGGTGGAGTATCACTTCAGGTGAATGCACGGATGTGCACAGTAAACAAGTCACAAAGGTTAGACGCAATGGCACACTGGGGATCTGTAAATCCAGACATCCTGACAAGTATTCTCAGTGGGATACTAGACCCAAGTCTAAAACCAGGACAGGGGCTTTCAGTTCTTCTTCTTGTTTCATCTAGATTTCTTTAATTTTCTAAAATTCTTCCATTATGAGAATAGAATTACACCCACTGGTGGGTGGTCTGTCACCATTCTTCTCTGCTACTCACCCAGCGGAGAAGATAGGCCCAGTCTGCATATTTATGGGGAGGATGTTTGTTGTTAGAGCCCCACTGTTTCAGTGTATGAATTAGCTTAAGTTCACCAGTCGCCATGGTCACGGATATGGTCGTTTTATTTGAGCCCATTCAAACTCTCATACACACGACCCTGCCCCCCTTTAGACTCCCTAGAGTTTCAGTGGCTGTACAGCTTTTTTACGCGCTTTTGGTGTCTTTGTTTTAGCCTCATGAGATTTTTTCTCACAAGCTAACAAACTTGCTCACATTAAAATTTTAACAACTGATAAAGGCAAAGTATGCAAATGACAGTATATTTTTATTCATGTCACTGTCTGAATGCCCTATGCACTCACGCTTTAACAAGTTCCTGGTCCCATGGAGGACATATTCCACAACATGCTGTCATCATGTGGTATGTGAGCTTGAGAGGGTAAGAAGCACGTGACAGTCGTTCTACTGCAGCACCTATGCCAGGAAGGCAGAGAAACTGAGGACCCCAGGAGCTTGGGAAGAGTCCAGGTGACTAGTGCCAGACAGAAAAAAAAGGTCCAGGTGCTACTGGCTACCACCACGAAAAAAAAAAAAAAAGGCTAACCCACAAGACTGAAACGGCACTGAATAGACAAATAATTTGCCACTTTTCAGCCTCTTGCCGTGTGAACAGCCGTCAGCACCATGGGCAGAACACGATGGCACCGATTGTGAAAGCCGGACAGATGGGAGAACACATAGGTGGAGGGTTAGGAAAGAGTAGGTGGTCTTTTTGCACATGTATCAAGAACATATGCTGTAAGGATGGCATGTAAATTACCAACAGAGAGCTGATATATTGCTGGAGCAAAACATACAGAATGGCACAAGGAAAATGTTAAGGAGTAATACTAAAAAAGTCGTCACAAAAAACACTATCAATAAGAGAGAGGAGTTGGTAATGGCTTTATGGTTTAACTACCTCAAATTTATTTAACAGATGTAACTACTGAAACTATTTACCATCTATTCACATTACATATTTAGTTAACCCTTGTATGCTTTTGAAAATAGCAAAACTTTGGTCTTCATCGCATACTCCTCACACATGCTGAGATGAACATAGCTGTATTAGATATGACTCAAAAAGAGACAGTGTGCATGTTGAAGCTGGACTGATCTGCAAAATCACCTGACTGGGGACACTCCGAAATGTTGCTGCAAAGCATAAAAACAAAGACTGAGCGCTGTGATAGTGAATGCATGAATGTGTTAATGTGTGTGTGTAGGGGTATACCCTCTACATCTGAGATATTGTGGCTGAAAGAAAAATACATAAGTCCTCAGAGTGAGGCTTGAAGTGTCGCTACATCAAAGCTTTCAAGTCAGAGTCGAAGATGAGTCTGAGACTTAAAGAGTTTTCGTTACGTGATGCAAAGTGTCTTCTATACTATGAGAGCGCCCAGCTTTAAAAATCAAAAGGACATGATGCAAAAGAATACACAATATATCTTTGTGCCTGTCAGGGCAAGAAAATGTGTTCCTTGTTACAGAAAAATGTGACAAGAAACTGATCGACAAGAGGAATTTTCTCCATTTGCTCTGAACAAATAACATTTTAAACTGTTTTAAAGTGATCACAGTAATGCAGAACAGTGACAAACACAGGATAGTGCAATTTGCCGTTTGGGTTACACTATTTACAGTAGGTGTACACACCCTTCCTCGCCTTTTAGGAAGATTTCCAGACAGTAAAGGTACTGGTATTTCTCTGTTACGTCACCATCTATGACACACAGGATGCGTCTGAAAATGCGCAGGGGGAGGGATGGATGATAGACCATGTGATTTCAGTGACTAAGGCATTTTGTGTCAGTGCCTACTACGCAAACCTTGTGTTGTTTTGCATCAAGCTTAAACTGAGTGGAAAATTGTATAGCTTGAACAGGAGGTGAGTAGTCATGCAGGCAGGAGCACCTTTTTGTCACACAACATAATAAGTGGACGTGAGATGCTGCTCGTGACCAATCAGTGCGTGTTCACACTAATGCGATGTGACCTTTGTTCAGTATGGGCATGAACGCAGGATTTCTGATCCCAGCCTAATAGGCTTTAACTATATCAGCTCAGGGTTTTAGCATCCATTTCAATGCAGGCAAGACCTACAGATTTTATTTGTATTTGAAAAAAAAAAAAACTACTTAACTCCTTCAACGATAAGCTGGTCTTAGGCGCGTTGAGAGAAAATGCAGAGTATGTCCATGTACTTTTGGCCTGTATGCATTTGCACAAGGGTGAACAGGCCTAATCCTGATTACATGTGCAACCAAAATGGCGGAAAGCAGACTACATTAACTGAAATTCGGCCTTAAGGATGAAGGGAAGGTTAAGCAGTAGAGGGGTGTTGGTATCAACAAGATAAACAATACCTCAAGTCTGCAGTTTCTCTTTCCTCACCTCTCATTGGCTTTCTTGATTAACATTCATGTTGGAGTCACATGAGCACACTGTGTCAGAGCTGCACCTTTAAGCAAGCATGGAGCCAAACAATAGCATGATTAAATAAAATAGAAAACACTGCAGGAAAAAGGTGTTTAAAATTGAATTAAATATCAAGTGGGCCTTACTTCGGCTAAACAATTTATTAAGGTAACTTTATAACCTGCACATCAAAGGTGGTGGTCATCAAGATTTGATCTTAAGAGACAAAAAAGTAAAAAAAAGTAAATAAATAAATGACTCAAACTCATGATGCAGACTTGACTTGTCTGTTCTGGCTCCTGTCTATTTATTACTGTCTTTCAAGAGTAAAGAACTTCATAACTTCTGAGTCTCCAGATTATTTATTGTTTAAGATTTTATGAGCCACAAGCTCGACTGTAAATGAGACTGACAGAAGAGTCGTGTGTAAAAATGGAACCCCCCCCCCCCCCGTCACATATCGAAAGCATTTGGGTTATTTCCTGAGAACATCACTTTGATTGGGGTATTATCACTGTGCGACTGCCTGCTGTGGTTCAGGAAGCAGAAAACACATGTTGCTGCTATTTTGTCCTTCAGTTAAGTCTGAAAATGGAATGTTAGTGAAGCAGCAGAATAAAACCCAACGTATTCATTTGATTCACTTGATTGATTTTATGACAGATGGTGACTACTGCAAAGGACTGAACTGTAAATTAAGGAATGTACTTATTGTCTTGTTATTCTAAGAAATAAGGACTTTCAATGTCGTCCCAGTTCTCTGTGATTACAAATGAAAAACTTCTGCAGAGGGGCAACACAGGCCTTGCTGTGGTACTGTATATATTAAATGTCTCCAGTTTGCCTAAAAATATACAAGTAAACAAGGTAAAGGGAAATGAGAATGCTTTGAGGTAAACATAGCAGCTTAAACGACCACAGTGACGAGGCCTGTAGTTTTAGTTGATGCTGAAATAATCAGGCCTACATCTACAGTAAATATACCAATCTGAAAATAATTAGACTGTTTTATGCTCACAATAATGCAAATATGTATATATGATATAGAGTGTGATGCAGGGTAGAATGCTTAATATGGAGGTATTTACTCCATGTTAAGCACAAAACAGAAATTCTTAACCCTTGATACCCTTGGCACAAATGTTGCCTTGAGGCCAGCTAATGAGTTTACCGGTGGGCTCCACAGGATAGAGTTGTTTGGCTAAGATGGAGCGATGGATAGAAGAAAACAAAGAGAGTGGAGAGAGTAGTCATTTGGCTGACAGGCCAGAGGCAGTGAGCAATGCAAGGCCTGAGCCACTATGATCAGAGAGCGTGCAGATGATAAGTCTATAAATAGAAACATGCAGCAGCAGGGACAAAGGCTATTTCCTTTCATATGATGCTAAAGAAAAGCTGAATTTATGAGAAACTTTGGAACCGGCCCGTTGTTGCTTTTTTTCCCCACTGTTTTGCCTCAATGACGAAACACATGAGCACGATGAATACCATGTTGTGTTTACATTAAAACACATATCACCAAGTGGGTTTATAATATAACAATAAACAGTTTACTTACAAAATTCAGTATTTTGTCATTTACAGGAAACATGTCAGTCAAAAAACAAATAATTTATGCATCCTGCAACCATAGCAACCATGATTATAAATACCAGGCACTGATACTAAGTTTAGGCAATGAACAGGCTTTTTTAATGACTATGAAAATGCTCCTGTTAATCAAAAGGAATTTGCCCATTTGTTTTCTGCAAACATTTGCAGATGTCTGTATGCCAGTGGTTAAGTTTCAATTTAAAAAAAAAAAGAATATAAATGTAATACAGATTAAAATCCAAGATTAACATGTATTTTATAAAACCAGATGTTATTTTGCAAGTGTTGTACACTCTAAATGGACACAGGGTCTGAGTTTTTTCCTTCTTGTCAGCTTGATTGGCATTCATTAACCATTTTACAGATTCCTGGCATACATTATTACTTCAAGATCATTGTCACACCATGTCTCTGTATAATTACAGGAAATGCATCAGCAAAGAGAAACATCTTTCTACTGAAGTCCACGTCAGTAAGAGAGGAAGCCCAATTCTTTAGACAGTGAGGGGTGAATAAATGTAAAAAAACCTAGAAATGATTACATGCACAAGATGATGGATGCTTGCTTGCATTAAAGAACCTTGCAGGGTGGAGGTCAACTTTCTCACAAGCATTTGTTCGCGTACATTGTGAGGTCAAACAAATACGCAGCAAAACCTGAGGAGCCAAACATATCGCGTGGCTCTATAAACCTGTGACCCCCTGCAATTTGAAATAGGCTACAGATGTGCAAAGTTCGGATTGAGTTAACTGCTGTCACAGCGTATGTAGGCCTATGATAAGCAGTGTATAAGTAGTATAACTTCTCTATAATTACCCAAGGAATAGTCACGAGGTGTAGCCCAAACACAGCATCAGACTTGAGTAGAAATGCTATAGCTTACTCGTTGTGAAACACTTGCACTGTAAGCGTACCTGAGTTATATTTTCATTATGACTCTACACTGGCTGCACGGTTTTGACAAAGATCTATAAGGTCATTTTTTTCTCATTTTTTTCCTGTGTCTTCATATCACTCTGTTCCCCTGTAGAAAAGCTATTAAACCTCCTCATTAATAAATCATGACATCCCATTGAGCTTCAGAAGGGACACAAAAAAGCAAAACATATCCCCCCTGTTCTGGTTATTGTAGTGAATTAACACTGCATGGCAGGAGAGATCGTCAGTTATCTCTCTGGCAAACAGCCTTTCCTCATAAGTGGGTATTAAAAGGACAAACAAAAGATGTAGCTAACACAACATGAAAACCATCCACATGATGCTGTTCAGCATTGTGGCAACAATGAATTTGTAAATAACAAATGAAGTTCAACAATAGTTACCTCTCCATTTAGACGACACTTAGATTAATTCATGCAAAACGAAGGCAAAAAAAAAAAAGCAGGAAATAAAAGTTCTTGATATACATAACATCATTTACAGTTTCATTGCAGCTGAATGTGGTTTCTGCATGGCTTCAGCTGGGTGGACCAAACATAACCACACTTTTTATAAATGTCAAATCATTTACAGTTACCTGCTCACTGAATTTTCTTTAGCAGTTTTAACATTTATTGAAATTTTCACGTAGTTTGCAGACTTTTAGGTACACTCAGCTAAAATAAAAGTAGTATAAAGAAAGAGTCCTGCAATAAATCCCATCTTTTGGGCATTTATAAGCTACATAACGTTAAGTCTTTGGTGAAACCGTGTGAGAAATGTTTTAATTTCACTTCACTTTGTCATTTTGGAGGCTGCAGCTCGTGATGATGAGGAAAACAAAATAATCTCAGCAATGATAGACTACCTCTAAATTTAATGCTTTTTTAAAAAAACA
>JAQFJA010000020.1:1621974-1632205 GCA_029874485.1 Naso brachycentron
AATCGTAATGAGCAACTTTGCTGTTTTGTTAGCGTTGGTTTTCTATTTATTTCATGTAGAATCAGAATTGGTATGTTGAAGTATTGTTGAGTTTAGTAATAGTCTATCTATCTGTCTGTATATATATATATATATATATGTGTGTGTGTGTGTGTGTGTGTGGGTGGAGAGAGAGAACAGACAGTGCAATCATGCTGAAACCAATTTAATTTAGGTTTATCCATTTTTTCATTACCACATTTATCCACGTAATATAAACATAATAGCAAAACAGCGGTAAAGTTCTTGCATGTCGATGACTATTTCATTCCAAGTACTAGTGTTCTGAATTTTGTTACACTTTTTCTGTTATTTCTTTGTGTGTGTAATTTTACTGTGTATGAAAACAGTTATCAACCTGTTATTGAGGACACTGTATACAGTTATGAAAGTACTGTAATGGTGTGAAGTTAATAATGCTGGAAGGGCGGATTACATAAGTAATAGCTAGAAAAACACTCATGTTTCCTGCAAGCAAAAAACTAAATAAATAGTTCTGAAAAAAAAAAAAGATAAGGGTCACAATACACAAGACATTTAGGATGAAGTGGGTAGGAAGTTTAGCAGTTGATGTAAATACATTTCTGAAAGGCGTCATGCTTTTGTTTTGAAGGCGAACAAATGAAACAGGAAGAGAAAAGATGCCCGGATGTGAGGTTGGGTGGCCGTAAGGTTTTTTTGTTTGTCAGTACAAGTGTTCCTTACTACCTCGTTAAGGCTTCACTTGTGCAGGGAAGAAACTGTCCTCATGGCTTCCACCGTGCCTATTAAGGTAATAACTTAAAATTGAATGTGACTTTGAAAGTGTTATGTACTGAACATCGTGTGTTTGAACAGAGGGGAGAATGGGAATGCGTAGCTAGGTAACGTTAACGGAATTTCATGCCAGATGTGCAGCTGTGACAAAATTAGAAGTCTTCAAGTAAACGGCCATGCTAGCCTTAAATTGCACAAGTAAACATTCAACCTGCATGCTGATAGCAAGTGTTGCTGACGTTAAACCATCTTTTAGGCGCCAGTTGACTTGGCACGCGGCCAATTCAAGCGGAGTGCCACTGCCCCGCGCGATCTGTCGGTACCGTAAGTTAAGTAGGAGTAGAAGAAGTGTCCCGTTGTGTCCCGCCAACAATACCACGATGAAAACTGTGCAGCTTCAAAAAAAGATACCAGCAGATGGTCGAGGAGCTCTCCGACATTGATAATTGGCCCTGTCAGTGTCAACAAACGTATCTTAACTTTCCTCACAAGGTCTCAAATGGGCCTACTTAAATGCACACATATTCAGACAAACCTTTTTTTTTTTTTTAATTTATGATAGGGACAGTGCACATGACATGTAAATATGCCAAATTTTGCCAGATCTAGTTTCCATCAGTAGTTCCTTGGCAAACTGATGTTGCGTATTTATGCATATATACATAAAACCACAAATTATGCACATAGTACAACAAATAAAATCAAAAACACCAGGAACTGTGCACGAGCAGACAGAGACATACATATAGTAAAACAAAAGGCTGCTATGTGATGTTGCATAATACAAACCAGGAGTAAGTGACCATCAGAGTTCAGGTGCAAAGGTGCTACAAAGGCAGGAGATAAAGTGCCTGACAGAATAAAGTGAAGAACATTTACATCAAGGTTCCATTAAATTATACTCCACTTTGACAGGGCAATGCTGTAAAAAAAGTTTAAGTATGTTCAAATGAGAAATTAAACACACCTTAGTGAAAGGAATCAGTAAATTAACAAATTCTCAAGACAAGTCTTCTACAGATTTGTTCTTCAGAAGAAACTCCAGAAAAGATCTTCTCAACAGTATTAGTTTTTTCTTCAAAGGGGAACAAAGCTTGAGACCGACTCTCATGGGAAACTTTTAGACTGTCTAAGTAATGTCGGAGTGGCTCTCAAAACTAACTTTTGCTTGTATTGAAAGACAGTCAACCTCTTAAATGTTGCTGTTCTTATTTTATCAGTTGATAACATAGTGTTGGACATACTGAGAACCTTACACATGTAATATGAGCTAGTGTTACTATGTTGCATGTTGTAATATTTGATTCTAATTATTAGCAATTTGTTGGTTAACGTTAAATTTTAATTTTGTAGCAGGTTTTTGATTAAACCAGATTTAACAATTTAAAATACTGCTTGTTCTTTAATCTATGTTTATTTACTATTGTTAAGTAATGTAACTATCTGATAAATGTAGAGGAGTAAAATAACACGTTTGCCTCCAAACTATAGTGAAGCCTTTCCAGAAGAGCTGCATTTGACTAAAACACTAACCCTCGAGCACTGCCGCTAACTGACAGCAACTGACTTCAACCGTAATGCAAATACAAATATGTAGCTAGCCATAAGGGTGCCTACAGTACATAAGTAAATAACTAAATAAATATGTTTACCTTATTGTCGTTAACTTCTTGCAAATATCTGCCAGTACAGGCAACTTTTCTTTCCTTCATGGGAAATAACAGCATCATGTCTTGTCTTAGGTGTCTTGGAATTTTCAGCAATTGACTAATTTATTATGCTCATATAGATTTTAACATCACATTTCTTTCCCTGTAGTGTATTTTACAATGCCCTACCTTCCCTATAAAAGATGTACAACACTATGAAAGGTTTTATTTATTTGTGTGTTTGAAATTTGTTTAAAACCAGAGGGGTTTGGTCAGATACAGATCCTCATGTTAGTGATATCTTTTTTCCTCATGCTTTATTTAGATTGGAATAATCGGTGGTTCCGGCCTTGATGACCCAGATATCTTGGAGGGAAGGACTGAGCGCTACGTTGACACACCGTATGGAAAGGTTAGTTGTGATATGTGAAGTCCACATTGGTGGCGGCAGTAGCTCAGTCTGTCGGCAGCTAGCTTGTGAACCACGGGGTTGCAGGCACAAGTCCAGCACTGATCGTGGAACGGACGATGAGAGACGCCAGTTCACCTCCAGGGTACTGTGGGGATGCCCTTGAGCAGGACACTAAACCCACACTGCTTGACTCCAACTCGTGGCTGCTCCATCGCTCCGACTTGTCCACACAAGTAATGCATGTATATGGGTTCTGTTTGTGCATTAGTCATATTTTGGGCTGTGTGTGGTTTAAAAAGGTAATGGAATACAAAAATTTCTCCTCTAGGCATCAATAAATGTCTTTTTCGTCTTCAAATATCTGTCTTTTCTAATAGAGCATTGTAAATCTAGAGCATTGGCCTATTTAACTGTCACATGATTCCTTCCAGTGTTTCTATGAATAATAGAATTTGTATACTCTTCTTTCAGCCATCTGATGCTCTGATACTGGGGAAGATAAAAAATGTGGAATGTGTGCTTCTTGCAAGGTGAGAAAAGTATTTTGCTTCAGTTTTAACTGTGAATTCTGAAAATGTGTTCTCTCTTAGCACCATCTAGTGGATAAACTTTGCACTTGTCCAACATACTGGACGTGGTGGATTTCCTCAGTATAATAATGAGGTGCCTTTTAATGCAAGCATGCATTTGAAAGTTTCCAACAATGAGCAAAAGGTCAATATAAGCAATATATATCTTGAATGCTGCTTTTTCCTATCTTCAGGCATGGGAGACAACACACCATAATGCCATCTAATGTCAACTACCAGGCCAACATCTGGGCACTTAGAGAAGAGGGCTGTACACATCTGTTGGTTACCACAGCCTGCGGTTCTCTCCGGGAGGAGATTCAGCCGGGAGACATCGTCATCATAGATCAGTTCATTGACAGGTGAGTGGGATGTGACTACAAAAACAGCTCGTGGTTCATAAATTAGTTTTATTCTTTGAAATACTCTGAGGATGTATAGGAAACAGACTTTCTGAGCATTTTAAGACTCTAAATATATAATTTAAGCTAACTGTCCTTTGTTTATGTTGAGCTTAGTATTCTTGTTTTGGTTTTTATCACTGGCTGTTATAAGAAGAATTCCTTTTTTTGGTTTGTTTTTGTGGTACGAACAGTCAGTCATCATTGTGAGGTACAATTATTGTGTAAAGTGGTACAAACAGATAACAATATACACTCAACAAAAACAGCAGTAAGCTTTTCTACCTGGTCTGTGAAGAATAACACCTGTGTGAGCTTAATGCCCAGTCTTGAATGAAGCTATATTGTCCAGAACCTGATCCCAATTGTATTCCCACTGCTCCTGTTTGTCCTCTGTAAGCATATGACAACTCCATCACTGCGGTACAGCAGTGTGGTTCAGAAAAGTTCATTTGAACTGAGAGCTGTGGAGGAATAAATCTGCTGTATAGTTGCCAATGGCAACAACAACACATCTCTTTTTTGGACCAACAGTTTTAGCAACCACATGAGAAAAACTGCCTGCTGGGAAGTTCCTGGGGAACTGTACACCTTTTTAAATTTTAAATTTTTTCAAATAGGAATGGTTGGTATACAGTACAATGTCACATCTGCACAACTTACAGCGTAAGTTTTGTGTGACGTACGAGAACAACAACAGAAAAAAGCTGCTTAATTACTGCTACACTCTTTCATCTAGAATGTGACAATAATGTACCAGGGATCTACTATTAAATTATTACATTAAACACTTACTTTTTAATGAAACACCATTAAATCTCAGAGAAGACACGACATCAACAAGAGGGAGGACGTTCTTGGTATGAGCTCTCATTAATGTTTTGTGTCTTCTTGTTTACACTGCTGAGTGGTCTAAAAAAATGGCAGTTGCTGACACTGACTTCTGAGTTCGACCAAAGAGCGTACACTTATGTCTCTCAAAGTTTCACTGGTGCTGCAAAAGCACCTACCCTGGAGTTGGAGTTAAAAAAAAAAAATCTTTCAAATCAGAGTTCTAGGAACTACAGTTGTTGACAGTTCCTGCGGTACAGATACAATAAAACAGGGGATTCCTAGAACTATATAACTTTCTTAGAACTATGAAACGTTTCTTCTGCTACAAAAACACCTATACAGAAACCAGGTCAGAGACCACCCAATACTGCAGAAGGCCCTTTTGTCATCTGACTGACATTCTCATACAGCAGCCTCATTCTCTTTTAGTAAGATAAGAGGCCTTTATTGTCATTGTTATTTCAAATACAACATAATTGCGAGTGCCCCTCCCAGCTGTGTACACAATACAGTCGCACTTAAAAAAAGACACTTGAAAAAGATACATTCATTAAAAACACGGGCAGAGAAATTGCGCATTTTTAAATATTATGGGGGAAATAAAATAAATAAAATGCAGTCTACATTATTGCACTGTCAGACAGTATTGCACAATAGTCCTCAATAGTGTTGCATGTGAGAAAATATATTGCACTAGCCATGGAACGTATTATGTAAGTTAGGTATGTTGATTATGTGAGTGGATGGCCTTTGGAAAGAAACTGTTCCTGAGTCTGGTGGTTTGTGATTTTATTTCCCTATATCGCCTCCATGAGGGCAGAAGGTAGAATAGGTCGTGGCCGGAGTGGGAGGAGTCTCTGACAATGGTTCTTGCTCTTGAGTGGTTTTCTACAATGTCCTAGAGTGAGGGGAGAGGGCAGCCAATGATTTTCTGTGATGTGTTGATGACCCTCTGTAAGGCTTTTTTGTCAGCTGCTGAGCAGCCTGCATACCACACTGTGAGGCAGCATGTTAAAATGCTACAGCAGAGCGATAAAAGGCCGCCAGCAACTTCCCACACAGATTCATTTTCTTTAGGACTTGCAGGAAGTGCAGGCGTTGCTGTGCCTTCGTGACAGCAGCTGTGGTGTTGGTAGACCAGGTGAAGTTGTCTGATATGTGAGTTCCCAGGAATTTGAAGCTGTGAACTCTTTCCACACAGTCCCCGTTTATTAAGATCGGAATGGGGTCGCCTCTGCATTAGGGATAGACTGATTATCGGATTGGCAGATAATCGGCTTACATATTTGGCATTTTTCTCATTATCGGTATCTGCATATTTTTATCGGTGGCCAATTAAAGTGTATATGCCTGCACACGAGCATGGGAAAACATTCTTAAACTGCCTTAATATTGAATTAAATAAAAGTTGGCAGTATGCTGCTTTTTATTGTAGGTGGCTGCGCAATGATGCAAAAGCTCAGTGAGGGACTGTTTTACAAAACCTGAACCAGGGAAGGTGGTGTTCAACACATACCAAGAAAGTGTCAGTTTAGAGGCAGCAAATACTTAATTAAATTTTTTTTTTTTTTTAATTTATTGTTAAGGTATTTCATGTATAAAGAAACATTCCTTGGTTTAAAGGCAGCCTTGTTTGGGGATTTTCATTGCTGTAAATCTAGGCACAAAAATTTGAACGGTTACTACGACTGAATATTGACCACAAGTATGGGTAATCGGCATCATTGAATTACTAAATATCTATCAGTATCAGCCCTGAAAAACAGCATTGGTCAGATCCCTACTCTGCATTTCCTGAAGTCCAGGATAACTTCTTTTGTCTTCCTTGTGTTCAGTGACAGGTTGTTTGCGGCGCACCATGACGTCAGTATCTGGATCTCATCTCGGTATGTGGACTCATCACCTCCTGAGATGAGTCCAACCACCGTTGTGTCGCCTACAAATTTAATAATGGAGTTGGAGTTATTGGTGGGTGTGCAGTCATATGTGTAAAGAGAGTACAGCAGCAGACTTAGCACGTAGCCCTGTGGAAGTGAGTGTGAGGGTGGGGGCACTGGGGGGTCAAGTTTGACAGATTGAGGGCGGTTTGTGAGAAAATCCATAATTCCAGGTGCAGAGGTGAGTGGGGAGGCCCAGGTGGAGCAGTTTCCTGATCAATACGTCTGGTTTGATGGCATTAAAAGCCGAGCTGTAATCGATGAAGAGCATCCGAACATAATTCCCTCTGTGTTCAAGGTGCTCTAGTGCTGTGTGGAGAGCTATAGTGATGGCATCCTCTGTGGACCTGTTTGCTCTGTACACAAACTGGCAAGGGTCAAAAGCTGGAGGGAGGCTGACTTTAAAATGCCTCAGTACAGGCACTTTGTGATGGTAGGAGTGAGTGCAATGGGTCTGAAATGATTTAGACTGACTACAGCAGGCTTTTTCGGGGACTGGGACGATGGTGGCTGATTTCAGGCAGGGTGGGATGATGGCATGCGCCAGAGACAGATTGAAGATATTTGTGAAGACAGCAGCAGTTCATAGGCACAGGTAATGAGCAGCTTCACGGATACTCCATAGGGGCCAACTGCCTTCCTCAGGTTCACTGCTCTGAGCACCAGCCTCACCTCCTGTTCCTGCACCGCCAGTGCCTTGGTGCCTGTGTCAGGGAAAGATGTGTTTGGGAGTGGAGTTTTCACTTCGAAACGTGCAAAGAGGCAGCTGAGCTTCTGTTGCAGTGCTGTTGTTGCAGTCGGTGGTGATGCTGCCACCGAAGATTGTAATTTACTGTACTCTCTGCCACACCCGCCTTGTGTTATTGCTGTGAATTGCTCCTCGATTCTCCTCTTATAAACCCGATTGTCATCCCTGACACAGCTACTAAAATATGACATGAGTCAGATCATAATCTGACATTACACAACACACACTTAAATGTGTTACTGCTTATTTATATGGGTCAACTTTTTTTAGGTTTCGTCCTGAAAGCATCACAGTATAAAGTTCATGTGAATAAAGTGACTTTATTGCCTCCTGATGAATCATGAAGGAAACGATGCTAATTATGACAGTGAAGCATCTTCCCACACATCTCACTGTCAGGATTCATGTTACTCTGTGACAAGAGAGTGTACATTTAGCTGAGTGAGAAAGATTTGACACCAGGTTTCACACGTCTGCGAAAGCCATTACATATTTACTATCCTTCTCAGAATTGTTGACTTCTTCTCTGTCTTTTGTCAGGCTCTCATGTTTCATAGTTTGCTGAGCAAGAATCAAAAATACTGCCATTGAGATGCTCAAAGGATAATGAAAGTATACACACCAGTACGATGACCTATTATCTTGAGCATGAAATTAGCTGCGGAGAGATTTTGTAAACCATCGTGGCTCTTCCCTGTCTGCCTCATCGTTTTATTAAGTGTATCGCTTGGTCTAAATTAGCAGAACTCCAGCCTCCAGTTCTTATTCAGTATACTGAACTAATACCTCTGAGTGTTTAGTGGCTGTCACAAACACATGTTCAATCCCACATTTTGGAGTTTATTTTTAACTCATGTAATATTTTGTGTTTATATTGATATTGATTGACTCTGCTGAAATGGTTTTGATTCTGATTTTTGATCTGAGTTGACCACAAGTTAACTAGGTTGACCAATTCTCGTGTTTATTTAAACCAGTGATTAATGTCTCTTTTAATTTTTATTATTGTCCAAGTCATCAGTTGCAGCCAAACTGTTTAAAAATAGTTTTGTATTTCCGGGTTTCAGTCACTATAAAAACTGACATTCTTCCTCAGTTTAACACAAGCTCGCTGGTAAACCTGAAAATATGTTTGTTATTCGCTGACATGGGAGAGCATGCATTTTCAGCAGTGTCTGACCTGCAGGCATATGAGTATGCACTTTATGTGTAGCACGAGCCTGTGGGAGTGTTGTGCTGTCTTAGTTAGCTGACTGCACAAATTCCATTTAATAAGTCAATATGTGCAGTGAGAGGTGCAGTTTTACGAGGGCTTATTTGTTACCACTGAGCTGGGAAAAAGCTGGTTGAATTGAGATAAGTACTAAGCTGTGCTCCTATAGTCGTTCCAGTGTGTGTTCCTCAGTGCACTTGTGTAAGCCGTGGTCACGTTGCCTGTGGTTTTACTTGTCTGTTAGTGAAGCTGATGAGTATCTTCACTTTTGGCATCAAGCACAGACAACATCTATTTATCAGAAATAAGGAAGTCGCTTGTTGGGACTTGTTCAGACTTGTCCAACAGCATGTAACAGCAAATTTTCTAAAGGTTTTTCACTTCATTATTGCCACAGCTGTTATATCACCTCTGCATACTTGTTCTTTATGGCTACAAGTTAGTTTCAGACATTATGTCTCACTCGTCTTATTTTCATTTTCACACTGTTTAGTCTTAAGACACTTGATTAAAGTGCTGAATTTTGTCATACTGACCAGGTGGAATCTCAACAATGACATAGAAGCACATTTGTTTTACACCTCGCCATCTATATTTGAAAACAGATGCATAGTAAAAAAAAAAATTTAAATGAAGAAATAATACATATTAAATAATTTGGATAACTTAAACACACAGTAAGTAATTTTTGCTGCACGTTGTCTCTCCATCAAAAAACCCCAACAAAATTAGGGGTGGGCGGATTGATCCAAATACCGATAGTATCGATACCAACGTTTGTGTCTGTATCGGATCAATACTAGCGTGATGGGATCGATACTACTAATTACAGTTAAGTGCGTTGCTCCTGTTTCGTCAAAGACTAGACATGTCTGTGCAAACGCTGCCCCTCTCACATCTTGCACACATACTTTGCTCCTCCTCCTCCCCAGCTCTGCTGTGTTTTGCTGTCGTGCCGTCACATGACTCAAAAAAATATTTTTTATTTGCCTTAAAACTTTGCTTAAAATCTGTCCTGGGTTCAAATGCACATGTTTAACAGTGGAAATCACAAAATCTTTTAGTGGTCATGAAAATGTATTCACATTTAGCATATTGATGATTCATTCTCTTCAGATATTGTGACATAATGCTCTTCTCCACATGAAAGTACATAAGTTGTTTTTATAAGTAAAAAATAATTAGTATCAATGATTCTGGCCCTGTATTTATTTGGTATCGGATCGATACCAAATTTTGCAGTATTACACACCACTAAACAAGACAAGAAGTCAAATGACAACATACTTAAAGTGGGAAGATGGGAGTTGTCTTCCATGTAAAACAACCATCAATGCTGATGAAAATTAATTGTCATGCTCCATCAAAAGTCAGCTGTATAAACAATAGAGTGACTAATTGGTTAGTTAGCTCACCAACTTCCTTCCTCCCTCTCTGAGGAATCATCCGATCGATTAATAAACCAGTGTTTGCTGTGTTTCCATGGAATTTCTAGACAAAGAGAGGAGGTAAACGGGCTATGACTCTACTGACAAGCAGCAAAGTGAAACTCACTGTTACCGTAATTAAAACTATGATATCTTTGGGTTTGAACATTGTTTAAAACACTTGGAATAAAAGTACACAACTCAACGAAATATATAATATAGGTTTAGAGGTTTTTTTAGTCATTT
>JAQFJA010000020.1:1649790-1662294 GCA_029874485.1 Naso brachycentron
GGGTGTGTGTGTGTGTGTCAGTCACTTAATTCTCAGTTTATCTGTGTAAATGTGAGCGGACCTGTGTGGAATGTGTGTTAGTCTCAGGGTTTGCAGCCTGTAGAAAAAGCTTGAGTGTGGGTGGAGGTGTGTTGGTCTGGAAGTCCCCTGGGTGCGCACGCATGCGTGTGTGTGTGTGTGTGTGTGTGTGTGTGTGTGTGTGTGTGTGTGTGTGGGGTATGAGAAAAAGGCACTGTGAATGATTACAGACGTTATGGCTTATGCCTTTTATGTTCTGTTTAAAGTATGGAAAAGTAAACAGATCGCAATTTTACATAGTAAAAAAAAAGGAGGGACTTTGTAAGGGACAGTTAAAGCGTCCTTTTAATAACAATCAAGGCCATCATCAAACATGTATGACACCGCGGTTTTACTTTGTAGGGCTTGACTTCATGACATCAGTGCATTTGGAACATACTTTTGGTCACAAAAATACTTAAGGAGTAAAATCCTCCTCTTCATTGCTAAATTTAGCAGCTTAGTTTGACGAGATGTGGTCAACACTGATGTGGGCATCATTGTAATCTGTCTGAGTAATTTGGTGTTTCTCACAGAACCTTTTCTGAGTTGCATTCCTCAGTTTAGCAGCTGGGTTGCTCTGTATTTTGGTGTCTTTGCATGTGGCCTCTGAGGATGAATGAATGAAACCTTTCTCTTAATTTTGGCTGTTCAGTTTTTACTTTATGTGTCTCTTACTTCACACTTCACTCTGTAGCAAACCACACTTCGTAATACTAGCATAGTGGCGCAAGTCAAACCACTGTCCTCGGCAGCGAGAAGGGGAATACCTACGCTCTGATTCCAGGCGAGTGAAATCACCTCCTGCTTATTGTGCCTTTGAAATCCCCGTTTTATTGCTCGTTTTAAATATTTTTATTGTCTGCCCTCTTCATTGCTAAAGGCAGACTATGCTAATGAACTTTACAATTGGCCTGATTTCCACAAATGTAATTTTTATTCCAATTACATGCATTGACACTGGATCTCGACAAGTTTAAAATGTCTGATTTGAAGCAACAGGACTCTTTGACATCTCTGTAACATGCAGACTTTTTTTTCTACATCTGTTTACGCTCTTCTGTCAGTTTCACATCAAAGCGTGGGCTCGTGCACACAGATAACAGGCCATTTTTGTAAAGCACAAAGTAGTTAGTCAAACAGTAGATCAGACTTAAGTGAACAAATTTAACAAATCTATCTGAAATAAACCTGCTGTCGCACTTTACCTTGGTTTTGCCTCCACCCAGTGGTATAAGCAAACACTATGGGCTAAGCTTGCAGGGACACATGACTATTGATAGCCACTCATGGCTGCTAAGCAGTTCTGCACAATGTGTGGTATTTCACCATGCTGTGAGGCTCTGCCCTACTTACACACTAGCCTTTCACATTGTTCTGCTTTTTGTTGCATCTGCGTGATTTTATCTGTTACTAAACCTAGTCTGACAACAAATGATTAATTCAAACTGTATTAAGACCTGTAGTGTGTCATCAAATTTTACAAAAAGGTTAAACTGTGAATCAATGATCAATGAATTCTTTGTTATGGTGCAGTTTGACTAATGTATCCCCATATGACCCACACACTATTTACTGACTGCTCATTACACCAAAGGCACATCACAAACCATGACTAAGGTTAAACACACACACACATCTCCAGACTGCACTGCTGATAAAGTCTTTGTTATGATGGTATTTTTGCTTTGAAGTGCTCTCGTCAGAGCACATTCCATGAGCAGGAGGAAAACAGCCAGACAGAGGGGAAATTTTGTTTAATGCCTGATCCATTCATTCAGCCATTATGCAGTCGGTCTTGAACTCTTTCTTCTTCACTCATCATTCTCTTTTGCTAAAATACAGTAGAGCTAATGCTGAACAGGAGTTAAATATCTCATTGAATCTTTTTACTCAGCTTTTTTTTATTTGCATAGCTGTATTGCACTTCTCAATCATCTGATAGTTAGGGAGGATAAAAACAATTTATCAGAGAGGAAATGGCCTCATACAGTTAAATCAGTAATGCTTTATCTATAATCTTTATTTAGATTGCAGCTTTGACCTTGGCATGACATTCTAAAACTCAGTCAACGTCTGTTTGATTTTTTATTATTCATTATTTTGCAAAAGTGAGACATTTCTACTTGATGCAAGTCCGGAGAAAATTCTGCAGCTTTATGTAGAAAACGCCTCCTTTTTTAAAGTCACAACACAGTGTGTATTAGATGGCAGATCAGTCTCAAATCAGACTGGTCTCATTCTGTGAAAATATCTAAATATAAATCTTGTTATGTGCCTGCAGAATCATCTTACTGTTTTTTTGTGACTTAATACATTTTAATGTCAGCTGGTTACGTCTAAAGGAGAACCATCCCATGCTTTTCATTTTTGTCACAAGACAATTTAGGGCAATGCTGACATACTTTATGGCAAATCAGCTTTTGGAGCATAAATGACACATTGAATATAAACTTCCCCTTTGTGCAGTCTTTGTTACGTGCTAAAACACAATTTCCTCTTTCTATAAACGTGTTCATTTAAGCAAAGAACAGGCAGAGTTGAGAGTTTATCTAGCCATTTGCTAAATGCTGAATCATCTTACTGTAATTGCAGCGGTTTCACATGTCTGTTAACATTTTCAGTTTAACATGTTTGGTTGGTGTGACGCATGACTTCTTAATGTCACTGTTGGTTGGCTGGAAATGTGTTTTGACTTGTAGCATAAATAAGCCTGTTATTACCACGCTCAGGAAAGCTAAAGCCTAGCTTTTAGTGGTGTCTTCGGAAATGTCCTCCGGCTTTGCTTTAAAGCGTTAAAAAATGTATTGATGATTTTATGTGCATAAACGCCAGCCTTTCAGATAATTTCTGGTGAACAGGGCACTTGCTGCTGAATGTGATATGTGTGTGCTACACTTGATCTTATTTCATCACACATGAGGTCAATAAGCTTTTTGTGAGTGTCACAAAGGTGTGTGAGGCCACACATTTCCAAGAACTTGGATGGCATGTGGAGAGCAGAGCGTAGAGGGAGTTCAGGCTTTGCTTCCGCTGCTGTTCTTATGTTTTGCCAGTGACATGCCCACGGAGGAGACACATACAGTATGACTGTCTCAACCCACTATCACCTCGATAGTTGTGCTGTAATAAGTAGACACATGTAAAGGATGAGACCGCAGACGGGGGGAGAATTAATGGCGTAATAGCTAAAAAACGATTTTTACGAGAAGAATAGTTGATTTATGCTCTGACAAGGAGTCTATTGTGCATTCACATGAAGTGTCTGCCTGAGGTCAGAGGTAAGGCACGTGCTAATACTGCAGTTTTTAAGTTCCCTTTTTTCTGTCTGGAGATATTAAAACGTTCTGTATAGTCAGTTTACAGCTGTTTATTTTTCCAGGATGTGGGCAGGATGGAAACACTCTGTTGCAGTGTGAGTAATACAGGTCGCATTTGAGAGGGCTGCCTCCATTGGTTGGATAATGATTAACAAGGAGGTGACATCGTTCCTCCTTATTATGAATGTGATTACTTGCAGCACCTTTATGCAAACAAAAGCAGAGGCTTTGTCAATATATATAATTTATCCCAAGGGTAAATTGCACTCTTTTTTTGATTTTATTTGTGATATATAGAATGATAGACTAGTGATAGATAGTGATAGACTAGAATGGCTGTCATGTTATGATCATGCTTGAGGTGGATTTTAGAGCATACAAACAATGCAAGCAGGTTTTTAAGCAGGAAGCCATCAGGGAGAATGTTGAAAAAAACAAAACAAAACAAAACTTAAATGGTGACTCAGCACAGCATTAATCTCACTTTGTTACTGTGTGACCTTTATGTCAACTTGTTTATTTTCTGCCTCACTGTTCTTGAGTAAAACCTTTTGATTAGTTAAAATAATGTATATATTGATTAAAAAAAAAAAGTCTGATTCTTCTTATCTATGCCAATCCTCACCTAACACTTATGGTGTAATTTTCATTCTTTAGAATGAGTGTTTTCCTCCACAGTCTGGCAGATGTCAAACTATTTTGAGTTTTTTCAGTTTACTGTTACATCCGATCAGCTCTTCCCTTCAATGAGTTCCGGCCAAAGCCAGTCATGTCCGCTCTCAGAGCTGCGTGGGTGGCCACAATCATGCTCAGTTTGAGATTCAGCCTGGCTGAAATATCTGACATGAATATCAGAGAGAGATTAGTAAGAAAAGTCATAGCAGCTGCAGAGGGGAGGAAAATGTTTCTGGATTCTGGTGAAGTCGTGTGCGTATTTTCTGACAGTCTTCATACTCCCACCTCTTATTGGAGATCTTTTAAACAGTCAGTGTATTTTTATATGTACAGAAGAGAGATTGGAGAGATGATATGCTGCTCTGATAAAAGGTGAGCTTCAGCAGAAGTATTTGCTCTGTCTCTCTATCAGAATGAGGAACTCTGCTCTGGCTGATGAATTGTGAAGTTGATAGGGTGAACGTTGAAATTTCCTCAAGATTTTTCTATCAGTGAATTAAGTCCACATGAAGTCATTTGCTCAGAGAAATCCAGTTCTGGTCACGCTGCTTCATGCTGACTTCCTGCATGTTTGCCATTGGCGGATGGAGCACGGGGGCGTTCGCTGAGCGGATGCGAAACGATCACTCATTGGAGATACAGTGTGGTCTGACCCGACAATCCAATATCCCTAAAACTTTTTTGGACAAAGGAGGAGCGTGGATAAAGATTTATTACAAAAGGCTGATAAAAACCTAAAATTATCTGTCTTTCACTCACACTTTACTTCAAACTAAGAGGCATGTTTAAACATGTTTTTACTGAGCAAACTCCATAAAAAGGCCAAAAAGATGAAAAAGAGGAAGAAAAATGACTTTTAGAAGAGTTTTTTTCAAATATTACAATCTGTCACATGTTTTCATCTATGGCTTTTTATGCTAACAATATCCTTCTTCTTCTTCTTCTTCTTCCTCCTATTTTTTAAAAAAGTCAATGGAAATGGATTAGGAATAGTAGTAGTATGTGATTTTCATTTTCCTGGAAACGTTTAGACCTACAAGATGAACCGAAAAAGAAAACAACCAGTCACAGTATTTTATAGTTGCCAATAAAGGCACTTTGACCCCTGAGTTTAATGCCACTTAAGAATAACTCATATACTTTATAATAGACCTTTGCTTCAGGAGCATGTGGTTGGTTTAGTATAAAACGGTCTTACACTAATTGTAAATGAAAATAATCTTTTGGAGGATTATTTTACCATCAACATTCCTAATGTAAAATACAAGTGTAGACTTTGTGAATGTTCACAATGTCACCACCAGAGGGCAGAATTGGTTTTAAATTAAACAAGGCCATCTGTTGAACTGAATTGATATGTTGTTTTTTCCGCCTGTATAGATAAATAAATAAGGTCTATTGTAAATGTAGGTGGGGTGATGAGTTGATAATACTGTATTAAAAAGACAGAGAGAGTATTTATGTCATAAAGTAATCTGCAGTTGATTTTAGACATACAAGGATAGAAAAATCGAAGGTCAATGACAAACAGCACTTTGAGTTTTACTAGTGTAAAGTTTGCCCCGGGGTACAGTAAATTTCCAGACTTTTTCCCCCAAATTTTTAAAAAACTATAACTGAACATGATATCTGACTTAAAGCTCTTAAAAATTATTTTCTGATTTGTATTTCTCAGCATTGCCTGGTCTGTCATTGTGTCTCAGCAAATAAAAGTTATTGCCAATCAAAATGGACAATTGCCAGTAACCAGTTCGTAAAAGAAATGTGAGGTTATTGGAACCAAATGTTAGATGCTGAAGCCAGCAGAGAGGAGATAGAGGCTGCGGTCGTGTGGTCTGAGCTGCTCTCAGACAGATAATGTGTGTAGTCACCCGCCTTCTTTCCCCACCTCTCTGCCTCCCACATCAACACCATCCCCTCCGGGCAATATGAGACGTCTGGGAGAGCAGAAGGGTGAAACTGGAGAGATGGCGCAGTCACTGGCCCATGTAATAGAACGATAGAGGAGTGTGCTGGCGTAGACACGCTCACACACACACACACACGCACATGCACACATTTGTAAGTTACATTTGAATATGCTGAGTGGTTTGATTCGAGTGTTTAGACAGCAAAGCAACCAGCTTTCCAGAATTGACTTTGGCTTTAATTGTAGTCCTCCTTTTAGTTCTTGCAGTTCTTTGTGTGTTTTATGCCACACATGATTGATTTTAGGGTTAATTTAGTTGGAACATAGTAACATTTCAAAACCAGTGTACAATGTGTTTCAGAACAAATACAGATTAAACAAAAATGCTAAAAGCAGTGCTTAAAACAATGCAGCAGCTGCAACTAATAACTTTTTGCTGGTCACTTGACATTATTTTATTTTTTTATTATCGCCAAATAATCCTGGAAAAAAACTGCAAAGAATGTACATCACAAGGCTCCAGAGCCCAAGGTAACATCTATAGATTGGTTGTGTCATCATTCAACAACAATAACAACATTAAAGAAGCTGGAACCATTAAATTAAATGCAGGTAACAGGAGCTCTCCTTGAATTTTGTTCCTTATTTTTATTTAAATTCTCCTGCGTTTCACCTTTTTTGAGCATGAATATCATTGCACTCGTGATGTATGACAAAAACATTTCTCGATCACACTGATACAATTTCTCTACTAAACCTAAATCATGTGGGTTCCCATTAGTGCATCGTGGGTCTTTCTGGAAATAATAACTTCTGTTGAACACACATCTGTAGTTTTGCAGACAGACTCCTTAAAGCTGCATAAACATGTATTATGTGGGGCTTGAAAAAGCAGGGACAGAATATTTTTTTGCCCTCAGGATGGTAATTTCCCCATGTTTACTCCTGGTCCAGCAGCTTTAGCAGCTTCCTGTCATGTGATCTGACTGTCTCCAAGAGGTCTGGACCAAACACCTGTTGTGAGGAGGCAGGAACTGCAGAGCCTGGATCTCTCATTAGGAACTGGAGCTTTATAGCAAACATGTAAACACAAGCATGAACGCAGGCAGGTGGTCATACAGTACAAAGACACTGTCTACCTGTCTGTTGTCTTTATATGTCTCTGGCTGTCTGTCTGCCTCATAAATTGTCACAAAAATAAATGTTTGCCTCTTTCTTCCAGCTTATCCAAACAATTTAGTGATCTGATTGATTTAAATTAAAAATGATGAAGGTTTCAGTTATAAAACAATTTAAATCTGCTGGCCAACAGTGCAACAATCACAAAATGAAAATGAACAAATGCCTCACACAGTCTGAGAAGCAAACAATCACATGAGAAATTCCACTCGCAGACGGTGAAGAATAGGCTATGTCATAAATCATTGTTTACTTCTAATTTGATCCTTATTTGTCTTGCAACTGTCCACCTGACCATGAGGCTTCCTTAATACAACTCTGTACCACTAGATGGCACTGTGCTGACAGCGATCTCCCCTCTCAGAGCAAACTGACCTTATTCCCTATCTATCTAATTACACATTAGACCTGTAATATGCCATTCCACATCCATGGGTCTCAGATGAATGGTTTCCCCCTCCCCTCCTCCTCCTCTCATCTCTCTCTCCTCCCATCCTTCCCTTTTCCTACCTCCATCTTCACACTGTTCCGGCCAGCTTCCCTCAATTACTGTCACGGGCAGGCCACAACATCGAGGTGGGGGCTCTGCGTGGGGATTGGAGGGTGGGGTGCGAGAGAAGGGGAAGCAGGAGGAAATGTGTATATAGATGTGATGAGAGCAGGAGACAGTTGCTGACATACCAGCGCACGGTATATGTTTACAGGTGTGTTTGTACATGTGTGGGCATTTTGTGTGCTTGTGTGATATGCCCATAGGGAAATTGCTTACCGCACACCATGGCTGTTGTAGCAACGGCACTGTGACAACAGCGGTTTGACATTTGTGAAGGATAAATATATTCCACTTAGATGGAAGCTATTACCCTCTACTAGTTGTGGTGAAAATAAAAAAAAAGCTGAAGAAACATAATGACACCAGCTGAAGTGATTGGAGGTATTACACTGTATGTTCAGCCATATTCCCTGTGCTGCGTTCAGTGTCAAATTACGTGGACTTCTGCTTATTTAGGGTGTTTTTTTCTTTCTTACTATACATAATGCTTTATGTATAACATCTGATGCCAACAGTGCACAGTGCAAAGTTTTGACACCCTCCTTGTTTTATTTCAACCTTTTTGTTTTATTTGAGCATCATAATGATGTTTTATTTGTCTGTTTTTCATTATTTTGGCATATAGTTTGCAATACATTCGTCTTCAGTTTGACAATTTTCCACTCAGATGCCAAATGTAAAAGTATCTTGACATCAAATTGTATTAGCACATATTGTGAAGCAGTGCACTTTTTTTCACGGTTTAAAAAGGCATTTAGAAAGTCAAATATTAGAAAGGCTCTGTCTCAAATAATATCAGATTCCCAACGTAGATTTTAGTTTTTAGACCACCAATAGATTCTTGTTTCATATCAAATCTGTCTTTTTAATCTTAGAAAGACTGTAAAAACACCTGAAAAAGCTCTGCTGTTAATTTTTTTTTGAATATATAGCACACTGCAGAGAGAAAGAAGGGAAATGCTTAGAGAGAGAGGTGATTCAACAAAGGTCCCATGGTGGATGCAAACCATGGTGATTCTGCAGTTACATGGCACGCATCCTGGACCACTTTTCCCCCACGATGCCCCTGTCGACTCATTTTATACATACACATACACAGTATGTTAATGTGTTTATTTATTCATGTATTTGTTGGTTTAAAAACAGTAGTGATGTACAGTTATGTGTCACTCTGACGTGTACACTCTGAGCTTGTGTAGGGAGGTAACCCCCTGATTTCCAACAGTTTAAATCTGTTCAGTTTTATTAGCCTCAATAGATTTAAGTTGAGCCAGAGTTTTGAGAGACTTCTACATTAGGAATACTAATGAACAGTTCAGTCTTTAAAGTTAAATCTTACATTTCTCTCTTTTAGCTTTTTTACACCACTCTGCTCATATATTCCCTGTTATTCCCTAAACAGCACTGTCACTGCAAAGACAAGAAACATAAGACTAAAATACCAGTCAGTATGGGATCTATGTTAGGAAGAGTGGGCAACTAAATTAGAAATGCGGGAATTCAACTAACAACCAGCATTCAGTTAGTTTTAGCTACAACGAAACATGGCTGTTTTTCAATGAGTAAATATGTTTTATATTACAATAAATTTGTATTGTTTTCTATTCTTCTTTGATACCAATCCTGAAATATTTGCCCACCAGTGCTTAATGGTGACATCATTCTTGTGTGTGTGTGTGTGTGTGTTTGTGTGAATGTGTGTATTTATATAAATGTGCATCAGAGGTCTACGGGTCAGGATGCAATAATTCAACAATTCCTCAGATATCTTCATTATAAACTCAGACAGGCTTGCTTCATTAAGAAGCCTGTTCACGCCTCCTACTCCTGCAAAATACTTCATACATAAAATCCCTAATTTCCTGTCTGGGTGAGAGTAAGTAATTGAATCATTTGACACAGAGGAAAGATAAATATCATTCAGCTGGAGGTGTCTTTACAGGCACTGCCAGGCTGTGGCCACAGATTTTACGTATGGAAATTTTCACCTATGTTTATGATTATGAGAGGACCTTTTTGGATTTATTGGGACTCTGCATGGTTTTTCATTTTGCCCACACTGCTGCATATTAGATATAGTGGATTGTGTTACATATTAATTAAAAATCTGTGGTCTTCTCACAGAACACTTTTGTATTTTTTCCAGAAACTCTAAATATGATTTATTACACTTAAATGTAATGCACTTTTTTAAAGAAACTATTTAATATTTCTTTTTTCAGCGTTCTTTTGTGAACACTTTGACACTTGTGTTTTTTTAAAATCAATAAATTAATTGGATTTCAGCACCCCCCCCCCAAAAAAATCCCAAAATCCAATCTATACATCTTTACACACATATGTGAACATATGCACACAGACATACATAGCAGACCTTGTCTATAAGAGGATTACATCCTCATACCAGTTTATAAACCCTTGCACATATTTGCTCCGATACATGTATTTAAATAACTCTAACAGAAAAAACAAAACAAAACATATTGGTGAAAAAGTTACTTGAAGCACGTGAGTTCATGAGAGAACATCCAAGTGCTATAAACCAATCATCCAAGTCTGTAGGTTAAGTGACCATAATCAAGCAGAGATGTAGTTGCCTTACTCAAGGCTCATTTATTAAATGAGACAAATCATTGTTCTTCAAGATTTGTTTGTGTCGTCCCCACACTTTTTGAAACAGCTCTTGTTTATCTTTAAGAGTGTATGTGATTCTTTCCAAAGGTAAACAAAAAGATACTTTCTTATACCACTGTGTAACACTTGGTCTACCCATCTTTTCCCACATTAGAGCACTCGCTCTTTTTGCTTGTAATAAACAGGTGTCTATGAAGATTTGTTCACAACAATTTATTTTATGCCCTTTTGTGGTTAGGCCAAATAAAATATTTTTTGGCTCCAGCTAAAGTCTAATTGACAAGATCTCCTGCACCGTCACTCTAACCTCTTCCTAAAATTCCCTTATTCTTGGACATGGCCATAAACAACAAGTGTACTCTTATCCTCACAACATCTATCACATAAGTCCGGGATATTAAAATTGAGTTTGTTAAGTTTTTCTGGTTTCATATAAACTCTCAATTGTACTGCAGAAGGTTTAGATGGAGTTTTACTCGTCCGTGTTTGGGCTGTTTTACATGCACAACTCCACTGTTCCATTATTTGCTCCTGGGAATCAGTTTTCCATGCATTGAGTTTAAAAGTGGAAGATTCAGAAGAAAATGCTATCAGTAAGTCAGAGAATTTAGATATATTTCCTTTTCCAAACAGATTTTTGATTAGAATTTTCTCCAATGGAAACACACACATGGTTTTGAGTGAAATCTGGATGGATCAAGTATTCCCCTGTTATGGACAGTCTGTCATACACTGGTTTTCCAAGAACGCAACATTTATTTCACTATTTGTCGAACACGTTAAATTTATGACCAAATATCTGCAAAGCTAACAATATTCCCATCAGCCTCAGCTGTGTTTGTTATTAGCGTTTGTTGGCATGTTTTTGCATTTTACCTATAAGATCAGCATGTTAGTCTCATAGTTCTGAGAATGTTAGCCTGATCACATGAGCATTTAGCTCAAAGCACCACCGTACTTCAGCACAGCCTCACAGAATCACTATCATGACTCTAGACTTAAAGGGATCTGCTTCAGTGGCGGCACAACAACTAGCACAAGCACTGATCGTCTGGTAGCTTCCTGACCTTGAGACTTGATTTGCCCGTCTGTGTGGTATTAGTTTTGATGCCAAGTGTGTGTTGCACAGATGGGAGTAGAGGTGCTAAGAGGCTGCAAGTTCATTCACATGTGGCATTACAAGGTGGGTTATTGATATTTTGGTGGAAAATGCATCTTATAGGCCTGCTTTGCACTAATAGACATTTCAGAGCAATGTTAGTAAAAGTAGCAATGTAACAGTAACTAAAACAGTTGTCAACACAACAAACCTTCAAAATGCTTTCTTGTGTGCTACAAAAAATGAATAATGCCTGAAATGTAATAACCACTTCTAATTAAAGGCTCTTAAACCAGGACATGTGTGCCCACTGTGTTTGCCTTGATAACATGATTAAATCACATGCAAATAACACGAAGCTGCTACAGAAAAACACCTCACCTCTACACATCTTGAATTATAGCCTTGTTGGTATATATATTTGAGTGCCTAAGTACTTCCGGGCTGAGGGACCTTAATTTGGAAAAAATAGGTTATGAATGGCAGTCAAAGGAGAGGGACAAGTTATTACAAATTACTTTTTGATCCTGTTTGGCTTGTCCCCTGAGTTACTCATATGATGGTTGGCAAATTAAAAGATAATTTTACACGTAAGTCGAATTTTGTCGTCAAAGTAAAACAACGTTTTTTGTGAGACTGCTCAGTGGCCTACATGTCTTGTCTTGGACAATATATGTCATCAATACAGACATGGCCGTTAGCTTGGTAGATTTCACAGCATTTTTCCAGGACGAGAGGAAAAGTTTAAAAGAGGTGAAAACCTTTGTAAATGGGGTCATGTTGAGAGCTGCAACTACTCAAAGGGGGAGTTAGTTGGTTTCATGAGTCACAGGAAGGAAAATGTAATGGTGCCAGTTAGGCGACTGGTATTGTAGTCTTTGTAATTACTGTATGTATTTTCACCAGCTAATACATCAACTGTTTGACAACAAACATAGACTTTCTTCACATGAAAAATCATCATTGACGAACATCATATGTATAATTCAGGGCACAAGTTGAATAGGGTGAAAAAATAATTTGACTACTGTTCACATTTTTCCCGTACAAAGGTCCTATGGGGTCCACTGGAGGGATA